>JACBWW010000009.1:13512477-13811862 GCA_020086605.1 Lanius collurio | reverse complement strand
CCAGCTTTTTGAGTGGAGCCTGTATAATAAATGCCCATCTTTATGTGTACAACTGCAGAAACAGCCACATGCCCCCATACGTACCTCTCAGACTAACACACAACGATGCAAAGTCACATACACACAGTGATCACCATTAAAAGCTTCTCAATTTTCCACTTGCAGAGATGGTTCTGTACAGAAATGGAGTTGATGCAAAAATAAAGCTAGTTATTCAAAACCCACCTCTTACGATATCACCTAACTTAAGTTGTTCAAATTATCTTGCTGTAACTGATTTTTTTTTCCAGTTGGCTAAAATACCTTTTGTAATACTTAGCTGTGAACAAAGTGCAGAAATGAAGGGCTTTGAGTTGTTTCAAATTAATGGCTATAAAGTATGACTTAAATGCTTTTATTCAAAACTAATTATTTGAGAGCAGGTATTCTTATACTTCTTTAACAGCAGGATGCAACATTTTTAGCATTATGAAAAAGAAGCTTTTGCCATGTAAACTCATGGGGTGAAATCTCATCCTTGATCTTCAAAGTGTGACAAAGAGCTATTGATTGGGAGCATATTGTCATTTAAATTACAATTAGGGATGGGTGAAAGGTGGTTATTCAACAATTCAAATCTTTTTAAAAAATGCTGTCAAGGGCAACTTAACCTTAACCTAAACACACACTTTTAAAAACTTCTGAGAGTTTCAAGTGTTTCAGAGAGCAATATGATGTGTTTAAAGCAACAAATCTGTAGATTTCAAGAATAACATATAGTGCATTTTATTAATGATGTAATTAATAAAGCACTTGTGAAACGCTTTCATTCCCTGTTACCATGAAACACACATTTGCTCCAAAACTGAGTGAGGGAGGTAGAAGGGGAGGTCTTTCCAATTTTTAATCAAATTGTATCTCTCAGTTAATCTTGCTAGAAGAGCTAATAATGTGATTTAAAATCCAGACCAAATTTCTACTGTAATCAATGCAAGTCTTGTTCTCGGAGGAATTTGGTTATGATCTCAAGAGCCAAGTGGAGAAGAGCACAGGAGGGGTCTCAGGAAGGCCAATGCAGTTTGTGGTTGCTGCTGACCAACTGGCAACCTTCAACAGGCCACCATTTCTGTCCCCCAGCCCCTCTCTTCACTGAGATCCCAGGATCTCAGCCCAGAGTCCATATGGATGACAAGACCCTGTTAAGGCACCTGCAGCCATAGGAAATTCTGGTCACTACAGAACCTGCCCATAGTCTATCATGAAGTTTGAAACTCAGTTGGATTTTGCCCAGAGGACCAGCAAAGGCAGCAGCCTCCCCTGTAAACCACAAGCTCAGGGGTACAACCTGCCACTTAGCAACTTTTTGGGCCATTGTTGGGGTCTACATCCATGGTCTAGCTTCTGTCATGACACAAACACAAGCCACAGTGAGAGTACCCAGCAGTGTCACCTGGCAGCGTGTTGGCAGGGTGAGCAGAGGGCTGTGCCAGCTTCTGATGGGCTTTTCTTCAATCTCATTAGTCAGTTTGAGTTCAAGCAGCTCTCTCTCCTCTTTCAGAGAGGATTATGCTGCCCTGCCAAGTTAGGAAGAGCATTCCTAGCCCTGCAGGACAAACAGCTTCCCAGACCTGTGTTTATTTTCTTGGATGGCATATGTAGCCCATTGTGTGATTAGGTAGCACAGCAGGGTTCAGAAAGTGGAATTTCCCAGAGTGCTCTGGACTCTGGATTGTTGCCAGTGTCGGGATCAGGGAGGAATGTTTTCTTTAACTATACACTGGTGAACGTGGCAGAGTTCGAAAGAGATTTTGACTTTCCCCTTTAGCACTTGGGAGGTGAAGACTCCTTTCTGCCACATATACAGTGGGAACTTGTTCCTTGCCAATTTATTACATATTTGGGTCCCGCTCCAAAATTGCAATGAAATCTGTGGAACCTGTTAGCTTCAAGTAAATTTACATCAGATTCCCCACTGGCTTTTCTTCCCCTGGTGTGTCCGTGCTCTGATGGAAGGGGCAGAGCTCGGAAGTCTCCACCAGATTGTCTCAGCTCTCTGTGCTCCTCAGGCAGTGCAGGATGTGTGGCACATCAGCAAGGACTGTAGCTAAGGTCAAGCTTCCCGTATTTTGAACTTGTTGGCACAGAGTAGCTGCAAGAGGAGGAGGAATTATTTTGAACAAAAAATCTCACTGATCTGTTTTGGGAGTGGTGATCATCAGAACATCCTATTTAACTTTTGACCACAGAGCAAGGGAGAAGAGCCAGCAAGGTTTTTGGAGGGAGAGCTTTTATATGTTTCTTTTTTCTGATCTGTTTTCATAATGCTAAGTAATAAAAAGGAAATTTTGCTTAAAATTCAGTAATCACAACATTTTAAGCTATTCATTTGTCCAAAGAATGGTGACTATAGTGCACATTTTTCGAAACAATTGTGACAAGTAGAAATTCTTTACTGTGAGAATGGTAAGACACTGACACGGTGCCCAGAGAAGCTGCGGCTGCCGCATCCCTGGAGGTGTCCAAGGCCAGGTTGGATGGGGCTTCGAGCAACCTGGGATAGTGGAAGGTGTCCCTTCCTATGGAAGAAGGGTGGAATGAGATGTTCTTTAAAGTCCCTTCCAACCCAAACTCTTCAATGGCTGACACTATCAGCACAGAAAAAAAAAGACATGATATAAATCTCATTCTAAAGTTTGTTAAGATGTCTTTTAAAAAAAAAAACCAAACTGGTATACTAAAATCTCTCACTAAAATACCTCTGCTTTACTGGGAATAGGGACACAAGATTTGCAGGGCTTGCAGAGGGAACCCCACTCAGCTTGCCTTGGGTGACAGAGGGTCAGAGGGAGCATTTGCTGCTATGACTTAATTTCACCAGTTGCATTTTTACTGCATAAGTAGATGAAATGGGCAACTTGACTTCCTTGCTAACAGTGGTAACTCTGTGCTTGCTAACGGGACTGCCATCAGGAAAACCACTTTGTTTTGCTGTGCCTACTGCTCTCCTCTCCCATGTTGCTGTTTATTGACAGAGTTCAGTATGTATTTAGTAGAGAAAAGGCAGTAGAGCCTGGATCTCAGCTGGCTGGAGTCAAGTTTGTAAAGACAAGAAGTAGCTTCATCTCAGTCACCAGCTGTGTTCAGTGGGGGGAAAAAGAATCACGCAGGCAAGTGGTGCATCCATTTGTTAAACCAAAAAAATAAAATAAAACCAGTTTCTGAAACTTTTTGAACATGTTGCAATCAGCATGAAAGGGAAAGCAGTAACTGGGTACAAAATTCACAAGTCACTGATACACTGAAGTGCTAAAAGAATATTGTTTGTCACTGCAAATAGGCAATTTACATTATTGTTGCTTTAAAGCTCCCAGAACACATAATAGCCATTGTATAAGAAATTACTGACGGCTTTTATCAAGGTTAACTCCTGTTTTATCAACCCAACACTTTGCAAAGTAACGCGAAAATTTAGAAGCGGAAGAGTTTTTTGATGAAAAGCGTGCTCATAAAATTTCTAAACGTTTGGCGAAGGAGCAGCCAGCCGGGAAAGGGAACTGGGATGCGAGATGCGCCAGTGCCGCCTTGTGGAGGCTTCAAACGCCGGCCAGGTCCTGTTTATTCAAGCTAATGGCTCATTTACAGAAAAACTCCCCAATGCAGAGGGCTCTTTCATAACATCCGTACAAAGCAATTCTGCAGATAATAAATAAAACAAAGGCAGAGAAAAGCTGGGTTTAATTCCAGATGTAATCCTTATTTAGGGCAGGGTGGTACACTAATTCTCACAGCTACAAGAACCAGATTTTTTTCCAGCTATGCAGTTTTCAGAGGACTTCTTAAAATTTTTCTCAGGAAATAGTGTTTCCGGTTGCTATCACAAAAAAAAATTGAATCAACAAGCAAAACAATAGGGAAAATGCAGTAGCTTTGTTCCCCACCCATGCTCCCTGCTCATCCTCTGTCCTAGGGCACTGTACATGCTTAACCTGAGCAGGTTTTCATGTCAGCTCTCCAATCTTCCCTACTTTGAGTTAGCTTAGCAATTGTCTCTCTGAGTATGCTTAGTTTTCTGACCCAGCTATAATCAGAATGGGCAGATGAATATGAAGTTGCTTTTAAGAAATAGACTCCATCCTAAGGAAAAAAAGAAAATGTCTGGGTTTGGGGTTTTTTTCATTCTCTGACAAGTTTTGGTTTTAGATGAGGTTTTTTACCAATATTCTATTTGATCTTTAGTATCTGAAATCCTTTTTCTCAATTCAACAGACACAAGTTATACGACTGTTTCATACTGATTACTAAAATGAAAATAGCTTGCAAGACATTTGCCTTAGTTGGGACTTGAGTATCTCTCATCTAGCTCACTCCTAAGGGGTATCTTTTGGCAACATGAGTTGGGCTACAACCAGTATATGAAGTTTTATGGCCCCAAGAGCTTTGATTCCTGTTCATAAATATGGCAGCAGCCACATTTAACATTTTCAATCACTCATTTTCTTGGGAGCTAGGGAAGTGTTCAGCTATATATTCTTAACCACCGCTGGTTCATTCAAGATTTTTTACAACATGCATAATTCTCATGGGATAAGAAGTTGGATAAGTGGTCACAAGGCTTCTGAATTATCGCTCCCATGCACAATACATTTTGTTTAAGTTATAACCACATAATTTGAGCTGCTTACTTAAATTATAAAATACTCCCAACCCCAAAACCAATGCATTTGCATAAGTAACATTAATGTGGGACTGGCTTATGCATTCCAAGATTTTGTGGTTTCCCAATTAGTCCTCCAGTAACAGAATCACATTATCATAATTTTAAGGTGTTACGAATGTGATATCCAAATTAGAGATCAAATTCCCTATATTATGTGTTTCTTCCTTGAGGGCTTACCAACCAAACACAGGCTCTGCAAAGAAGGAGGTGTACTAATAACGCTTGTTTTCCATATCCAGCCCCTGCTTTCACAGCAGTGAGGAGCGACTCTGAGAAAGGCAGGTTGTGAATAGCCCTTGGATGAACACTTCACAAGGTTATTTCTGAAGAGCAGGGGAACCTCCAGAAGCAATCTTTAATTACCAGAAGTTCTCAAGTGGTAAATTTTCAATAATTTCACTAACATCAGCTTATACAACTGAGATTTGCTCAAATTCATTTCTGGCTTGCACACGATACCGATATCTCATGCAAACTAACCCCCAGTGCAAAGTCCAAGTCCATGGAAACTGAAGAGTTTCATTTACTTTCCCACTGGAACAAGATGCTGTGACACGGAGCCATACAAGTCAGCCTCCTTCACCTCAAGGTTGGAGAATATTACTGAAACTTTCATCAAACAGAATAATGATTTCCATCTGTAACCTAACTCGTCCAGTGCCTCTCCCAGTTCCTGGTAACTTACTTTCAAGGCACAGAAACACTGTGAATGTTTGGATTTTTTGGCTGCCCAGATTTTAAAAGGAAGAGAAAAAAGCTTGAGTTACCGTGTCAGCCCAAAATGGGAGAGGTTAAAGTTCTCAAAAGATATATAGCAAATCATTGAAATGAAATGAAATAAAATACAGCTGTATGCTAGAAACAACTCAAACAACAGCTCAAGCTACACTCACAGCAGATGTAATTTCAAAATGCCTCCAGTAATATTCCAACATGGATATCCTGCACAGGTGAAAAAGGAAAATTGTGTGATCTTTATTCCAGAACCATCACCCATTTCTGCAGTGACATTTCTTGTGCGCTGAGGTATTCAGCTCAAAATTTAGCTACTAAGACAGCTTCACTCTATCCAAACACTGAACTTCCTCATCTGGACACTCCTTCCTTGCAGCAAAAGTAAGAAGTAACAAGTACCAGTCTCATCTGACAATCTTTAATCACACTTGGCATTAGTTTAAAAATTGATTAGGTATGTAGGACATCAAAGACTAAACCCCAGGGAATGAAAATGAACAATGGCATTATTTTCTTACAAGGGGATTAAGAATAAGTTGTAGCTAGATGATATTTATGACTACTATAAACCCACCTATTTTGCTTACATCTCAAAATATCCCAGAAATATTAATGGACCCATATGAAAGAATTTCAGAATGACTATGTGCTTTAATAAAAACATAGGAAACTAAATATTTTAGATTTCTAGAAAGGATAAACACAATGGAGAATAAACACGTGTCATGCCCATTACCTAATTTAAAAAATGGTAGAGCCCATAGCAAAGTCTAGATGAAAATTTATGCAAAATTTTAAGTCTAAAATATTCCATTCAACTCAGTTCCAGAAAAGTAATTTTACTCAGTTTTTCTTCAAATACTCCTATAATTTGCAGACAGCCTAATGTTATCCTATTTCAGTATTTTGAGGGTAATTGAAGAAAAATATCCATGCAGGATTAAAAAAGAATAATGATCATTTAGGGGAAATTTATTTTTCTCTCCCTTAGAAAGAAAAGGTTCAGCCCAACAAACCATCGAGTTGAGGAACATACAGGCTCCTACAGCTCACTGGAGCATTAATAGCTGCAGCTTCAAACAGTCTGGCACTAATACACAGAATTTTTAAGATGGCACGGTTTAAGGAGAGAAAACAACTTTGCAGAAGTGCTGGCACCTGAGAAAAATGCCATTGTTTTACAGAGACATCTGAGTTTACAAGCTGTCAAAATAAAGGTGCTATTAGAAAATTATCTTTTTGATGCTTTCCCTGCCAGGTTGCCACAAGTTGGTTTGAACTGGTCATTTCCAGAAAGCCACTGTAGGCTTTGCCCCTGCAGAGTCTCAAACACAGGCTTTTAATTCAGTAGGCACACAGAGAAAAAAGAAATACAGTGTGAAAAGGTTTCTTTTAGACACCTTGCATTTTTTCCTTTTATTGTGTACTAATATTATCATTAAATATCAATCACTTGGGTTAACTTGCACATTGCAGGAGGTTAACCTGTATTTGAAATGTCAGTCAACAAATCACATGGACGAAGCCCCCAAAACATTACCAGTTTCTTTGCTCTTAAGTGATGCATTTCTGCAACCCCCAAACCTCCCCCAAGGCCACCAGATGTGTCTTAAGGGAGCCCACACCTTTCACCTTCCCAACAGGAACAGCCTTTACGTGTGAATTAGGATGAGCAGCCCCAAGCTCTGCCAGCACATGCTCAGCACAGACATGGACCATGAACCCCATCTCTGCCACCAGTTAAGTCTGATCCTGACTAAATGTAATCACCCTCTTCCCTATCTGCACCAGGACTGAAGATGACTCCTGTGGGAAGCCCGGCATCTGAAGGACCAGGTGCTCACTGCTCGGGTAATTATTTTGTAGCTGTCACAACTGGCTGTTAACACTTCTCTTCTGGCCTTGCAGCCCTGTGCACAGTTGACTGCACTGTTTTATTCTCTTAGATGTAATTTTTCTCTCCTTTTTTTTTTATTTTTTTTTATTTTCAGTTGATTCCTAGTGTAAAGCTCTCCATGGTGGGAAAAAACAGTTCTTGGAGGGCTGTATATACGATGCTCTTTTAAGGTTCAGAAAGCCTTCCCTGATGGCTGCATGATATTTGAAGATTGTATGAAAATACATATAAGATGAAAACCAGAATACATCTTTTTGTGCATTCAGTTTACCTCAAGGTCAGGGAAATTTTGCAGGAGAATCTTTTCATCAGCTCACGTGCCTAAACAGGAGACCTGAACCATTTGGCCCCATAACATCCAACTTTATTCTCTGTGCTGTCAGGAGAACTGGTAATACCAAAGCAATCATTGGTGTGTTTAATACTGCACTCAGGGTTAATTTTTTGTCAGGTAGCAGACTAAAATTATGTGGTAGTTATCAGCCAGTTGAAAAAATGAGACATGGACACGAAAAAAAAAGGAAAAAATCAGATACAAAAAGAATATTTAGACAACTAGTGATTCTGAACAAAATTAATTCCACCCAACTCTTAAAATATAGAATATTTTCTTTGCTCTTTTTCCAGAGTTTTCCACACAGACTTGCATGAATAATAATGGCAACTGCAACGTGTAAGCAGAAAGGAGGTCATCGACTTCTGATAGATCCTCTGTAATCAACAGGTTCTGTGGCGGGTTTTTTTTTGAACATGAAGAAATATTGACTCAGTTTGCTTTTCAATATAGCTCAGGCTTCCTTCAGTTTGGTAGCAGAAAAAGGTTTAGCAAATTCAACGCTCAGGTGGTGATGGTTTCTGCAATGCCCCAACATAATGTCATTAAGTGCTCAACAATGGCTTTAAATAAGTAGCTTTTGGAAGTTATATGTCTTTGAAGTTTCATTAATTAGTCATATCATCAGGAATGTATGGCTAAAGTAAATTACACTGTTTAAAATATCTACTCTTTCAATGTGAAAAATGAAAGGATCCAGCTACCTTGTCTTTATACTAATGAAGATATTATTAATTGGTTTAGCAAAAACATAGATCTAACCATAATGTGCAACAGTTATTAAAGATAATTAACTACAGATCATTGGTTTGAAACATCTAGTCCAAAATGATTTCTGAAGGGCACATTATTCTATGAGATAAAATAATTAAATTTCTAACAGCTGCATAAGACAACTGTGGCATATCTAGTGTTTTAATTTCTTTTGTTCTATCCTCATGGTATTCCTCTGTTTTAGATTTTGAAAATGCTATGAGTGTTTCACCGTGAGCAGCCTGTGCAGCATGGTAGACTGAAATATTTCATGTCTGAGGAAAAATGATGATTGAAAGAAAAGGATTAAAAATGACAGCGCAGCTAATAATACACACACGCACGTGTGCATGTGCACACACATAAAGGCAGCTACTCCTCTTCGAAGGAGAAAAGGAGATGGTAGGAAACTGATGAAACAGAGGGTTAAAAATCCATTCTAACATTAGCTACACAAGTCCTGCTCAAACTAAAACAGCACATTTGCAAATTAAAGAAAACCTCAACGATGAAGCAATGCCAAATACTTGTAGATTAATTAATAATGGAAGCATACACAGGCACATAAAATTAAGCAAGAACAGTTTAAAAAAAAAAAAAAAGGAGAAAAAAAAGCAACTGAGGAGCTGGAACAGAAGTCTGTTTATTAAAACCCATATGTTCTAGGTCCAGAATTTCTGAGCTCACATCTGCTCCGGTACCATTCCCAAAAATGTTTGCGGTCAGTATTTATCCTGTGTGCCAGTACTGGGTTCAGCATCAATTTCTTGGTCTCTTTTTTTTGATAACCATAACCTAGAAATTCTTTCAATAGCCTCGATCTGCATTAATTAGAGTGCTGTTTGCTTACAGCATTAGATCTCTCCCCATGTTTTGTAAGAAAATTTGTGTCCCAAAATATTCCTCATTTGCAGCAAATTTAGCTGCTTCAGCAGAGAGTGAGATTTAGACAGGAAAGGCAGGGAGGCAGGAAATAACATAGTTCAGTCAAGATTAGGTGCATTGCTAGCTAATGTTGATTTAGCAAAAGAAAGACTGAAAAAAAGCATTACCCAGTGCCCCAGAATCCATAAAATGCAAACAACGACAGTATGACTTTATTTCATTTCTTTTGATACACCATATTTGACTTTTACTGTAAGAATTTTATTTATTGGGACCAACTGGTTCCTCTGTGGCTTGAGAGGGTGGGGAAAAGAGTTATGAGGACCTTGCAGGCTTTAGAAACAATTTTTTTTAAAGCCTCTAAAACAGCGGACAAACAGTGGCATCATTTACTTCAGCTCCCACACATTATCCTAATCAGGCATAGGAGCTGCAATACATCTATAAATATAATTTGGGGTAAAAGAGGCTTAGAAAGGTCTGACTTAAAAATAATCGGAGTGTTGTATTTTTACATTAAAAGTTTGGAGTAATTTTTGGTGTTCATTACCACAAGGAAAAATTCTATCCTGCAAATGCTGTAGGAGAGATGAAACACATGCAATTTTTGGGCAATTTCAGGGGTTTCTAAAAGGTACTGTCCACACTGGAGAAATAAGAAACAATGGAATGGTCTCTGAAGCCACTCCTCTCTCACCTTCCATCCCTGGTCAGCACTGGGACTGTGCAGATGCTGCAAAGTGCTCCCAAATCAGCACAGCAGCAATGGTGTGAGGGAAAACATGGGAAAAGGAGGGAGGAGGCCCCTCCCCACGTGATGGTTAGACCAGGTACACTGCAAGTGTGCAACACCAGGATGCAGGAGTGCAGAAAACCCTCGAGTGGGAGTGACTGTCCAGGCTGCCCATGGTTGCAGATCTCCCACTTCCACCCCAGCAATACACTTTCCCTGAGTATCTTCTTTTTTTTTTTTTTTTTTTAATTAGAGATTCCCAGACTAACACATTTTCCAGGGATCTTAGTCAAAAAGCCTGCAGAAGATTTTAGAAGAAAATGTTACTGTGAAAAGGAAGACTTTCCTTGGCAGAGTCGCCCTCATTCTCCTCGCGGTGCTGTTGTGTGAGGCATGTGTTTGTAATCTTAGCTGACCTATTTGTTGATGTATTTCAGGTAGCCAGATGTCCTGGTACTTTAGGAATTCAGAAGAAAATGATATTCAACTGTTTGTCCTGGTTTCGATGCGATCAGCCAGCTGGCTAGCCACTGTTCCTTTCCAGTCCTCCCTCCCCCACCAAAAGCCTCCAGGTCACTTGCCGACCCACAGCACATCCCTCCCTACCTTCCAAGATGAACCTGGGGTCCAGCTACATCTGTGCTGAGGCCTCTCATTGTGTGTCTGGCACACAATGAATGTGAGGCTCTCCAAATGTCAGAGCATGCCAGCTGATGCACATTGAGATTTAGAGCATCACAGATTTCATTGCACAAACAAATGCTCAAGAACTTGACAGGGGAGTTGCCGTCTTTGCAAGGGAAGGAAAACTTGCCAAGGGTGATTTAGCTACAGGTTAGAAGAGCACTGAGGAGAGGAGTAATGAGGAAGGCTGGCCAGGCACGGGGTGTTAGGGGAAACAGAAACACAATCAATCAGCCTTCAGCCAGGTAGATCTGTCTCACCCTCCAGGGGTTCCAGCTTGCTTGAATTCCTGCACCCAGAGGAAGAAATGCCCCAGTCCTACTGCCAGCTGCCGGAATGTTCTTCCACCAACACAAGTTCACCCTGCCAGTGATGCACTGTGCCTTGCAAGCACAGGCATCTCATCTGCACCTGAGAGTGATGGCAAAATTCAGTCAAAGGATCTTCCTTAAGAATTATTTCCTTCATCAGGGAAAAATTTTCTCAGGCTGAATGATTCCCGTCTCCAAGTAAGCCACCAGTCCAACACATCCCAATGAAATTTATGCTCCTCTCTGCTTCCTCTATACCCTCCAGCCTTTCCATCACTGTCTTTCATACCACTACTCCCACCCCAGACATCCTCCCACCCCTGGCACATTGTTTGGCTGTTGGCACCTGGAATCCCAGGCGGCAATATTGCCCCAGAACCTCTGCTTGCCACAGGAGCATCTCTCAGTGCCTGGGGGAGAGGTGAACAAAGAGTAGAGCATAGCCCTGGCTTTCTTGAAGGCTTGTGGCCTCCCAGCACCTGTTCTTGTGAGCAGGACACAGGATTTAGCAGCCCCATTCTGCTGCAAGGTACCACCTTTGGAGACCAGAGGGGAGTGGCGACAAGGATGGGAAGATGTTAGGTGAAACATTCTGGGCTTCAAGCAGGGGTTAGCCCCTCTTGCCTCTCCATAGCTTCTTCTGCCAGAGAGTTAAATTAAAGAAAACATGGTCTAGGAAGAGCAAAGCCCTGTTTTCTACAAAGGAAAGGAGCAGCTGCTGAATACCTGGGACAGCAAATGTCAACGGGGCTCTGTTAGCGTTCATTCTGCTAAAGGGCTGGATTTCCCTTCCCCTCAGTTGTATAACTCTAATTTCACTGACTACAGTGATTCCACCAGTCTAATTAGGCCCCCAGATAATAGTTAAAGTACTTATTATGTTATCTTTTCACTGATTTTATATTATACACATTTGCCTGTTAAATATAATGATTCAATTTTGCAGATTTACAAACTTCGGTTGGCAACCCACTTAAACATCACAAGCTACCTGCCACTGGTCTGGTATGTTCTCTGTTTACAGCAGGCCCAAATGTTTGCTTTATGCTGTCAACGAAGAGAAACTGTTTTGGGGGAAAAAAAAATAATAAAAATAATTGAACATCAGCCACTGAACCAGCAGGAACGCAAAATATTTCCATGAAAGGGAATCCAACAGGACCAGCGATCTGTAGGGTAACTATTCTCAGTGTGAGGAGGAAGAGTGAGCCAAGTGCAGAAGCCAGGCTTATTTCCTCTCTCTCCACAGCGTGTCCTACCCCAGCACTTTCTGGAAGCCGGGTACACAGAGTTCCTAGGAAGGGCCATACTATTCCACCCCCTGCCGGGAAACTATTTATTTTAACAGCCGCAGAATCTTTTCATTGTGTTTCTGGTCTAAACAGTTGGCTGTGCGAGCGGGAGAGGTACAGCTGCTCCTTTACTGGGAGCTGTGGGAGCAGGAGAGGAGGTGTCAGGAAGGAGAATGTGCCCCGGCGCTCTGCCCTCCTCCCCTCGCCTCCGCCAACCACACATAAACAAAGTTACTAAAACAAAGGAACAACAGCGAGTTCCTAGGTTGAAAATAGCCCTACACTCATTCAGTAAAAATTCCCACTGGGATTGCTGATGGATGGCACTGCTGTTGCTGGAAAGGGTTGCTGTTCCTCAGGGCAGCTGAGCATCTCCCTCTGACCTGGAGCCCCACGGCTCTCCCAGATTTGGTGCCTAAACCATCTTTCCAAAACAGTTTCTGATGTCCATGGTTTCTGCACTGTTGCTGGAGGATTATCCAGCAATATACTGTGTTATAGGGTGTCTGAGTTGCAGTGATTTGAGAATTTAGGAAAAAAATTAACAAAAAGTAGCAGCAGTGAATATCGGAAAATCAACACTTCCTCTCTCATTATCCACGAGTTCTGCCTTGCCTGCCAACAGACTTGCAGGTATCATTACACCTTCCTGATTAAAGTAAGGATACCACTTTGTCCTGTTGTCCAAAATTTAAATTTAGATTCTGGATTTTACACTGGCTGGGACTGAAGGAAAAAAATGCGTTGCCTAAATAATATTTCAAGCATGCTATTTTTCCCCTTGGACTTGAAAGAGGTGAGGTGGATAAGACCTCTTTTCCTCATATCTGTCTTTCAGGAGCTTATTATCAGGTGCAATTTTAACAAATTTTTGTCATGTATTCACAGAGTCACAGTGACACTCTTATTTCTAAAAATGCATCTTACACCTCTTATTGGGTGTTGTTCCTAATTTAGGTGGATTTAGTTCCCAGAAATAAACAGGGCTTGGAGAACCCGTTTGTGAGGGATGTCTGCTTCCTATGGCATTCCCTCACATCAGCCTGTTCCCAAGCCCATACCTGACCCCTCTGGGCACCATCCCCAGGGATAAAGAGCAAGCCCAGGGAGCTGATTCAGCCAAGGAGTCTTCCACTGGTCACAGGAGAGAAGAAAGAGATGTTTGCATCTGTGTTGCATGAGCTCAGACTGCCATAAAAGATGTAACTTAAAAGCCCGAGAGATGTTATTTATTTTAAATTGAAAGCAAACAAAGCAAACATTACTTAACCGTGCCTGTTTTCCCAGTATCCCCCTAGACTTGCTGAGGGACCCTGGAACTATGGCAGGCATTTTATCTTTCCCTCTTCTAAATAGCAAGTTAAAAATTAACTGCTTCATCTTCACATTGCTCACTCCTTAAGTAGTTTAAACTTACTTTTAACTGTTACATGCCAACAAAACAGGTTGCTTAATTGATTTGACCTTTCACAGTATTTTTTAATTTTCAATCTTAGTTTCATTGTTCCATCTGGCACTTTAAAACGGCATCTGGTTAACTGTACTTAACCAGCTGATCACTGTACAGTTATTTTTAAATGTAATGTATGCTTAAACAGATGTTATTTTTATAGATGTAGATCTAAACTGCACTTGTATACGTGCTATGTCTGCATAAGCTCTTTCTGCAATTCAAATGTTGACACCAAAAATTACAAGCCAGAATGCTTATGAACTTCACTATTATGTTACTGCACTTTTTTGCAGCTTGTTAGGTAAACATCAATTCAGTTCTTTTTTCTCTGTTCATTGCACATAAATAAAACATTAGCATTTAGTTTATAAAGTGATGAACATTTTGCTGTGTTGGATTTAGCTTTATAAATACAACTGCTGTCAGCAAGAAAAAAAAAAAGGATTTATTGAATAAATAATAAGAAAGCTAGAGGAAAATAAAAGTATATATATTATGCAAAGCACTGTGTCTGTCCACAGGTCACATAAGGGTCTTATAGAATCATAGATATCCCATGTGAGAATATTTAATAATGGTGCATTTTTGCAAGATGCACTTTGTCTTCTGAAGAAAGAGCAGATTGGTAGAACGCAGTCCAACTCTGATGGCTGTAATTGTTAGCAACAACTGGAGGTTCCATTTTTATGTTTTTATTATCATGGAAAGTCCAAATTCAAAGGCCCTGTGAAGTCCGGAGTTTTAAAGAAGCAATAAAAATGAAGAGTAAAACATGACTAGTCTATTCAAACTAGCACTAGCAGTCTATTAAATAAATAAAGCTGTATGATAATTACTAAATTTTACTGGATATTGCCTGCTTTTGCAGTTGGAAGTAAATTAATCTTTATTTACTAAGATTAAGACCTCATTCTTCCAAACACCCTACTGAAATCAGTGTTAATTGCCAGGTCTTGAACACAGGTTAGCCAGAATGCATATTTTTTTCCATTCATTTAATATCTACGATTTGCTTAGCAAACGACAATTTTTGAATCTGTGTATTCCTTAGATAGGTCTGAGAAGCACAAAACAAAGTATATTAGCACCTAATCTTAAAAACTCAGCTTAATTTTGAGATCAGCAAATAGAAAAAGTTTTTCAGTCAGGCCACCATTTATTTCTTTTTTTCAGAGAATAATGTGTTCTACACTATCTAACATATTTCCTCTGAAAGAATCTAAAATGCAATATCAAAAAGAATTTGAGCAATAGGCAAGGGCGTGTGTTACTGTGCACAAAGGAAGTGGTTGCGGCGCTGAGTATTTCACAGAGAACTTTAAAGTATCATTCTCAAGGTTAAAAATTGCTGTTATACATAATACCTCAGTAATTGATAGACATTTTCTCTCTCCAGAGCCCATTTTCTGTGAAAAACACCACATAACATCTGTTCATAAACAGTCCTTCTGTGAGAACACTGACACAGGTCTTGAGCTTCTACTGGCTCAATTCCCCTGCCATACACAGATGGCACGAGGTATTTATACAGCTGAATTCTTTGTAATACAAGCTCAACTATATCTTCAGGTAAGACTATGGGCAAACATGTGCTTATACTATTCTGCTGACTTACCTCAAGTCATTTAAACAGTTCTCTCTGACACAAAGACAAATTGTATCCTACCGTTCTGCAAGTGTTTTGTCTCAAAATCACCTTCAGCAATCAGCACAGAGCTCTGCAGAGATAAGGACATTTTGGGACTTAGAAAACCCTCCGAGTTTCCTGTTAATGAGCTAACAGTTATATTAAGATTCAAGACTCAGGGCTATTCTCCTTGATTTTGATGTATCTGTTCTCCTTCCATAAAAAATATTTGTTTTGATGGTACAATACCTTGTTCTTTTGCATGCAAAATGTTAAATAAAGAGACAAACTCTGGAATTCAACTATTCACATTCACAGCAAGGCAGCGAGTAGGTTACCCACAGTTTTTTATGTGCTATGCTAGCTATTCCTCCTAAGCAATTCTGAGTGAATAACACTTTATAATGCATTCAGAAATCGCTTTCCTATTTATCTCCATGAAATGATGGAAGGCTTCAGTTGACTTCTGAAGAAATCTAGGTGCCATGGCACCATCTGCCAGACGACATCCTAGTCCTACGCACACATATGCCCAAGCTTTGGCTGTGGTCTGTGTACACTTGAGAAATAAAGCACATACGTAGAGATTTGCAAGGTGAGAGCCTTGAGAACGAGACGCTCCAAAAGCAAGGACAGCCTGTTGGTGTTTTGAAATGGAGGGGGGGGGGAGGAGAAAGGGTAAAGTAAACTTTGCCCAAAATTTCAAACACATGTTGAAAACTCTTTCAATTGTTCTCCTCATACCTTGACCCCTATTACTGAAGTTACTGAAGTCTACTGTGTTTACAGAGAATATCATCTACATAGAGGCATGGGACAAAAATCTGAATTTGTGACAAGAGAACCCTTTAATGAGGATGCATCATGATAAAATTTTGGGGAAATAAAGATGTTTTAAGTAATTCTTTCAAGCAGAAGTAGTGCATACCTGCATGGGGGTCTGGCAACCAACAGCTTCAACTGTACATGAATTCTGATTTTACCCATGGAACATTTAATAAAATGGTTTTCCTGGAACTATTCATCCTCCAGAATAAATCAGAATACACTTTCCCTGCTCAGGAGAAGTATGGGATGTGTTTCAGGATACCTGTGTCTCTGCTGGCTGGGTGATCCCACAATGGTGGGGTCCATCATGCACAGGAAAGGTAAAGCAATAATCCTAGGGGAGAGGAGAAAAGCTCCTGTTGTGTCTAGTGGGACTGGGGAACCTTCCAACAGGACCAACACAACTCTGCTATTCCCATAGTTCCATTCATAGGTATGTCTCCATCAGCATTTTCAAATGTGAAGGAGTCTGGATTTGTCTATTGGCACTCAGAGCTGCAGGGACTCAATGGATAGATGGATTTCCCAGGGCAAGAAGCGTCCCTTAGCAGGACACCAAAACCAGTTAAAAAATTTAAGAGTGGCAGTTAAAACAGTAAAAGAAAGGTGGTTCTGATTTCAGCGGCACCGCAGATTCCCCACAGGATGCAGGCATGTCACTGCATTGCTTTGTTCTCTGCAAATGGGAATATTACTGATGCCTCCTGGTCTCAGGAAGATGTGAAATAAGCCCATTTCTGTTTGTGATGTGCTTAAACACTATAGCCATCAAAAAGCCAGTAAATAGCATGTCCTCACTAAATGTCTTTGTAATACCCTTTTTAAATTTGGTGGCTTCTCAGTTATATTTGCTTTTTTTAAGCTGACGGGGAAAATACAGTCAAATACAGATAAGTTTGAAGAGAGATTATGTGGAAATGGATGCTACTTGCTTTTTTTATACTTTATTATATAAGAATTAACACAGAATGATATTGGTATCATTCAATTTAAATATAGTGCTTGCTTATGGCCTGTAAGATGATCCGACACATTGTAAGCAATGCCTTGATACAGCGTATGCGATGAATACAACTCAGTGTATCAAACACCAACTGCACTAAATCCACAGTAATGCTGCCTTTTTGTAAATTCTTTATGCTCCAGTAGTTTTCATTTTTATGATAAGTATGAACCAGATTGGCTCAGAATACATTCTACCAAGCGCTTGCTCTTTTGCAAGAATCAATCACCTAATATTTATCAATTAAGCCTTGTAGAATAAATAATGCAGGGAATAATTTTATAACAGAGATGTTAAGAAAACATAATTCTCCAAATATAATTTGGCCTGCTTCTCCTATCACTGAGTGATTTTAATTTTTCCTTCTCTATAAATTCTCCTCCCTGTTACACAGCATTATTTTATTCAAATGATGTTTCAACTGTACTTAATGCACATTACAATGATCATGTCTTTAGCTTTTTTCTTTTGAAGTTGTGTTGAATTACGAAATAACATCCTGTTTGAAGAACACCTCTTTGATATGTCTCTCTGCATTTAGTAATTATAAGCTTGTTCTTATTACCAATATGTTTTGCATGTTGTTATTTTGTTGTGTTTGCCTATTTTTTTTGTTTTTAAACCCAAAAAATATAACTTGGGTAACAAGACGTTTTGATTGTAGATGGTATGGGATGTAGAAGTCCATTTCAGAGCCCTGATGTCCACAGCCAAGACTCAGTAGTCTATGACTGTCATCAGGATAAAATTCCTGGATCAGAAATGTGAGAAATGGATCAGTGGCTGGGATGTGACTGTGGGGATCAAGGAAGCCAGCATGGTCCATCAGCCCCACTGCATCGATCTGTTGATGGGACTGCATTATAACTAGCAGGATAAAAACCCGGCAAGAAGCATATCCAAAGCTAAACCAAAAAATAATCTGAAAGAGGGGTTTACATTCCTCTCTCATCAGCATCTGAAAAGGGATTGGCAATCCCTAAGCTTCATGTGTCCAAAACGGAGAGATTTAAGTTATTCATACTTGCTAGCATTTTGGGGACTTCTGAAAAAAGATGTTTCACAAATGAAAGCTATTACAGCATCCAACAACACGCAACAAAACCTTACATTTATAGGCAATGCAGATTAACAGAGCTGCCACACTCATCATGAAATCAGCTGAATAATTTTACTGAGAGGTGAACGTATCTGCTGATATCCCTGGATGATTTTACTGCAGAGAACAAGATGCCAGCTGCTGCCCTGATAGACCTCAGCAGCACAGCCAGAAATGCTGGGGATGCTCGGCAAGACCTCCTTGATACATTGGAAGAAAACACACAAACACAGAAGGGTTAAAGAAGTGAAGTCTAAGGGAGGTCTGGGCAAAACTTACTTTAGTTTGGATTTAGACCAGAATTTGCCATTTGAGTAACCCTAACATATACATGACAGAGTATAATGTATGTCCTTTTTCTGAGCTGGTTTACATAACTGCCTCTGTAGACTCTGGTCCAACAGTGGTGCCTTTTGGGAATTTCACTGTGGTCAGTAAGATCTTTGTTTTAATAAAGCTGCATAACAAAATATGGCTTTTTCTGGCTGTAAAATATTAAGTGGGAAATATAGTGTAGGGAAATAAGAGGCAGCTAGTGAAAAGGGGTGGTGTTTTTTTAATAAAACTTCCATACAATCATAAGGCACTGGAGAAGCTTGATCCTTTCCCCTTTATGTATTCATATTCTCCGGGATGCAGAGGGGAAACGTTAAGTTTAATTAGAGCTGTGGACCCTGCAGGAATGCCTTGTACATAAGAAAAAAAAAACAAATATGTGAGCTAGAAAGATTTCATGCTTATATAGCTGGTCATCTATTTAAGTGCTTGCAAGATCACCCTGGAGATTGAAGCCACTCCAGGACAAGGACCTCATCCTGCTCCTGGTGTCTAATGCACCTCCCTGCTGTTACTGCTACAATAAATAATAATAATCTGTTAGCATTAGGTGAGCATCTCTCGCATGATCAATTCCCTGCTGTTGCAGGAGGGTGAATGTTGGTGGACTTTGATCCTTCCAAGATTTTATGTTTCTATCATAAGAGAATCATAGCACATAAGCACATTTTTTACTAATGCAGTAAGTAAGGTGGCAATATATATTGCACTGACATTAAATGAATATTAAAAGGAATTGAAACCATTTCCACATCATGAGGGGAAAAAACTACCAAGAATTAGACATACAGTAGCTATTCAACAAAGATACCACTTTTAACCTTCTTCATGGATTAAAAAAGTCAAATTCATTAGAAAAGGAAAACCTAGTGTTAAAGGTATACACTGATGTATCTTAAAATACCATTGTTGTTTTAATGCCTGTTTTGCTCACTGATAAACCTCCCCTTTGCCTCTCATACACAAACACCCTGCACACCACCCCCATCACTTCCCTGCTCCCCACTCTCATCTCATTGTAACATCTCAATAATGTATTACTGTACAAATCCTACATGCATAAGGACTTTGTTTGAAGAAAAAAGTGAGATACAGCACTTCTGTGTATAAATAATACAGGCAGATGTTTCAAAGAAGGATATACATAGCAAAACATCTTATTTGTTGGAGAGTATCAATTCTGTGTACATTACACACTTGTAATTTATGTTACTTTTTTATTTTTGTAACATCTCTCCACAGCCATATATTAAATTAGAGATTTCAAACCAGACTGAACAGTCCTCTTTTTACCCCTATTTTGTTGCATCTTGCCAATTCAATGTTTTATTATGTTTTCTGTCATAATATTACTCTTGTCCTTAGAAAACATGTATTTATTCCCACTTGGAATATCGCGTAACTACTGTAAAGCACTGCTCAAAAGATGACTACAAATTCTGTCTGAGAATAGAAAACTTGAACTCTTCTATTATCCAAATATTTTTCAAAGATTTCTCTTTTGTATGCATGTCTGCTGCTGACACACATAATGAGATCATGGGAAAAACCACGCAGCTGACCTGAACTTCTGGGTATAGAAGTACAAAACTATGAGATCTAATAAACCCAGTGCATGACCCCGTGCAGTTTTTGGACTTAAACAACTAAATGCTATTGTGAGAGGAATGAGAGCCTACATATTTTTTCCTGTAGCATGGCAGAGTTCAGCTGTATTATATTTACAGTTGTCAATAAATGTAACGACATAACATGAAGCATATAGACATCTCTGGTCTCCAGCCTCACCAAGAGAATATCCCGACACCTTCTTGTCACACACAAGGCAGATATTATTTTTATGCTCCAAACAGTAGGCAGGATGCAGCAACAGACTGACTCTGTGCTACCACAGTGTGTCTGAGAGGCTGTCAGCACATACTTTGCCTACTTAACGTTGCTCTTTCAAATAATATAAAAATACTTTGGGCTCTGAGTTTCAACCTAGCTCCTGCTATGCCTGACTAGTAAACAGGGAGCCAAAGTTTGGTGCAGCATCTGAGAAATACCTTTATATATAGAAAGGGTGCTCTAGGAGATGGAGGTTATGTATCTCAGCTGTTCAGCTCTGCATACAAGAGTGGTTATTAAATTTAAGGGAAAATTTAAGATCTCCTAAAGATTATAAACTACCTTTAATTAACCCCCATGGATCCCATCGACACTGGAATGGGCATAGCTAAATGAAAGACATCACTGTATATAATCTGGAAGCTGTGGAAACCAGAACTTTAGCATATAAGTATATAGGACTAACTCTGTCCTCCGAGACCCAAGGATTATTTTGGTTTTTAGGATTTAGGTGAGCACTTCAGAAGAGCACTAAATTCTGAGGGAAATGCAGAAGTCTGTTACTACTTTAAAACTAGATTCTTTCAAACATATGTGGATAGAAAAGTCCTTTTTCCCCCATAGTAGAAGTGCTATTAACTTAGAAAGGAAGCCTTCTCGATATATGAAAAAAATCAAGTACCAAAACTTCATATGAAGGGCAGTAATCTAAGACATGACTGCCACAGTAAGACAAAAAAAAGATTTTTAAAAAATTATGTTAGTTTTTGAAGATGTTAAAATATTTTTGTTCATCTTTCACTTTTTATATTCCATTATCTTCACATTTAACTATAAATAAAGGATGAGTGAATAGTTGGTAACATAGATATGTTACAGTACAATCAAAGTGTTTATTTATTTCAAAATCTTACCCTTCTGTACCTGGCTTTGTTTAAATAAACATTGGAGTATAAAATAACAAAACATAAATACCCACCTAAATTATAAGTTATATATTAATTTTAAATCATGGAAAATTCTTCTCAGCCCTGTGTTAGCTGGTAGCTGCACTCAACGTTGG
This sequence comes from Lanius collurio, assembly GCA_020086605.1. NCBI lineage: Eukaryota > Metazoa > Chordata > Aves > Passeriformes > Laniidae > Lanius > Lanius collurio. Next base: position 13,790,303 of record JACBWW010000009.1, on the reverse strand, counting down.
AACATTGTTTATTCTTTACTAACTAATCATCCTTCATGGTCTTTCAAAAGTTCCTGGCATTTCACTAGTTTACACATTGATTGAATACTGTTCCCAGAACTGCTTGTGGCACTGTGCCAAATGCTGTGATAATCAGCTGGAAGATTTATTCCAGTTGAGGAGTGTTATAAACATAAGGATTCATAAGGCTCAGCATCAAAAATGAATACTGATTCTTTCTTTGAGAAGGCTGAAAACTTTCTGTGAGCCTTCAATGAGACACACTAATAGTCTTTGCAGTCTCCTTCAATATACAGGCTTTGATTTGAAAAACATAGTCATTTAACTTGATTTGATTTAAATATTAATAACTATCAGAGGTTTTAACAAATTAAAATGTAATTTTACAGTGGCATGTGCAGAGCAAATCGTACATGAAAAAACCTTAAGGAAATTCACAGATTAACTACTGTGCACAGGATCAGACACATTTGCTGCAACAGGATATATTATTATACTGGGAGATGGGTGGAGAAAGAATACAAAGGAAGCTGAAAAAATTCAAAGGGAAGCAGCTGGCAGGTAAATGCACTGAGCCAGAAAGAAATAATAAGGAGAGAGGCAGTGAGTGGAAACGGAAAGGATAGTAATTTCTTAAATAAAGCAACAAGAAGTAGAGAGAAATGTAAGCTACAGATGAGAACCCTGAATAAAATACAGAATAGAAAACATTCCCAGTTAGAAAGAGGGAATTGCAGTTTGACTACTGGCCTAACTGTAACGGTAAATTAATATTACAGAGACTGAAAAGGTGATACTGAGAGACTATCAGATTAATTAAGAGCCAATGAAACCACAGAGCATGGCTGACTGGCATGTCCAAAGTCTACAAGGCTAGGAAATGCTTACACACAAATTAAAAGTAGTAAAATGGATGAAGCAACTTCATTGCTTTGTATGGCTGCTGCATCAGTGAAATGATGCTGGTGTCATCTTAGGGCACTGTAAATATCAAAGCCGAGATATTCAAAGCTTGCAGTTGTGGGTGTCCAACTTGATGCATCTGAGAGGTGCCTTATGGTCTTCCAAATTTCTTTGCCAAATATAGAAATTACATTTCTCAGTGCATGCACTTGTGCTAAACTACTCCTTGTTGATCAGTTCCTCGACACCATCTTCAAAACTCATTTGAGCTCACTCTTGAGCACTGAGGTGTCCCCCTGCACCTTATCAAAACACTGCCTCTTGCACATGTGCTTGCAGTCCCCCACACACCCAACACTCAAATCACTGTGCACTGAATTAAACCTCCAAGAAGTCATCAAGGCCTGCTGCACTACAGGCATCTCTCTGTGAAATATGGCAAATGGCATAGACTGAACTGCACAAATATTATGTTTTATTTAGGGAAAAAAAATTGACGCAGAGAATTTTCTGGAACTTTTTTATACCTTGTCTTTTTTACAGGCAACAATTAAGTATTTCATAGATTGGTAGAATGGAGATGTCACTAATATCTAAAGCTACCAAAAGCATTACCACAACACAATCTTGACTTCCAAAACTCTCAATATATTGTACATCTCCCCTTGGATGAGACCAAGGTACAATATTAATCATGAAGGGGAACAAGGGAACTTGTGGTTTCCTCTGTGTTGCATGAGAGGTTTTTGGTCAACAAGGCAGCTTTGGGCAGTCAGTGGCTCTTCACAGTAATGCTGGAGCCAGGGATCAAGTGTTTAGTGCTTGCTCCTGTGGACAAAGATGATGTTTTCTCACAATAACAGAAGTAAACATTTTAAGAGCTGCCAAAATATCACGCAGCAGTAGGAAAAACAGTAAATACTCTATAAAGGATCTCAGTATTTTAATGAGTGCACATTTTGAATCATTTGAAGAAATAAGACATAAGCAAAGACTTGCATGTTCTGACAGGGAATGTCTAGATGTTTGCAGCAAGAAGAGAAGTTGAAGAGGGAATGAGGAGATGTGAATTACGATGTTTATAAGAAAATAGTTTCTTGGCAATGTTTCATCTCTTTTCTAACATGATTGCTGTAAGAATGAATTAGTGTTTTGCTTTTCAAAATAGAAAAAAACATTTTTAACAACACAAACAAAGTCTCCTCAGTTCCATTTTGTTAAAGAGGTTTGATGCAGACCTCTTACTGACCACTCCTGAGCCACGAGATTCTTATGACAAAGCCTCTTATGAGAGCAGGAAATGCCAATCAAGAATCCACTCCTAACCAGTGACTTAAAGGATAAAGAAATAGTGATAACATGTCTGATTTTCCTAAGAACCTAAAGTTGCGATTTTGGGGATTTTCTCAGATGCCACAGGGAGATTTCTTGGTAGAATTTAAGAGCAAGAACATGAGCCAGACAGCAGCAGTGTGCTGTTAACAGCACGGTCCTCTGAAAGTACCCTAAATACCACTAATACAGAGACAAGTACTGAAGATGAGTGACTGAAAACCAGTCCCTCTCCACTGGAGTCCCCATAAATAGGCCAAAAAACAGGAGCAAGATTTGTAAAAGGGAATTATGCTTGTGTATCATATTTGTGTTGCACTGATAAGGACCACTTCTCGTTTGAAAGACCTGTAGGCGTACAAATGTGCCCAAAACCAAACAATAGAAAAAGCTGCACCATTTCTCATGGACAAATGAGATTCTTCTTGGAATCTCAGGAGCATTCCCCATCCTCTTTGAGGTATGGATCCCAGAATAAGGTGTGTTGCTCTTGACACTGCACATGAGGCAAGACCTCTACTTTTCTACCATTTCATATTCCTCTTTTTCTACTTTGCATTGATGCCTTTTTCTCTACGTTGTCTTTGGCACAGTTTATGGAGAATCCTGCTGAAGACTTGCTCCTTGATTGGTAGTGCAATGTATATGCTAAAAGAGTGCATTTGATTTCTATTCTGAATGTGGGGCCAGCTGGGGAGGAAGAGGAAATGTCTATGACTCCAGTCAGCATTCAGTTTTATGTTTAAAATATTGATTATACCAAGGAGAGAGGAACTGTCAATGTCAACAAGACCGCTCAGCAAACAAGATCTCCAGAAGGGAACAACACAAACAGATCTATGACTTTTGATGCCAGGAAAGGGTTTTCAGATTCTATTTGCTTTGCTTATACTACATACCAAGATAATTCTACTGGACTAGAGAACAGTGCATTTATTATTGTTATTCAGTGCTTTGATAGGAAACTATTTGAAGATTCCTTACAAACATTCACAGGTCATTATACTTGAAAATGGCAGATATTTTTTAAATACTCTTTACTTGCTCTATAGTAAATTTGGCATGCCAAGGCTAATATGCCCTTAGTTTAAAAGGTAAGATGGGATAAAGCTGCCTGTGAAAAATGCACTACACATAAAAGAAAAACAATACTCCTGTCCTTCCTCTGCAACTGCACTTGATGGTAGTTGCAATAGTTATCAGCTTCATAAAATCAGATTTCCCCCCCCTTATCAAACAGTTTAATACAGATTGTAGAAAGGCTTTCTTGCTATCATTTACAAATTCATGAAATATGACATTCTAAATTAAAGACTAAGACTGGCCTGTTTCTAAATGAGATTACAAATAGCCATCACAATGGCTCCCAGCACATAGGTAATGCTTTAGGGGGTGGCTCCTTGACCCTTATTCCATCATGCAGCACATTTTGACCTCAGAACTTAATTTTGCCTCTTCTGTAGCTGGAAAGGTCAATGTTTTTACTTCTCAACGCTCCCTTCTCTGCACTTGGGCAGATATTGCCACAGAAGGGGAACATTCTGATTTCTGTGTTTTTATCAGTCTTTTGCCCAATTTATCTTTTGGGCAAAATAGCACATATATGCTAAAAGGGAGTTGGATGAGAAAAGACAAGTTCATATTTAGATAAAAGTGGAGGGAATTTTTAGTTTTGTTTTAAACATATCAAGGCTATTTGGCAGGTATTCTTGATGTCTGAACAGTAACTGTTCCTGTTCCAAAAGCAGCCCTGACAGGATGAAATAGGCTGTTATTTAGCTATCTATAGTCAAAGTACAGATTAGTGAAAATTTTTTCTTGGCAGCATTTTAAAAGAGAGGAGCTGGGACCTCCATCAAAACTAAATCCACAATGACACAGGGGACAATGCTGGTCATATCGGAAAGGTGCTGTCCTTCCCCTCTACTAATACTCCTGCATTTTCCAAGCTGACATTTATCTAAATAATCCTGTCCATGCACCAAGAGCAGCAGTTTCCACAGGAGGTGAAGGACGTGTATTGCTGAGAGCAATCATGAGTTGCTCCCCTAGAAGGGCTGTGCATCTGACAATCAATCCATAAACATGGGAGAGCGAGAGCAAAAGAGACCCTTTAAGTTATTTCCCCACATTTCAAATCTACTTGACAACAAATCTGAAAGTCAACTGTAATTTTAATCATCCAGTAATGTTTTATGTTAGCCAATTACAGGGCTCCAAGAGATTAGCTGAATGTTTCATGTCTGAAAAATATGTGGCTGGGACTAATTCACTGGACCCTTCTCTAACCTGAGGTAGGTATAAATGAGTAGAGCTTCACTAAAATCAATCGAGCTGTATCCAGTTATACTGTCACAGAAATTGGTGCTTTAGACTTAGGATAATTTTCCTAATAAAAATAAATTTTAACCAGTGGATTTTTTTGACTCATACTTGTAATCTAATATTTCAGGCAATATACAGACCTACTAAATCATCCGCTTTCCCTGCATGCATTCCAGATGAGCTTTGCTTTTTACATCCCTACCTACTAGAAAGAATACTCATGAAACAACCCATAATTCAATTATAAGTACCTCCAGGAACCTTCTAATTATATGTTAGGCAGGTCAGAAATGAAATAGCCATGCTACCCTTTAGTCTTGGATAACAGACTTGAAACGGTGAAAAGAAAAGTTCATCTGTTCATTAAGAGGCCAATTGTAATACAGTTAAGGGCTCCAGCGAGCTGTTTTGTTGAGATCTGAATATCCGTGAAACAAGCCCCTCCAAAGCTGGAAGTTTAGCCAGCCTCTGCTTTTCATCAAAGAATGGGGAGCTGCTCTGGAGAGTAGGTACTGTTCATTAGTCATTTGCTTTCTCTTACGCTAAATTTGGTCGCAGGAGTTCAGGGGACTGGAATCAAAAACAACTACAGGTACTTAAAGGTGCTATTCTTTTCTTGGAGATTTCTGCACTTGGTCTTAATTAAATCTCCCATAGGACTGCAGGGCTTTAAAAAAAAATTAATACAAAACAAGAACGTGTCCATCAGGCAGGTTTTTCTAAGCTTTGACAGCTCTAAATGCAGGCAGCTGCAATACAAGCCTGTCCTCAAATCCTTGACAATGACCTCAACCTCAGGGTGAAAGATAATGTAGTTGCTATGCTCATTCTGTGTGGAGTGTCTACTGATCAGAGGCTTGTGGCAAAATATGTATATTTTTTTCTTATGATATAGACTATTGTTCACTGGCAACTCAAGTGATACCACAACATTATCTCTGTGACAGTTTATTTTTTCATTTTTAAATGGGAAGGAATGGCACAAATTCAAACAGACTTCCACTTCAACAGCCATAGAGAAATAACTTTGTAATGCCTTCCAATTTAACCCCTCCACAGCCACAAGGATGAAGGTGAAAAGAAAAATTAAGCAAACAAACAATCTAATCCCAGTTACTTTATAAGGGACTTCACAGACACCTCTACCAACAAAAGGAAGATTTCCCAGTAGAGTGGTTCCTGTTACATTTAACAAGGTATTGTTTGGGAGCAGTATCCTCCAGTGGTGAAAAGTGTCACTTAACTGATTCCCTTGGAGTAATGACAATTTACATCCTAAGGATCTTCCTCGAGGTGAGAATCTGCCTTCAGTATTTAAAGGCAGATAAATTTTGAGCTGAGAATAAAGCCAGCCATGTAGGAACACTGTAGGAACTATAATGACAAAGGAAAACTCCTACAGTAAGACTTCATTATTAACATTCTTTAAATTAGTTCTTAATTATAATTGATATTTCAATAATGTATTAAATACATTTAGGAACAGCTATGGGTATATATTCTGACTTAATCTGGGGGTGCAGTTGCCCCAGAGCTGAGGAGGAGATGGATGGTTTTGGCTCGGCACGGGGACAGCGGCAGTGCCTGTGCTCCACAAGGACAGAACATATGGAAATCTGAGCTGCTAAATATCAAAGTCTTTGTCGCTCAAGAGCAAACTGCAATTTCTGTCAGTGTATAACCTGGCTGGATTTTGAAGGTTTTCACAATAAAAGGCATGTTATGACATAAAGGCTGTCCCCTCACCAACCTTCAAGTCCCTGTTCTGAAGCCTGGGCAGAGCAGACCTGTTCAAAAAGAGCAGCACGATTGCACTACTTGCAAATATTTCTCACAGGAGCATACAAAAATAGTAATTTCAAGTGACAGTTCTTAAGCATGGTATTTCTCACAAAGAGGAAAACCTTTTTTCAAAGGCATTCTGAACAAAAATAGGAAGAGACGTGGATAGCGTGGAATGCACTTAGACTACACATACCTTTTGGTGGGTGTGCACTCTGAACATGTCTCTTCTTATTCAAAGAGCTGGGATTTTTTACATTACATTAGTCAGCTAAGAAGTTAAGGGGGAAAAAATCATTTTCATGTGGGAGCCAAAACTAAATAATTTAATGCTTAAACGAAAACAAAAAAAAGTTTCTTCTGGATTTATTCAAATATTTTACCAGAGAAAGGTTAGATTTGAACATGAGAGTCTTTAAAAAGATTAACATGAAAATGAGCTAAATTTGACCTTGAAAAAATATGTAATTTTTAAAATTAAATACAAAGGAAATATTCTTTGTATGTCAAAAATTAAGATATTATTAAAATGACCAAAAATCACTTAGCAATTTTGACTCAAATGTGCATAGAGATTTAATTGTTTTTTTCAGCTTAATATTTTTTCCAAAATCAGTCCAACCTACCTTTAGTACTGGTGGGATTATGAGAAACCATCATTTTATCATAATTTTTGAGCTGATTTCACCAAGTGATGCCAACCTAGAAAATACTTCATCATATACAATATGATAGCAATAACTTGAGCTTTATTTTACATATTGTAAGTATTCAAAGGTGGGGTTGTTTCTTTTCTTATGAGAAGCCAGAAGCAGAGACACAGTTTGTGTTTACACAGGGAAATCTTGTGTAAAACCGTTCAGTTTTTTTTTTTAAATGGTCCAATAACAAATTATTTATGCTTACCTACAAGTGTGCAATATTAACTATTTTTATCTGTTTCCTTCTCTTAGTTATCAGCACTAATGAAAGAAAGGACTGGCCTTCAAACAGAAACAGAAAATAATGGAGATAAAGTCCTGGTCTTTACTCATTTTCTGCCCATATTTATTTCAGGCAAACAACATCTGACAGATCCATAATCCTCACCTGTGGGATATGAACCATAGATTAAAATAATCCTGCAGAATTCTATAGCTCCTCTTTTGTCAAGTGCCTCATGCTTTTTCATGCCATTTTTCTACTTCAAGTTTGTGTTTCTGCTTTTTTTCCAAAATGCTATTTACTTATGATTGCTATTTGGTCCATTTTTAATGATGTTTTTAGAATATGTCTCACTAGATCCTGCCAAAATATTTCACTGCTCCATTAAATTCTCTTCCAAATATTTCAAGAGTTTAGTTTTTAGTTTTATGATTTTTTTTTTCTATTAACTTTAAATCCCACAGTAAAATAGGAGGAAAAATAGAATAGAAAAAAAAAACCAACTAGAAAGGTATATGGAGAATGTGTTAACATGATATTATCAGACATTTATAAACTTCTTGCAATGAACTTTGAATTACCCTGATCCTTTCATATTTTCCAGTTAACATACATACATCTGCTCTGCCATGTAATCAACTGATTGTTACACAAGCATTTGCTGAAGCTATGACAAACCCAGATTTATGAGGTCAAGCAGTTCAAACTTAATCCATTCAATAGCTGCAATTTATCGTCTGATGATAATTGTATACACAAACATTGTAATGATTTAGATGACATAGTGTAAAGATGAAATCCGTTTATTTTAAAAGGGTTTCTAACCCCTAAAACACGTTGCCATGAACACCTTTCTAGGTCCGCTTTTAACAACATCGTTATTATTGTTTTATTGATCAGGATTTTATTACTGATTTGACACTTATATTTCACACTAATCGAAAAAGGTGTAATTTTTCTGCACGTATAAGACCGTAATCAATTATATCATTATTGTGTTTTCAATTCCTTCCATTTAAAGGGGCCCAGGAAAGAGTACTTAATTTATCATACATGTATTATAAGGAATATGTAAACCTCTTAAACAGACAGAGAGCATGATCCTTTTGGAGATGATGGGATATGACACAGGCACTATATTTATAGATTCTTACCTCTATAGTGACCTGATTTTAGAGTGACAACTACTGCGGAATGGGAGAGTAAATTAACAGCTTAGAAAGCTTGAGTATCTAAAACAATTACTATTCATTACTTTTATAACACTTATTAGTGGCCATTCTATAATGTTTTCAACAGATAAGGAAACAACCTGCAGAGAATTATATGGTAGAAGAACAGTGTTATGCATATCATATGTGTAATTTTATAAGTACATTTATATATTTTCAGTTCACAGATTTAGGAAACAATTGCTACAAATGGGCAGCAGCTGTATTCATTTATTTCTTCTAAACATAAAACATGTTAGTGACTGTAAATTTCAGAGAAACTCTAAAACAAGTATCTAATTGTGAAATTTAGATTGATCTTTGGTTTACTGCCATTGATTTTGTCAATTTTCTAAATGTAACAGTGTTCACCAGTGGGAACAGAAACCTGTATATATATCAGCAAAATTTATGCTTTCAACCAACATAAACTTCACAGGCGGAATGACAGTCCTTGCTGCATAAAATAAAATGCATGTGAAATGAAGGATTTTCTTCTCTAATTAGATACTGTATATTTTTTCAACATCATGTTAGTAAATTTGCCACATAAATTTAGATGCTATTAGCAATATTGCCTTCCCATATTCAGTTCAATTTCCTTACTACAGATTTCCACAAATAACTTGTGATAATGGTACTAAACCATATGATTAATTCACACATACAAAAACCATTATGGGTACTCATAGAAAAATGCCTCTAAAGTGTTTCATGAAAACATCAACAAAAGCATAGCCTAAACTAGTTGATACTCTAATATTACTTATTGTTTTCACAACTGAAATAGAGAAGATTTATACTTCATACCGTGGTACCCCCTTAGACCATGAATCCCCAAACACTGTTCCAGTGTGCAAACTCCACTTGCAAGAGGGGGTTGTTGAAACTGATGTAAGAGAAGACATCCCACATTTTTCAGGCTGCTTTTCTGAGTGACAAGTGTGGGATTTTGCTCACTAGTGAAGCTGAAATGCTGTTTCAGTTAGCATTAGGAACCCACCCTCACCCAACCCAGCGTGATCGCTTGGGGAGAACATCACAACTGTCACAGAATGGGATCCCAAGTGCATTTATTTCCTCAGGATTCAAACCAAACTGCTTGCAAACTTGCGTCACGGACATCAAATATGTGGTGTGGGAAGCAGGCATACAACCTACTTTAAAACACTAAGTGAAATAAAATCAATGGCTGAGCTCATTTTGTGCTAATAGTCTTCAAATGCCTTCATTGTTTCACTGTTCTTAAGCAACACTAAAGACAGGCACATGCATAAGGCTTTGTATTATCAACCTCAGAAAAGGAACTTTTATTTGCTGGTATGATGTCTGATAAGGTATTAGTACACAAAAACATTTGCCTTAAAAGATAACATCACTTATCTTAGTATTGTAATTCACTGGGTGGTGAAAAGATTCCCCTCATATTAATCTATCTGCCACATAAACATGTGCAGTCAGTTCAGAGAAAGCATATTTGTTTCCTTGAAAAGTGATTTTTAAACGACATTATGAGCCTTACTTTGTTTTAAGTGCATTATGAGCCAACCTGTAAAATGAACATGACAATGGAGCAAAGCACCAGCCACACTTTCTGTTGTCCATAGGCACACGACAACTGAACCCCCAGGGATGAGGCAGCAGCCAAGGACACTGCTCATCATTGCTGCACCTCCAAACTGCTCCAGGGACGCTGACCCAGCACCTCACCTGGGGAGTGGGCAATGCTCCCCTCTGGAGCTTTGCTTGGAGGCACACCAGTTCCTCCTGAGGATGGAGCAGCACGTGTCCATGCCCTAAAACTGTGAGACAAGGTGAAGGTAGGTGGTGTCACCTCCCTGCTCTGCAGGCGACATCTGGGAAGTACCTCCAGCACTGCCCAGATGTGACCTGACCCACATGGCCCTCGACACTCCCAGCCAGCCCACCAAGGATCTGACAAGCTGCAGGGGAGGATGGCTGGGTGCAGCTCCCCCAGGCAGAGAAGACATTTCCTGGGTGTAGCTCATTAGCACAGAGAGGTTTTGCCAGTGTCAGCTTGTGCCATGACTCACTTCTCTGCTCTCCTGCAAACCAAAGCACTGACTCTGTAAAATTATTTGCAAACAAATGCTCACAGGTAGGATGAAAAATCCAATGCAATTCCAAGCTATACCTAGCAAAGAGAGACTTTTCTGACTGTCACAGACAGTGCTTGACCTGTCCTTGTGGCATTCACCCAGGAGCACATATGGAAATTGTGGGGTCCATCATGTTTAGGTCAGCTCTTGGTATATGCAGAGGCAAAACTGGCTCTTCACAGCACCTAGCTTTCTGCATTAGACAGACAGGGAGTAGGATTTTTAGGTTATACTGCTTTAAACTCCTGCTTCCATCATCTGTAAGTACTTGAGTCCATTACTGGAAGAAACTTAGCAGATTTGTCCGATTATGGTGCTTTTCCCACTTCTGGCCATGCAAGGACAAGCAGCCCAGCACCCTCCAGCCCAGCCTTTGGGTGAGGGTAGCTTTGAAATCAGATTTTTTTTCTTTTTAGTTGCTTTCAAAATTCTCAAAATAGAAACTGCCTTCCAGTGCAACTGGGTACAAAATGTTCCTCTGGTCCTTTGAAAGGGCAGGGAAGAGTCTCCTAGATAAAGACACTTGTGCTTGGACAGATGGACAGACACCACCATTACCTCTGACTCCTCCTGGGTGGGCCGCTGCCACCTCCTCTGCACTTCTGGATACACACATTTCCCTGGAACACAAACCCAGCCACTCCTGTGTTTTACAGGGCAGCTGCAAGGGCCCATCTGGCTGGAGGTCTGTGCTTCAGAAGGGACAGTTACAATGCAGCCACAAGATAAACAAGCTCTAATATCTTGTTTTTGCTACTGAACTCCTGTTATCAGCAGTGACTGACATTTGGTGGGAGCTCTCATTTTCGTACACTCAAGTGCTATTGTGCACTTTCTGATAAGAAACCTCAGTAACAGAAGTGTACATCTGTGAGTGATAGAAAAACCTCCTTCTGTCATAGAAGTCTGACTGAATTCCCACTTTCACCAGTGCTACAACAGCTTAGGAGCTCCTTCCAGTTTGCACTGGAAAATGGGAGGACCAGAGACACATAGTGTCTAAAAAGAAGTCAGTTGAAGAATCTGGCAGAAACATTAGAGATAAAGTTTTCATTTTGCCAAGGCAAAATGAATTTTTTTACCTTTTTTCTAAAGATAAATGTATCTCTTTGGATACAATCTCTTCTCACCTGCTCTGCAGCTCACGTGGTCATCTTTGGCTTCCAAAGCACGACACTCATCCTAAAAGCAAAGTTCTGTTTTTCCAGTTTTAAATATATATGACAAATCCCTCCACTCTGAGTACATGCGAGGCCATGGGACCATGGTCGTCATTTCTGCAGCAGCAGAACCAAGGTGGGAATGAAATCTTCAGTGGAAAGAGCCTGCACCCTTTCTGTTTCCTTTTATTTCACCCTCCAACATTTTCAGGAACTCCTTTCATAACGTTTTTCTAAGTACTGTCCCACTACCCAGGTCCTACATTGCTGAGGATATTTTCATCTCTCCTAGCCTGAGCAATGTTGTGGGCATTCAGGGAAAGCAGCAAACATCTATCACCAAAATATCAGCCCAGATAATGCCACAAGGCATCCTGGAGCTTCATCAGCCTGAAGAAAAGCAGTGAAGAAGTTTTCTTTCTGCCAGCTTGCTTTGTTAAGGCAGTGGTGAAGGTCTCATCCCTGGGTGCAGGGTCTGTTCAGAAGCTGGGTGCTGTAGTGACACCCAGGGGAGGGGTGCAGAGCTACCCTGAGCTTCCAAGGGGTGTTCTGCCTGGTGTCACACAGCCAGAAGTTATTCCTGGTCCCTGTGCTGCAGCACTGCCTGGCTGCTCTCAATGGGCAGGCCAGAATGGATGAAGGATTTGAGGTGGCAGCAAGGCTGAGTCATTCCCGATACGTGCCAGGGCAGGCAGGGTGCTGAGCTCAGCTTTCAGTTGTTCTCAGGTACAAGTCACAGCTGCTTGGCCCTTTTTTCTCATCCTCTCCTTCCTAGAGGGTTGTTTGAGGGAGGGCGTTTGAGCTGTGATTACCTGGAACTTGTGTTAGAAGAAGGGAAAATGCCAATTATATATATTTTAAAGCAGGCTGAAAGAACATCCTTTCCCTGTTTTTGGTTTTTGTTTTTTTTTTTTCTTTTCATTGCTGATTGCCTGGTTGTACTGGCTGAGAGAAAAATCAAAACACCATCACTGATTCATCAAACATTCAAGGTTTGCTTGTGTTTGGTAGCAATCTGGAGATGGAATGAGATGCAACCTGATGACAAAGGGAACGTACACCCTACCACATCCTGGGCACAGGGCACGCTGCTCCCTCCCAACAGCAGGAATTGGAAAAGCACCAGGTGGAGTTTAACAAATGTTACCATTTTACTAGAAAGTTCCATATGCTCTGTGCACAGATTTCCCATGTCAATGAGGATTGGAGCCCTTAGTGCAGCAAACAGGAATGAAATAGAGCCCACAGCCGCCTGTTGTGCAGCTCTCCGTGGGGAAGTGACCAAAATGCTCTAAAGCTACTTACAAAACACACCAGCAACCATGTCATTGGCCACAGGTGGGCAAGCAAGGAGAATTTAGAAACATCCAACAATTCACCTCAAAGTTTGGCTGTGATGAGAGAAGAATCCTTTGCTCACATGAAGGATGTCACGTCTGCCTGGGGAACAGGCGCCCAGAGAACGCAACTGAGATCCTTGGCTCATATTCAATGGAAAATCTTTGGACTTCAAACAGTTCAGCCATCAGAAATGGGTGCATCTGAGATAAATCTAGTTCCCTTTTCATTTTGTTTCGTCTTTTGAAGCACATTTGAGTAGTTCAATTTTACAGCAGTCAGGGAGGAGTGCTAGGACAGGGCCATGCTTGCTATCTCCATGTCGTCAGATATATTTTAGGGGAAATGGGAATTTTAGGAAAGAATTCATAAACTATATGAAAGAAAGACTTATGGGCTTTTCAGCCATTGTGTTTATTAAAATATGCTTTGTTATCTTCACACATGGTAGAAGCTTTATAAATTATTCTTATGGAGATGATTCCTAGTTTCAATGACTGAGAAGCCCTAAAGTTAGATGACTAAAGTTTGATTGCTGCTTTCTCTGGGTAAGTAGGAACAATATCTCTACTTCTTAGGAAGATGAATATTTCCAGATTTTCCCCAAACCAATCACTGCAGATATGAAAACAAACCAGAATTTATCTTTGTTTCTCAAAATGTGTTCAGAGAGCACCCCGCCAAAATACACCAATACACCAAACTGCAAGGGAACTACTGTTCAAAGATGGTGAATGGAACTGCTCAAAATACCCAGAAAATAAGCTATTTAATATGCTAAAATATTTCCTGTTGGTGGTTCTGCTCTGCCTGTATGTAATCTGCTCAGGCTATAGAGGAAGAGACAGAAAAAATTGAAACATCCTTGCCTTTCTGGCTCAGAAGACGTGTCAAAGGTCTATTATTGGGGCCTAAACTGGCATCCTGCAAAATTTCTTGGACTTAAGGACTATCTGCTCTGCTCCTGAGCCAGCCATGGAAGATGGAACATCTTGGGACACTACAGGGATTATTAGGAAAACTGTCAGTGTTGTCACTTGTTGCATTGGCACCAGCACAGCCATGCAGAGGGAGAGAGCAGAGAGAAAATAGGGACCTTCCTCCCCTGGGACCATCAATGTGTCACACACAGGTTGGGTTAGGAATGAAAGTGGCATTTCCATCACTGCTGCAAGTGGCACATGTAACCTCTGCAGGGCATGGGGACATCTCCAGGATCAGAATGACAGAACAGCCAACCATGGACTCAAGAATCTTGTCTGATCTTAAGAGATTTGAAAATAAAAGGAAGATAGTTTGGGGCTTGCTTTTCCTTCTAATCTTCCTGAAAATTTGATAAGAAAAACAGCACACACCTACAAACATGTGGGCTAGGGGTGTCTTACCCAAACACTTTTTAAATGTTTCTATATCATGGTGAGTGTTTGATACTTGTGTTGCCTCTTCTAGGAATTCTGGCCATTAAGGAAAAAATAGAAAGTAAAGCATTTTGGAGAAAGAACTATAAGTACCTCAGTATCTATAACAGGTTCTGAAGAACTTATCCTGCCAAAAATCAGATACAAGATTTTGAACATAGAAACACAATTTTTAATGCATAGAAAATATTTTCTTCTTAAAGTAACAGGAATAATTTACTTTGTAGTGCATATTAGTTTAAAAAGTGTTTGTAAAATGGCTCATATGGATGGCTTTTCATCAATTTGCAACAGGACATTAGTAGAGCTAAACTTATTTTTCCAGAAACTTGCAGAGCAACGGTAAATTTGAACAATAAGTTATTCTCAATGCACTATGGAATGCCTCACCACTGGACAGGGCTGGCAGATGCATGTGTACATTGGATGATTTTGAGAGATAACACCACATGTTTGGGGGTTTGGTTTGAGGCATACTTTCCACAGGATGAGATCTCTGATAGCCATTATTGATTTTGCTCTTGCCAAGTTAGAGAAATTTCAAGCACAATAGCAATTGTTTAATCTGTTAAAACATTTACTTAATATTAGCAATACAGAGTGGTACTGAAGGCTGATTCTGATGCAAAAATACTGTGATATTTCCTATAAGACTTAAATAAGTTTCATTAGGCTCTTTGCACAAAGATATATAATTAAGAAAGTTATTTAGCTAATCATCTCTGCATCAGTATCACTAATGTAGAATTTTGCTCAGGTCAAATATACAGCAGGACCAGAGCAGGCCAGGTGTTAGTCAAATCCTGTGGCTTTCCTTTGCAAAACAGGTCGCTGAGACCATACATGGACTGCCCAGTATCCACTGGCATCAACCTAACAGTATCTGTCACAGCTTTCCTGTCATGACATAAAAGGATCCACTGAGCAACCTCAAATTACAGGATGGTGGGGCTGTGGTGGGGTGTTTTTTGTGGTTTTGTTTAGTGGTTGGTTCAGTTTTTATTCAGATTTTTATCAACTAGCTGCCTTTTTAAAAGCTTATCTATAGATTTTATAGGGTATATTTATCCAAGTTGTTATGGCAATGGTACATTAGAAATCAAATGAAGCATTTGTTGGCATGACAAAATTAATTGTTGCCTAGGGTCTGGAACAAACAACAGTAGAGATAACATGCCACTAATATGGCTTGTTTGAAGTGACAGTACTGTATCAATTAAAGTGGGGCTATGGTACACAGCCTGCCTAAGCTATTTAGCTGATGCTTGGGGATGTGAAACTTTACATTCTATGTCAGGGGAAAAAGGATAGACTTACTGCATTAATGAGGAGCCAGAATTTAACATTTTCTCTAACACACACTCACTTTCTTGTCCAGTATTTTGTACTCTCATTTCCTTCCTCAGTTGGGAACATGAACAATATTTCTGTGCCTCCCATAGAAACAGCATTATGGGTGTCTATTTTTCTTCCAGGTGTATGTATAGTGGACTAAATTAAATTTTGTCTCAATTTAAGATAAGCTTAAGTCACAGTGTTCTAACATCCAGGCATCAAACTCACAGGAAAGGCTGGAGCTGCAGGGTTTCAGGCCTTTGCCTGAAGCCCTTTCTTTAGGATTCCTGATCATGTCTCCACTTTGGTGGTGCTTATAATCAAAAATTTGTGGCAAGGTGATCTCCTGACTAAGGGATACGGAATCACTGAAGTTCAACTGTGCAAAGAGGAAACAAAGGCCAGGACAGCCCTCTTTTGGAGGGATTTAGTCGGTGTATTAGCCTCAGTACAGATCTTTGGAAAGGAATGAATTTCATCAGCAGAATCGGACGTAAATCTCTCTGTAAGGAACATCACTAACACCACTCATAGATGCTATGGAAGCTTTTAGCCCTTCACACTCAATACATTCAATGGACAAACTCGAGTCCCAAAACTTGTGAGGTGAATTGTGCTCATCAGGTGGAGCATGCAGGTTCTGGCAGTTTCTACAGGAGAGAACATTTCAGTCCCATTTTCCCTGAGTTTTAACCCTTGGTCCTGTGCAGTAAAGGCATATATGTGACCCTTGTACTTGTTCCAAAGTGCTATCTTAGCTGACACTGACAGATGTTGACATGAGATGGATTTTGATATGAAAAAAACAAGGCTCTTATCTGTTGCCCAGAGAAAACAACTTTTACTTGCAAAATGCTGGTATTTTAAAATTTGTCATACCAGGGTGCAGCTGAGCCTTGTGAAGGAATGCACTTTTCAAACCATACACTCAAACCCAGAAATTGGCTGTTAGAAAGACCAGCACACATAGCATAATAGAAAAGGTTTTGGCCCACAAGTGTAGCCAAAAAACAAAACAAAAGCAGAGTAGTTGTACACAATTGTATTCCATCCTGTCCTAGTAAAATGCATGTTTCATCTCAATTCTTTTGCATGCAGCCAATTTTTCCATACAGCTGTACTTACAGAATGATGAAGTCACTGAATGCAGTTATAGGAACCTTTAATAAGACATCCTAACTTTTGTGTCTCTCCACCAGGAATGTGCTGCCAGGAGATATCATATTTACAATATAAAAGGGGACGTATTTTAGATTTGTCCCAATTAACCTTGTAATGAGATGTATTGGAGTGCTTATTAATGACAGTAATGAGATGCAGACAAGACAATGTATAAAACATCATTGGCATATAAATTGAATTCATATACACAGATACCTTTATGCACTGGACATGGAGGGAAATTATGAAGAGGCAATTTTTTAGGGAAAAAAAGGCTAATTAGAAAAAAATTCAATACTTTTCCTAGCTTGTAACCATCAACGTTAGAAAACCTGTTTGCCCACTGACTGAGGAATTGTTTCCACTGCTTTTACCATACAAGTCACAAAACTAATTTTATGATGGTTCTCTTGGAAGTATTTACTACAAACAGCAAATATCCATTATCCTTGAACTATGTATTGTTCTGTTTAATTTACTTTGGTATAGATGCATGATTTAGAAATACATCTGTCTTTTGAAAGCTACTCTAAATATAAGTTTATTTCTCATTGACACAAGTTTCAATGACTTTACTTACAAAGATTCCCACAAGTCTAGATTTTGTAAGGCAGCATAAGAGCTCTAACTCCCTGCCTTAAAAATTAGCATTCCCAAATTATGTGGAAAATGTCCATTAAAAATGTAGATCTACTCATGTGAGTAAACTTATTCACAAACTCAAGTGTCCTGTTCTATCATCACATGTCATCATTAAAGTTGTGGCTAAATACCATACAACTAGGAAAAAATCTAAGGTGTGCCATTAACAAAATGGAGACTTAAGAATGATTTTCATGGCCAACAATAACAACAAACTGATTACCATGCTGAGCTCCATAATAGCATCTCCCTTTCTTTTCATTATTGGAATTATAATAAACAGATAAATTACATCCACATGTACACAAACAGCTAGGTAAGCATGGCTGAAAAAGTCAGAAAATCACTTTATCAGGGGAGTGATTGGATCTCAAAGGATAACAGAAATTATGTACAGTAAAAGTAATAGCTCATGCATGACTTATAGTGATCAGGAGAGGCAGGAGGCAACAGAATAAAGCTTCAGATACCTCAGAGTTTTTCATATTATTACAATTGTATCCTGCCGTGTTACTTATTACTTCTTTAAAATACTAAATGAAGGAAAAGTATTTTTTTCAATGTTGTTTAACTCTGAAAATCATCACACTGCCTCAATAACTTTAATCCCCTCCCCCCCCCTTTTTTTTTTAATTAGTCAGAAGGGGAGGAGGAATAAAGGAAAAAAAGAATAAGTGGGAAAAGGAGGGAAAGGCAGCAGCAGTCTCAGAAGGAGTTCATGCAGTGAGTCAGACAAGTTGCAGAGGTGAAGGACAGGCCTCCAAAACATCAGAACCTGTCCTCTGGCCCATCCCTCTCTGCAGAGCTGCCTGTGAGTGTGCGAGGGGAGGGACCAGGTGCCACCAATCCTGCCATCACTCAGCCAGCACTGTGGAGGTCAGGGCTGCTCAGCACCCCAGAATCCGACCCTAAAGGGGGTTTCCCCAAGATCTGTGCAATATTTGGCAGAAGGGTCCCAGACATAGGTGTGGAGCCACCCTTGCCCAAGGAGACTATAATCCACATGGACAAACAATGGGCGAGGCCACCCTGGACCCTCACTGAAGAGAAAAGGTCAAGTCTTGTGGTCAGTGCACTATAATAAGCCAGTGATCTACACTTTCACCAGATGGGTTTAAGCTAAGCTCATGCAAAAATCAGTATTTTTCCCCTAATGCAACAGCTTCTGCTCAGCACAGGTTTGAAATCTGTGCTGTGAAGGGAGGGGAGTCCATTCCCAGAAACTCTTATCTCAGACTGGTGCTTCTTTTCTAAACTGCCGTGGAGTTTTTAAAGTCTACAAACTTAGCATGTGACCACGTGAAGTGTTCAAAATCACACCATGTGCTGTTTGTTTCGAGTTCATCCTCTGAGCTGCCACAGACAGGTTTAGGGGAAGCTGTCTGGGTTTTACACTCCTAGAAGATTTTACTGCTCCTTCACTTAGGGCTTTAAATACGAACTGATGGCTACTGTGCACCGTATCTTAACTTCTCCATTTTATTATACAATATTACACTGGTGAAGTGATAAATGCAAAGCAAGGCATGACTGAGTGACCAAAGTACTGGGTTGGGACTACCTAAGCTGCCAGATCCACAGGAGTGTGTCAGCAGTGTCAAACCAGCTCTTCTGCCTCAAATAAATTAAGCCCCATGTAAACTAATATATGGGGTCTTTCACACTTGTCTTCGGAAAGAACTTGTTCATATGGCCAAATCTATTACCCCTTTAATTGTTTTTTGCAAGAGAAACATTTATTTTAGTGCTCTTACTTCAAGTGTCATGGCCATATGTTATTTTATAGAAAGCTGTAGGTTTCCTTTATCTGGACTGCTACAGACCTGGGCTTGGCACCTTGACATACAGCAGGCCCCATGCTGAGATTCAAGTGGGTACTACAGTCTTCTGATGTTTCCTTTATTCATACTCGGGGTTTGTGGAAGTTTTGCTCATTTCTTCTCATTTAGCAGAACAGAAATCTCTGATTACCATCACCACCTCCCCTTAATATGCAGTTATGACTGAAAACAGGAGATCCAGAAAAACAATTAGCAAGCAGTGTAATTGCAATTGATACACTAAATGCCAGGAGATGAGTGGCATCAGGAACCAAAATATGTGTTTCATAAATTCTAGTTTTTAATTCAGGGATTTGTTTGTTCTTTGCTGATGAAAAATCACAGCTAAGGGAACTAGGCACAAAAATCTTGCTACTGAACAACAAAAGAGCTAAATTAGATATTGAGTACCCATTGCCAAGGGCAATACATTCAACAGAGGATATGATAATGACAGATGAATCCTCACTAAACTCTAACTCTACAAAATAAATGTACAATGTCTTAGATAGTTTCACTCATGCTCGAATCACCTTCCTTCCACAGCAGCTGCTTGCAGCTCTGTCAGTGAAAGCCAATAGAGGTATGGTTTCCTGTCATTAATATGACAGAATCACTCCAGTTTTCAGCTGACAGCACTGGATTTTTATGGCTGTTCATGCCTTTTTCTTTCCTGCTCCTCCTTTGTATTTATTTTTTTCCCTGGGAACTTTATTCTCTTCCTTTCTCTGTTTCCCCTACTACTATCCCTTGAGCCAACACAGATTCCTACCCCTTCTACATCCCTTTTTCACCTTTCACAAAGGTTGTTTTTTTGTTCCAGACAACAATAGAAATGAGGCAATGACAGCACAAGGTGACTTCATTCAGCCCAGCATCTTTCAAACAGATCCAAAACACAATCCGGTGATGAGCAACACAATTTCAGCACTAAGAAACAAGAAAAGACTGGTCTGATGTGGGTAAGACTCATTCCTGAGTATTCAAAAGCCCTACAGGAAGACAAGTTTGTGAACCTTGTGGTGGTGGGTCCTCCTGGAAGAATTGATTTTCCATGAAGTGAGAAGCTCAGGTAATCCATAGCTGCCCTTACTGCACCCTCAAATAGACATTTCTGCTGTAAGTCCTTGTTGTCAGGGATCCAGCATCTATCAGCCACTATCAGCCAAAAAATGCCATCCATTATGTACACTGAAACACCATAAATTTAACCTGTCTCCATGTTTTTGCTTGGGATGTAAAAGTCCTGAAGCTGCTTGTGGGCTTGGCATGGGGACTTGTTATAAAAACACAACATCGAGGTCATCCTCACGCTGGCACAAACCTCATTGCCTTTCTCACAAACACAGCCCCAACCAGAGCCGTGCCTGCACGGAGCGGTTACTCACTGTGCTCCAAGATTCAAATCAAACTTTCCCTTTAAGCTAAGCAAGCACATTCTTAACAAAGCCATCAAACCCATCAACATGCTTGCTAGTTATTAGGAAATAAAACCATGGCCCATGCTCCCAGGATTCTGAAATTACCAGAGACCAATAGCAAGATCCAGCAGGAAGTGCATGAAAGTACCTTTGTTAACGTTCTTTTTATTCCTTCATCAAATTCATTTTGTTTAGAAAGAATATTTTTCCTTATTTTCTTTTGCCAGATAAGCCCAGAACTGGGGAGCTTTTTAAACAAGGGCTAGCAAACAATGTAGAGCTTTGGAAAGAAACCATGTTTAGACAGGCAAACCACGGATAACAGCGATATTGTGTGTGTCAGGCAAGAGAAAGGAGGGACTACAAACTAATAATGACAGGGCTATTTATTACTGAATAACTAGCCTCTAATTTTAGAAACATAAGATCTCCTATTTTCTATTGTTCATTTTAATTAGTATTTTCCCTAAATAGTCTCCCTATTCCTATATGCTATTTATACAACTGCAGAGAAAATATAAAGTACATGCAGTGTTAGCAGAATGGCAACAAAACATGCTGTGAGTGGTATGGGAGCTGTGCATTGTCTGCAGCAGGGACAATCTAGGGAATGATTTTGTCTTTTGCAACAGGACATTTTTATTTCCTTCTAGAGAAAATATTTGGCCTTGAGGATCCCACCATAGCATCCCATCCCACAGACACAGAGTTACATGAAGTACTTGAACCCTGTAAGTAGGGTGAAGTAGGTAAATATTTCTGTGCATAACAGCCTGGAGCAGCTGGAGGAATGAGCCCTGAACTGGGCTCTCTCTCTTTAAAATTCTTTTAGGTTTTTTTTCCATACCAAGCTGACAAAATGCTTGGCAGTGGCTCAGAGGCTGGTGCACTGCAAGATATCCTGCCTTGCTGTTTCCTTGCACTTCCCTCATCTGCTGTAACCACTTGTTTCTTGACATAAGTAGGTGAGAAACCTGTGATTTAATATGCAGGGGCCCTCAGCTACGCCCTTCACTCACACAAGGAAGGGCATTTGGCAAAGGGATATTTTCATCATGGGCAGACAGGATTTGTTTACCCTCAGAGTACCTAAATATCCTAAATATGCTATTCAGAATGATGTTGTATTTCTCCTTTTTTTTTTTTTTTTTTTCTGTAGGATGGCAACAAATTTTCTGCCTGACAGCAGCAAAGTCAACCAACCATAAAAATTGCTGCACTGGGCAAAAGTCCTTCTCAGCCTGGGTCTGCCTCCAATAGATGCCTGGGCAGTAAACAATAACAGATCAAAATTTCTTCCCTTAAATTCTACTTAACTGTGGTTTTCAGTCATGTGCAATTTCCTTCTTTTAACAGCAATCTGTGGATTCCTTCTTTAAGAACTTGACCAGTTTCCACCTGGACTCATGGAAACCCTTTCTGCGAGGAGCTTCTCATGTGCAAAAATCCTACAACATTTTTGTATGCTTGAACTCAACTCTGCTAAATTATTTTGATCTTCACCTATGATGCTCTTGCATGCAGGGACTTCAGTGCAGATTTTCTTTTGACTAGAGCACATATCTTCTAGGCACTCTCCAAAAGTTCCAATGCCCTCACTCTTATTAGTGCTAATTTAAAATCCAAAATAAAGGAATGTAAAGGAAACAGAAGTAGCGAATCTAAAGGTAAACACAAAAAAAGTGCAGACTGGCTTCCTGTAGGAAAGTGGTGCTGCAGGGTTTAAATGCCTCTGCTCATTTGTCCCCACCACACACAGCATTTCCATGGGGAATGCACGTGTATTTGACACTATCAGCTCTTACAAATAGGAATGGGAAAGGTGCATCTGGTTCTAAGTGCAGGGGCTCTGAAAAAAGGGTCCAGCTAGAACCAAATTATACAGATCAATATAAAATGCTACTTGTTTATGAAAAGGATTCAAACTCAAGTATTTAAATTTAGTGCAACTCCAAGTACTATAGATGCGTATCTCAAGAGGGAAAAACAAATAAATAAGCAAAATCTGTAAAACCAGTGTAGATCTCAGTATAAAAGACAAGGGGAAATGGGTTTAAACTGAAAGAGAAATTTAGAATAACATTGAGGAAGAAATTCTTCCCTGGCACAGACTGCCCAGAGAAGCTGTGGAAGTGTCCAAGGCCAGGTTGGACGGGGCTTGGAATGACCTGGGATAGTGGAAGGTGTCCATGCCATGGCAGGGGGTAGAACAAGATGATCTTTAATGCCCTTTCCACCCCAAACCATTCTGTAGTTCTGTGATAGAATATTCTTCCCTGGCTGCTCGACCCATAGGACCCCTCTGCCTGCCTGCACTCCTGGGGGTTTTCAAGAGAGCATCTCCCACCGCCAGGACCAACTGCAGTTGGCTGCTCCTCCCTAAGTGACAAGAAAGCAGAGAAAGGCAGTCCATGCTGGGATGTTTTGCCCTTGGGCAGGACTGAAACTCATATGAGGACTCAGGCATTTCCTTCATTGACAGACTCTCTTCAGCCGTCGCCAAAAGTGCAGTGAGAGAGCTGGCAAAAACCAGCTGAAATTCAGTTTCTGTTGTGTTGTGCCATGATCCTCCACGAACTATTGGTGCCAAGTTTTAAGAAACTCCATGTGCAGCGTTTTGTAAATCACTTCCAGATATGCAAATAGCATCATTAAAACATTTGCATATACCCGTAAGTTTCTGCTTCAGGTCCATATGCCCAGGCTGTAGGAGAGGGCAGAAAATAACACCTCAGCATGGCATGAGGCAGGTACGTGTGTGGAGGGCGGGGAGCAATGGGAGCAGGGAGGTGCAGAACGTCCCTGGAAGCCCTGTGAGAGCTGCTCCAGGAGCCCCAGGAGCTAAAACCTATTTTGCAAAGGAGAAAAATGCAAAACACACCCCTCTCTGCTCTAGGCAAGGAGCAACTGGCCTGAGTGAATGGTCTGTGACATCTGCAGTAATGGGGACACCTCTCCACAGACTTGCACAAAGGTGGGGATTTTTAACCACTCATCCCACTCACTTTAATACTCTCCCACTCTGCAAGACCTTGCAGCATCAAGGCTTTCTCAGCTATCGACATGCAGCACTAAAACTTGAGAGGAGTGTTTGGAGGAAGAAGAACACCACCCGTGTGCAATCTGGAGAGTCCATTGCAGGGATACAGACCACAGGGACCTCAGGGGAAATGAGGGCTGGGGTGGCTTAGCTTTAAGAAAACAAGTCAGGCAGGGCATTGGAGAGCAGAGTCAAACACATAAAAAGCTGCTGCAAAGAACAGGGAGGAATCTATTTTCCATGCCCATGGCAGAGAGGAGAGGCAGTAATAGGATTAAATTGAAGGAAGAAAGATTAAGGTTAAACATTAGGGAAAATTACCGAACAATGAGGCTAAGGAAGCACTAGAATAGATTGCATGGGGACAATGGAGAGACTGACCCTGGAGGTCTTAAAAAATAGATTAGACAAGTGTCCATCAGATAGAACAAGTACAGGTGGTCTTGCATTAAGGTGGAGAGAGGGGGAAGATGGGACTGATACCTGTCCTGCAGCCTGGGGGAACAGGCAACACATAAATCCTATCTATCACAACCCAACCTGCAAAAATATTTTAAACAACATTTTAAAACTACTAAATGTCAAAATTGTAGCCCTCCTGGGGGAAGAAAACCCAAACATCACATCCATTTTTACTCATAATGCTCTTCTAATTGTATCACAGCCTTGATTTTAGTCTTCACTGGTTTAGGTTTTTGTATCATCAGTCATGCTCTGACGAAACCACTAGGATTTCTCAAAGCTATATAAAGGTAATTTTGAAAGATTCCAGTTTATAACAGGAACATTTTCATTATTACTTTTCTAAAAGGAAAAGCATCATGAAAAGAAATAATTTCATTGACTAATACAACTGGAATTTTTCTTTTCATGTTTCCCCTCAATTATCTTCAATAAACACCAGTTACATACTTCATTCACTGAAGTAATAAAATATAAAAACAAGCTGAAACTGCCAAATTATTTGTTGAAAGACTATCTTTTAGCCCAGTTCTATAATGAAATGCAATACTCATTCTGTAAACCCTTCAACACATGCCTAAATCCATAATGACTACGATTATCTGGTCATAATGCCATATCCCTAAATTTTCTATAACATGCATATTTGACAAAACAAAGTGGGCAAACCCACTGTCCAGAAAAGGCAAACCAAACTGCATTGCATTTGTTCACAGAAAAAAAAAAACAACAAACTTTTCCAGCTTCTTATTCTCCCCATTTCCAGAGCTGTTGCAGAGCTGAGTATTACTGGCCATATTTTTGAAGGATAAACCAAGCCTGTGCAGCTCACCTCGTCCCACACAAGGAAGCTGAGGCTGGAGAAGAAGCTGTCAGAGATTTTGGATGTGTTTAATTCAATGAGAATTTTCCATCCACTCCCATGAAGCCAAGTTTTCTCCCCAGATCTGCTGTTGCTCCAACAAGTGAGGCGTGCTGTCATGTGGCTTCCCTTACTCAGACATACAGACCTAACACAGATGAGTCTATTTATGGATGATTAGAAATAAATCTACAGAACAGAGTCCTAGAAAAAAGTAGAGGAGAGATTTGCCAGTGCAAACAGGTGCAGAACATCGTCTGGAGAGGACCTGTGTTGCAAAACGAAGCATTTTGCAGGATGGTATTTGAGATAAAAGTGTAAAACAGTTTACACTTTATGTGTAAATGATCAGAGAATCCTAAACAGGCTAGTGAGGCTAATTTGTGGCTTGGACATCCACATGGGAAACACTGTCAGATTCACTGCAATCCTTGTTAAACACGCAGTGACTGGCGTGGCTTGTGCAGACCACCACTCCTGCCTGGGCAGACAGAACTGAGCATACATTGGTTTTTTTATACAAAATCACTTTTACTCTTCAATTATAACAACTGAACTAATAAGATATAAACAGACACAAAATTCACACTGCCAGCTTCATAAACAAATCTTTGCCCTTGGCCACAAAACATCCACAAAAGCAGCACTCCTGCCTGGCATTTATTCATTCACAGCAGCCTGTTGAAGAAAACCTTTGTGTTAAAGAACATCTGCTCAAAACCAAACCACTGCCCTCAGAATAATAAACCCACAACTGCCAAGGTGAAGATCCCAGCCCACTACCTCATGGCAACATTTCTGCCCAGGGGGCACACTCTGTAGACAAGCACATTTTTCTTAAGAGTCCCAGACAACAGGAAGGTGCATAGGAGATAAAATGCCAAGGAAGATAAGGCTGAATTCTGAAAGAGGGGATTTCAGAAAGCTGGGCATCCCCCTTCTCTCTCCCTTCAAGAACAGGGAAAAGTGCACAGCCCCCCAGCTGACCTGCCATACCTCTCCTCTTTAATCAGACCAAGATATTTAAACAAGGGCATAGCAGAAAAGCATCATTAAAAAAGCAGGGCACACTAATTCTTGAACAAAAATACATAATTCATAACGAAAGTTCCCTGTTTGTCAAAAACCTTAAATTCCTGATGCTCCAAATTCTTTGTGAGCCGTGTCCTATATGACAGGTACAATATGACACATCCCTGCAGGCCAGCACAACCTTCTGCCTGCACTAACAAGTCTAGTGGATAGCAAAAGGGACTTAGGATTGGCCTTTTAAAAGAAAACACGATTCAGATTACTCATCTAAGAGCACTAGTTATGCAAGTTTCTGTGTCAAAAGAGTTTCTGGAGAAAGAGTGATCTGTGAAAACAACATTATAATTTGTTCTCCAATTAAAGTAACTGTAGGAGTAGGCATGTTCTGTTAGAGCTTGGTTTTGGTAGGAAACATGGTCAGCTGGAAGAAGAGTTGGCTGTGAAGGTCTGACCAAGCCTTCCAAAGCTGGTATATTGTGCAAATAGTCCAGAGGAAACTTTTGTACATATTGCTGACTGATTCCTTCACTGAGAAGTCAACATTCAGATCCTGAGATGTTTGCTAGTCCTTGGCAGGGGGAAAATAGCAGTGTTGTGCTGGTTTTAGAAGAATCAACAGATTTTTGTTGTGTGCAGAATGGAAACACCACTGCTGCATCTCCGTGGTGTGACAGAGAGGAAAAAGCAAGTGCCAGATATCCAGTCAGGATATGGACCATCTTCAGGGTTCAGTTTACCTTTGATTGCAGAAAGAAACAAAAAATGGGCCCTTGAGAGTGATAAAGTAAAATGTGATAAAAATGAAGACCTCATTGAAAAAGATACCAGAACAGGTGGCCATCCAAAGTTATGGAAAGATGAATTTCCAGCATCGAAAAAGTGCTAAGTGAAGCATAACTATACCAGGAAAAGCATTTTATTAGAAACAGATTTGTTAAAAAAAACCCACCCCAAACTATTTTAAAAACCAGTTTTCAACAGTGCTGCAAACATCTCAAAAGTTTAAAAGGATGATGCTTCTTATCCTCCATATATTATCATATCATTTAGCAGAGAATAAAGACCCATCAGTTTAATTATACAGCTAAAGACAGGTGGTTGTTGTTGTTTGCTTTGATGGTGATGCACTGCAACAATAAACAGGCCTGTTATTTCTATATTAGCATATGGGTTCTTTCTTTGATGATACAACACCTGTGGTTACAGTGTATGTTGAACTGGAGAAAATACCTCCTGGAAACATCTCCACAGACTTAAGATTTCAAATTTAGAACAACAAAAGCCCTGCTTGAGTCCCCTGTTGTTGGAAGGAACAGCAATTAATTATCAAAAAAGGAAGCAAAACATTACCATCAATCCTGCTGACAGGAGGTGCTGGTGGTTGCAGTGGACGGGGACAATTATGCACATATCACAGGGCTACAGACAACTTCTGAATTACAATTATACCAGGAAAATAACTACAAATACCACAGATGAATACCACTGAAAAACATTATCAGGACTGGTTTGAAACATATGTTGCACTAGTGCTGGGGGGAAATAAAACATACCCCAACTTTGGAAGAGATGCCTGTCCAGTCAAAATATGTTTAAAATTTCCACATTTCTGCAGCCTGTGCAAAGAAAACACCAGAAAAAAAAATCTTATGCTGCAATAACTATTTTTATTTAAGATATTTAGCATCAAATGTTACTAATATTACTAATACTTAGCAAGAAAAAGTGTCCAGTTAGAACTTTTTTAACTGCAAGTAGAAGAAATGCACCCTTGAAGGGTTTTCTGATGGAGGTAGTCATGACCATGCTGATGAATTCATGAAAAGATGATGATCAAAGGGTCTTTGCAAGATGTGCTTCAGCTTGAGTAGGCATCACTAGGGCAGATGGGCAGGCCAAGACAGCTCATCATCTACATCATTCTCAGACTCTCTTACTGGCAATGCCATTTTCTCAGGATTCTCTTCACATAAGTTCATTATGAAAATATAGAGATAGAAGAATAAGGAAACTGAAATCAAAGCAGAACAATTATAATCTGGGAGAAAAAAAACCCAAACAAACCAACCTTTCCTTTGAGGTGAGCCCTGAAATAAGACACTGTGTGTTATTTTTGTATCAATGTTCCAATATCAAGCAGGACACATGTCCTGGGTGTTTGCTACAATGGGTTAAATTGTCTTTAGAAAGAGGTAGAGGAGGTAGCAAACGGCAACTGAGCCCCCCTCTAAGAACAATTGAAGTGACCTGGCCCTTCTTTGTGTTAAAAAACCTTGGGTGAGCAGAAAAATGACTAACGAACAATTTGTACACAGGAAATAGGGAAGAAATAAAGAGGGATAAAATTGGAAGGCAATAATTAGAGATGCTAAGAAATCCTATAAATATAGATTCAAAGATGGAAAATCCAGCAAAAAACTTCAGTAGTTGGCATTTCTTATTCTCAGTGCAGGTTTCCTTCCATCAGTGGATCTTAAAGCAGTTTACAAATATTAACTGATGAAATTTGTTCTTCTTCCAAGTTCTCATTGACAAAAAATCACATCTGTTAATGCAACTAAGTGATGGAATATGGTTTTAGTCATGAAGATTCTAAAAGCTTTTGGATGTTCGGTTTCAAAATAACATTTCTAAAGTTTTCTCAAGTAGCTGGCCTGAGAAGGGAAGGTTTTCAGGCTGCTCTTAATATGTAGAGTTTCCATCAGCAGAGAGTTTTTAGCAATCCTCCAGTGTCCCAATAAAAAAGTACTGATTTGTGAGAATAACTACATGACACAGACCTAATGGCCCTTTAATTCAGTCCTTAATTGTTAGGTACGAAATAGCTGATCTTGGAATTACAGAATGCTTTATGTTCCTTGGTCACATCCTCATCTGCTGTAAATTGGCATCTTTAGTGATTTCAACAGGGTTCTAATACTTTATTCCAGTTGAATAACAGGACAAATATCATTTTTGAATGTTTCTCACTGTGGTCTCGTGGCACGTAAAATTTAAAAGTCACTCTATTCTAGATAGCCACTTTTAAAACAAGAAAAAAAGACACAATATAGCCTAGAGTGGTGTAACAGTATTCTGTTATTATGCTATCTTGACATCATTTGCCACTTCTACTCCAACCTCGTTTTTTCTTTGCCATGTTCCCATTCTTCCAGAAAATAAAATCTATAATATGTAATAATTTAGAATTAATATCCTGATTCCCTAGATCCTTTAATGAATTCAAATGCACCTAGGGAATCCAACCAAAGACATCTGTTCATGAATAGTGAGAATTATTACCAAGTCCTGGTGGAGACGGCAAGATGCCATCTCTTCCTGAAGTACCTCCCAGCTGAGAAATCAGCTGTCTCCTGGCTGAATTTCCCTGTGTCAAGGTTTCACTGTGTTATGTCTCTTGGGATTACTTACTAACAAGAGCTCCCTCCCAAACTTTTACAACCCCCAGAAAGAAGGAAGATGAGCCTGGAATTCTTTTTGTTGTCCAACTACACCTGCATACTACCTTTACCATATAAAATAATGATGGCCTCAATTAATACTAATTACTACTCGAAACTTTCACAAATCCCTTTTTAATCATCTTTGGGTTTAACTGATTTACCCTAAACCCCTCTGACTGCCAAAAAATTAACATTTCATTAGACAAATCATAACCTACTCCCTATTCTACAAAATCCAACCCATCTGGAAATATTCTACCTCATCAAATGTCAGACTTGCACAGTATAATGGGAAACTATTTTTATTTAAAAACCACACATACATACACACAGCAAGTGTGATGCATCTATACTTATAGATGCAGATCCAGAAATATCACCACACCCACATCCCACCCACCACTCACTACATTCCAGAAGATGTCCACTGCCTTTACCAGTTACCATCTTACTTCTTCCTCACTCTTTGCAAATCTTCTCTCCCCCTTCCAAACATCCATCAGAGATTAATTTACCTCTACTGTCAGAAATGTAAACCATCAGCAGCTTGTTATATTGAAGAGGTTAAATGAAACTTTTGACATGACTTGTGTTTAAAATCCATCTTTAGCTGATGGCATGTCATCAGCTAGAAAATGTGTAATCAGGAGAGCAGACCTGAAAGTCTGAAAAGTCAGAGAATGCAAAGTTCTGCTGGAGGCTTTTCTTTCCTCTCTCTTTTTTTTTTTTTTCCTTTAATTTAACAAGTTCTAAAATATATTTTCTATTTTTGGCTTCAAGTGTGGCTATGGTCTGAACAGTGACTGTGTAAAAATGGCACCTTCCTACTCAAAAGATCTGCTCCTTCTATGCATTCTGAGAAAAAAAAAATAAAGCTGCTTCAGAAAAACTATGGACCCAATCTCCAGATGGATAACTAAGGTATGGGAATGCAACATCAGTTCGAGACCTGCCCCTTAGCTTTCCTGCTTTGTTATTTGTTAGGCTCACATAAATAATACACATAGAGATACATATGTTTTAATTTTTCTCTAAATTGTCAGTTTGTCATTTGTTGGTTTGTTTTTGTCTTTTACAAGTTCCTGTTTGCAGCTGCCTACAGCATATCTCATGGTACAGGAAGGATGGGACAGTTACAACATGTTTTGTTCACATCCAGCGTTACACACCAGGCTAAGGAGCATCTCTTGTGCCTTCCAGCGCCCAAAGTGCTCAGACTAACATAGCCATAAGGATTTTACTCAAATTCTGCTTGAAATCCTATTATCTGACCATGCATCTTGGCTGGACCTTTATGTCCCAAACACCTGTCTCAGACCAGTCTTGTGGACAAAAGGCTGAGGAACAAATTGCAGTGAGCTTCTCTACCTTCAGGTCACAGTCCAAACAATACAGCACGTGCACCTACCTCCTCAGCATCAACACCCCTCTGCATCCCTCGCACTGATAAGATCATACATGAAGGAAGATGATCACACAGGAGGGCACTTCGGGGCCACAGAGACTAGTGTATCTGCTTTTGTATCTTCTTTACCCTCAGTTTGCAAAACCACTTATTTTAACTCATTCCATGGTGGTCCTTATGAAGACACTGAGGGCCCTGTTTCACATTCAGTGGTACAACTCTCTGGGCTCACACCAGCTTGTCACATCTCCCTACTCCAGGAGCTCTCCCTGCATGATTTCTAATGAACCAGCAAGACACAGCGACCACAGAATCCCAAAAGACCAGTTCTCATTGATTCCCAGACTGTAGCCATCATTTAACTCCTGCACCAGCTTCTCCCTGACACCACTGGCTCACAGCCAAATCACCTCCAATTCATCCTCTGACCTGTGAAGCACAGATTTGGGATGTTCAACCCCTTTTTGATATTGTACATGTTCTGATCTGATCAGTGTTTTTTCATGCTTTCTGACTCACTTTTATCCACAGTACTTTCATTCCCCACTAAATTATCCCAATGCATTTCATTAAAATATCTCATCATCAGAGGTATTATTCTCCACTTTCTACCTCTTTTACCTCGTGTGGATTGATTAAATCAGCATGATGGTAGCTGAGTAGTGTTTAGGACTCAGTGTGACCACATCTGATTTGTTCATAAAGGATTTTCCTTTCTCTGGATGCCAGGGGGGTGCAACTTGACGTTCACTTATTAATGCCTTTTCTATTTAGAAAATCAGTTACTGAAATTGTTCCAGGTTAGTTTGTTTAATCAAAAGCACTAGATAAAATTAACACGATATTGACAGAAAGAGAACTTTAAACTCTGCAACTGTGCTGGTATTAGCTGCTGCAAGGTAATTCTTGCAGTCTTGTTCTAACTTGTGGCAAACTTGGGATAATAATACCTTAATAATAATAATACCTTAAATTTATACAGCAGTTGTTCTCCAGTACTATCCAAAGGCACTTTAGTGACTATATATAGTCATTACTTCACCTACCACCAAACTGTGGCTACCTTAGGATGGAACAAAGCACTCACTTCCAGCTCCCAGCATCTTTGAGAGTGGGATTGGAAAAGACAGAGAAATTCTCTGTCATTTCAGGTAAGGAGTTAAGTACACAGAGAGCTGATCTCCAAGAGAACATTCACAGGACAGCTTGCCCCAGTCCTGGGCAGTGTTTCTATGCCTGGCTAGATGCCCCAAGTGCCTGGGATATTTATGTTTTCTATGCACATAAAATACCTGTTGTCTCTCTTAGTGGGGGTGTCTCAACCTGCAGCAAACCCATGAAGTGAGGATAGTGCCCAGAAGACTAAATTACACCTCAAAGCCCTTAGAATGAATGTATTTTCCATCTTGTCAGTCCACAAAGCCATGGTTTCCCAATATTTGCAATTCCAACTTTTCTGTGTGTTCAGTTATTTGCATGGTAATTTGCACCAGAATTTGAGCCTTTCACCATGTGCTTGTCACTAACTGCCTTGCTGATAAAAGTGGGAAGATTTCATCTTGTTCCTAAGTCCCTGCTTGCAAAAATACCTCTTTTTCTGCATGCAAACAGCAGAATTTGTTGAGTGAGAAGTCTTATTTCTACATGTTCTCTTCTCTCTCTCCCGCCCGCCACAGTCCCTACATGGCTACTCGGTTTCTTGGCTACAGCAGCCACCAGCAAGTTAACAACATGTCCCCCTACATGCTTGGCGAGGCTCCACGACGTATCTGCTGGCCCATTCTCTTGCTTGAGAAATGCTAAAAAGCATTGCTGGCATTTACATGTCTCATTGCTGCGCTGCCATCGGCCCAAACACTCCTGCTTCCCTTCCCTTCCCTTCCCACCGGGTGCCCAAGCAGTGGGAGCAGATGAGGAGCATCCTAACCCGGCCTCATGTGGTAATTCCAGCCTCGGGATTGAACAGCCAGGCTTGCTGGAAGCCTGCTTCTGGATACAGGGCTTTGCAGAGTAGAACGGTGGCCTGTAGTGGAGAGACCTGTGGCAAAAATATGGGATGTGCCATGATTTACAGCACTGGCAACTGGTGATCTGCCACTAGAAACTGCTTCAGCCATATGGTCTCACTCCAGAAATAAACTCATTACACCAGATAAATGCTCTTTCTGGGCATAGTGGAAGCATTTATCCTCTCTGGAAAGATGCAACATGCCTCGGGACATGGCAAGAAGCCTGGGATGAGATGACCCAGCTGTTCCTACCAAGTGGTGTCACCCTGAGCTGGTTGGTCCTTGTAAAATCTCCAGTTCCTATTGCCTCCCCACAACCAGGTCTTGCTGCCTAAACCTTAATCCCATTTGGATGCGGGCAACCAATGGAGCTGGAGCAAGGCTGTATTTAGCCTTTTATGGTCAGACTGAACCAAAGAACAGCCTACTTAAGGCATCTTTCCCCACAGTTGAGGCACAGGCAATTAGATGACGGCAACAGCATTACAGCATTGGGAAAATTCTTGATCAGAGCTCTCATACCTGTTGGAGCAAAGTCCTCATGGGATGTTTACAAATGGTTTGTCAAAGCAAAGCCCTAAGCACTCACATGGTACCCTTTGGAGACACCGCCAGCGCCAGTTCAGGGGATGGCTGCATTTTGTAATACACAATTTTTGCACTTTGCATTCTGTGGAGTGTGTGAGGTGGCACCAGACTCTGGTGGCATTCGGTCCCACAGAGGTGCTATGAATGTGTCCAGAGTTGGCAGCGAGCTGTGAGTGTCACTGCAGCACCAGCACTTCCTACAAACAGAGCAGGACCTGGATGATTAACTCTTAAAGGAAGGCTGCATTGCACTCCGAGGTAATTTCACTCTGGCATTGATTTGAGGTGCAATTTGAAATTCATGACAATCTATGTAAACGTGCTTGTGACACTGAAGAGACACACAGTGCGGATTATGCGTGACATCTTAAGAGCACACAGATTCTTTCATAAATACTTATACAGTGTCTGCCTTTTAGACATCCTGGACGTTCTCTGCTCTCAGGTTACATCCATCACATTTAAAATAACCCCCATGATTATATCAATACAAAAGAACTTAGTTTGGCTTCTAACTCTATCTGCAGATTTAATAATCTTCTCCGTGTAAATGTAGCAGAGAATAAGATATTTAAGGGTCACAGGTACTGATCGTCCATCTTTTAAAGTGGGAAATGTAAGAGGAAATGGAAATGGTGAGGAGGGGAAAGGAAATGCTGGACAAAGGAGGAGAACGCAGCACTCCCTCCCTTTATTTTCCCTGTACATTGATAAGGCTGCTTGACCACAATGTGGACAGTGGTGATGTTCTGCTGTTTCTTAACGCAGGATGGCCTCCCAAACGTCAATGAAACACCCATGAAGAATTAGAGACTGACAATGATGCCCTAAAGCAGGCAGTGTGCTGACACTGTAGATAACCCTAAAGGGGTTAAATCCAAAACGAGTTAGAGAAAGAGGCTCTTTCATGAGTGAGATAAATATGACTAATGCACTTTTACTAGAGACAGTTAAAAATAAAACCTTAAAGAAGAAAAACCTGCATTCATTTTACCCGACAGACGCTATTATTTCTAGATATTTCAGATTCATTTGCAAGTTAGGAAAATTGCAGCTGGGGGAAAAAAAATGTTAGCAATCCCATTTACAAGCAGAAATTCTACTGTGTTGAGTCATAAACTGCCCCCTTGCCTCAGCTGTATTCGGCTCCGGAGTTAAATCTATCCTTGTGCTCTTTCCTCACCTCATTTAGCAGTGGGGATGTCTCTTGGATTAATTAGAGCAATCCTCTCACTCAATAACAACCAATTGTTTTCTGGTCAACCATTCTGCGTAATTGTTTTCTTTGATGCGCACAGACTCAGGTTATTTTTTACGCGCAATTATCGCGGCCGCCCCCGGGGCGTTGCGCGGGGCGCGGAGCCGGGCGCGGAGCCGCTTCCCGGCTTTGCACCGTTCGGCGATGCCGGCAGAGGGCAGCCAAGCAGGAATAATCCCAGCCGAGCAGGGATACTGGCTCCAGGTATTCCTCAGATCAAACAATTGGCCTCAAAACCTTTTTTTCCTCTATCCCCCTCTCCAGTTTTTCCCTCGCCTCCCTTCCTTCCCAACACGCGCATCCCTGGCAGGGCAGCTAGCGGCTTCCTCACACAGCTGTCTCCACCTGAAGAAGAGGCACTGTGCTGGCCAGATGACTGGTGAGATTTTTAAAATGTTTCTTGAGGGGAAAAAAACCCTCCTGTACCGAAGAAGCGACCACCAGAGTAGTAACTGGTGTTTGCACAAGCTTCCATTCTTACTGTGTGATCTCGTTCTAACGAACAGCAGGAATAAAGTCATGCTTTTTATCTTCAAATTGTAACAGCAAACAAAGGGAAATGTGTTTTTGCAGTGGAAGAACTGCTAGCTAAATCCTCACAGGAGGGCTAAGACCTAGGGCTCAATCTTGAAAACATTCATTCATGGAAAACTTGAGACTCCTATGACTATCCTTCATGAGCTTGACATGGATGTCTTCTATAGATATTTATAAATACCTACATACACATAAAATATATGTAAACACTAAATTTCTTAATCCTTCTTACTAAATAAAAATTTCTAATTCCTTAAAATTTGTGTGTACATATATATTTATTTATAGTTGCTTGGATCCTTTTAAAGAAACATTCCCTTTTTAACGAAAAATCATACTTGAAATAAGATTTCAGCCATCAGAAAAGAATGTGACATACACAACAGCAACATAACACCCATACATCATCTATCTTAGGGAAAAGCATTCAGACTGCTCCCAGGAAGGTACAGGAATCAAGCTGAAAGGCTCTAAACTACTGGGAATGTTCAGCATAGTTAGGAGTCAATATGTATTCCAACCTATTTCACTTTATTATTGCTTACAAAAATTCCTTACTCTTCCCTCCAGCTTGAAAAGAAATAAGTAAAAGTTTTTTTAAAAAAAATTGGTTTGACCAACCAATTATTTAAGGGTGTAAACATGAGCAAGATGCTCCCTTTAAGCTGGACATTTTATTCCCTCCTGACCATAATTTCCTCCTGCTGTCAAATCTTGAGAGCATGAGAGGCACAATAGGGATGCTGCTGGATCTCCTGTTCTCCAAGGCCAGATCCTGTTCCCTTTCTTATCCATGCAGCCCAGGAAGCAGAGCAGGGCCGGGATATGTCCCATGGTGAGCTGCCCTGGCTTGGGTCCAGCCTCAGCAAGCAACTTCCACCTCTTCCCAAGATTTCTGCTCCCCAGGATTCTTCTGGCCCTGTGGTCCTGTCACATTATTTTTTCTTTAGTCACCCGAGCCCAGCCCTTGGTTCTCCTTGGGATGTGTCTGAAGGCACTAAGGGTTTTTGGGGAATCACAACAAGACCTCACCTCTAACCCTGCTTTAAAGTGTTACCTATCAGAATGGGTAAATTGAGGCATTCACAACCTCTCTGGGATCCAGTGGCCACGGGGAGGGACCTCCACACCCCTCCTGCAACACATAGAAGCAGAGATAGGCCATCATCACCCCTCAAATACCAGCCATGGATGTGGCCCTGGTCTTGCAACACAAGTTATTTCAAATTATATTTTTGGAGAGAATATCTGCTCATTTTAGGTTATTTTACAGGTCCATCACTAGGTGCATCCCTCTATCAGCTCACAAAGGACAGTGGTTGTTTTCTCCTTTTTATAAGCAGCAGGCAAAGCTACTGTCAAAAGAATGTTTTTACAGTAGTGGAAATAATCAGTGCAAGGCTAGTTTTTAAAACCTGCTCCTAAAGTGCTTGGAACATTAAACAATTATTTATGAACACTTGAAACATTAGCTGTTCCACTTGAAACCATTGGCAGGGCTTTAATAACAGCCCAAGAAATGCTCTGGAAGCAACACCAAGGACTCTCGCTAGTCACAAACCCTTTATTTCATTTTTAAAGCCGCTGTTACTGCACACCAAAATTAAAAGGTTTATCACTGTGATTAAAACAAAATCTCATCACCAGCATGAGC
The DNA here is from genome assembly GCA_020086605.1 of Lanius collurio. Lineage (NCBI taxonomy): Eukaryota > Metazoa > Chordata > Aves > Passeriformes > Laniidae > Lanius > Lanius collurio. Next base: position 13,753,121 of record JACBWW010000009.1, on the reverse strand, counting down.
ATCTATTCCCGTCAATGCTCCACTGAGACATTCCTTTCATTTTTTGACTGTTTGGCATGTCTTTGCTTTCCTTTGCTTCTTCCTAAAACTAGTTATTCCTGGGGAAAGCTTGACTGGGGCACTGCCTGCCCACTCTCCCAGGATTTGGGTGTATTTTCACATCAAAGAGGCCAATTGACACCAGGTTAAATAGATTTTCTAATCAGAATTGCAAACTCTTTGATAATGCAAGTACCCTAAACTTTTACTAAAATAAAACTCTTTCTGGTAAGAGAGGAAAAGGGGAATTCAATGACAGATTTCTCAGCAAAGACCACATTTACTGAAGTTTTCAGATGTGCTTGTTCCTGCAGCCCACGTTGCCCAGGGAAACAAAAGCATTCAACCTTCTTAATTTAATTTATTAACATCAAGATGTTCCAACCCAAAGCAGAATCCCATTACATGGACTGCAGCACAAGCACATGGTCCCACCCCTAGGATGGCACCTTTGAAGAGAAAGGAAAGTAAGAAGCTTTCCCGCTTTGCAGTGAGGAAATCCAGGTGCAAAGAGACTGAGACCGAGTTAGGGAGGGGCTGCCTGTCCCCTGGAAGGGAAACTCAATCCTTCATGAACCTACCTGTGCTCCTGGGTCTGGTACTTCCAAGCAATACACACCCCAAATTGAACCCATTCTATATCCAGCATCCTAAAGCTGCCCTACACGAAGACCCAAGGAGGGAGGCATTTCACACTCCCCTTTTAAATTTAAACTCATATTTCAGATAAACAGTTTGGATCCGGAAATGAAAAAGCCCCGTCCCCGCTCCTGGGAGAACACAGCAGACATTGTTCATCTGTACCCAAGTACCCAACAGGGCTCCTTTGTCATTCCTCATCTTGTGGTCATGATGTTGATCTAAACAATTGGATATATTGATTAATTTTTACACAGAGGAGGATGGAGGCAGGCAGGAGGCACAAAGGTGTTTCCCACCTTGACACAAAGTTGTTGGTTGTTCAGTGAAGGAATCAAGCAGTGGTCACTTGATCATGTGTGATAAACCCAAGCTTTACCAGAAAGGCCACATTCCACTGGATCGAAGGGAAAGCAGGCAGCATGGTGTTAAGAAATAACTGAGGCAGAAAAAGCAGCATAAAGAATCTGAAAGACATGAATGCCTGAGGAAATGCAGATTTTGGGGAATCTGTGAGTAAACAGGCATATGACTGACTGAGCCAAAATATATACAGGATTTCACAATATTTAAATCATGGATCTTTGTGTTCTTAAAAATAAATTAAAACTATACCAATGCTTACACATGGGGATCTGACGCACTCTGGGTGCTACCAAACCTGCAGCCAAGGGCCTCATCCTGCAGCCTCCACAGGGGCAGGGCTGGGAGCTGTGCACAGCCCCCGGGGAGCTCACACCGACACCAGTGGGAGCAGAGGCAAACCAGTGGTGAGTGGCTTTAATCTCCCACATGAAGAGCCCTAACAGCATTTGAGAATCACACAACAGAACGTGCATTATCTGCCGTGGACCCTGTGCCCTCTTTTTAAGGTGGCTGTTAACTTGGGGAAGGTACTGTGCCAAAGGAGCGGAAAAATGATTTGATCACATTCAGTGATATTGCTGAGAGCAACAGGAAAAGACATTTGAAAAAGTGGCTTGCAGTCATTTATATACCTCTTTCCACATGTTAACCATTTTTACTTTCAATAACCATGCACCAGCGCTCTTGCTGCATTACCTTATAACTCCTTTTCTTCTTTATGGTCCTTTGTGGACACATTTTCACCTGTTTAAATCTCTGCATACCTACTAGGAAAAAAATGAGACATACACACAGGTACTCTGTCCTGAGTTATAAATATATTAGGGATATACAAATGTCATCACAGCCCTCAAATGCAGCTTCACTGGCTCCCACTATGGAGACACATCGTTACCTGCTAGAAATGCACCAGCCAAAATCTAGGAGTGTTTCTAGGACTGCTGCTTCTCTTTCACCCAGGTAATTTCTTACTCAGTGTATCTTGATCTTATTAAAAGAGCTATTCCTTCCTTTACAACTCTGTGCTGCTCTGCTAGTTTTCCCTAAAGGGATGTAAAGCCTGCTTTGCTCATATTGACAAAGCAAGAGTAATTATCTTGTCACAATTCTGGAGTGGAAATCTTGGACTTACAGGGCTGCCAACAACTACTGAAAACTTACCAGAAGTTTGGCCACCTAGATCGAAGGCAACATTCTCATAAACCATGAATTTGCAAACAAAAGACAGACAGCTACCCATGTTTCCTCTCTCTTTCTGGCTTAGGTCCTCTCCCTCCTCCTCTCTAAACTCCTCTGTCAGCTCCTGGAGGTGTTGGACCCAGCTCATCTTGTTCATTCCTGACACAATTATATAAATAACAGAAGTGTCTGCAAAACCTCTCAGGCCCTTAATCACCTGCCATTATTCTTGTTGACTTGGAAGAGATTTTGGATCCTCCCTGAATTCCATTTTGAGAAAGATTTTGACCCTTCTCTAGACACCTGTGATCACCACATGTTCAGGAGGGCTCAGCATCTGGAAATGTTGGCTTTTTGTGAGCGTGGCTGAAACTGTGACTCCTCGAGACGCTGACTCCTGTGATGATCCCTACCCCAGCTTTAGACATGGAAAAGGAAGTGGATACATCTGGAATAGGTTCAGATTGAAAAGGCAGCTTATAGCTCATGTAGGACTCTTCCCAAGTGCCTCTGAGACCCTTGGTACACACATCTTACACAAGGTACTTCTGAGTTAAAGATACTCCTTTTAATATGGCAAACAGCACCACACTGCAGTTTCATTATCTCTCTAGTCACTCTCATATTGGGTAGAAACATTGTTTCAGATTTCAGCAGGATTTTGGAAAAACACCTTGAAAACAGGGGGTGGATCCTTTACTATTTTCTGTATCCTTTCTGATGCAATTCCTTCAAGCAGATGGAGCTGGGAAGTCCTTGCACCTATGAGCAGTCCAGTTAGAAGAGCTGAGATCTATGCAGACATTGAAAACATTGGGTAAAGCCTGGGTAAAGCATCTAGACAGCAGCCAGAGCTACCTTCTGTCTAATCAAGTTCCATGTTCTTAGCACTGCCTTCAGTGGAAGATTTTCCTAAGGAGATGGACTGAAATGCATACGAGTGGCTATGCAGAAAGTAGCTTTATCAATGATTTCATTTGCAGCCCAGAAATACCAAAGAGCTTTGCAATTGAAACTGTTAACACACAGTGTCAGACCCAGGGAACTTGCCACTTAGAACTGAAAGTATATGACAAAGAAAATGAATTAATAAGATACTCAGGGTGAAGATGTAGAGAATAAATTTAAATTAATCTATATTTTAGGACCCCAAGCTCTAGCTATGGTTCATCTTTTACCCAGTTATTGATCAAGTTGAAGCTTACTAGTTCTTTACGAAGGAGACAAGGCCATTGTACTACTATGTATGCTTAAGAAATCAAAATATCACCAGCATATGAAGTAGTTGGATTTCCAGTTATGAAACACACGTTTGATTCCTAAGAATGCTGGAGGCTGAATAAAGGTTAAAAACTCAGAAATAATATTGTTCCTGCAACTTTTGCAAAAATCTTTGAGAGATGAATTTAGCAATATGTGGCTTTTAATGGTGTTACATTAAACAGCAGGATTTCCATATGGCGTGAATCTGCTGAATTGTATTGAAGATGGGGATTTTGTTCCAAATTTCTATGGCATTCTGTGATTGTGTCATTAGATACCCGCAAGCCTTTGCTACAATGAAGAGTACAGAATGTGCCAAGTAAAACAATCTTGAGTGTGCCTTCCAAGGGAAAATACTGAGACTAACGTTTAAAATTCCCCAGCCCCATTTTCTTTGAAACGCAGCGAGTTCTTTTTGTTAGAAAAGGGTTAAATGGAAATGTGTCATTTTCATAATAATAATGTGTTTTATATTGAAATTTGTTCTTCGCGTCTTTTCTTTTCAGTATAAGTGTTGGTGTGTATGAGTGATATGAGGATAAGTTTGTGAGGGCAATTACCCATTATTGTTGAGTAGCTGAGTAGTCCCCTGAGCAAACTCATGCATAATTTGTTTGTTCATAAGATACTGTAGAGCTGAGGCTGCAGTATCTTCTATGCCCCAGCTTATGGGAAAATGGAAGCATTTTCCCACTACTCTGCATTTCTTACCCTATTGTTTGAACTCTGATCATCTTTCTTGCCCCTCTATTATGGGCACCTTTGCTGAATAGGAATCACATATCAAGAGGGTGAAGGTCAGAAATACATCATATAAAAGGGGAAACAGCAAATTCCTTTTACAAGATTCATTATGATAATCATGTCCAAATACATTATTAGAAGCATTAAAGAAATCCTTTTCTAATTTATTTTTGTCCCTCTTACTATCTGCATATCCCTGTTATCTAGGAGAAACAGTGTGGTCTGCAAAGTTGAGGTTACAAAAGTGCAGTGGTCTTGGGATAGACAGGACTGGCTTGAGATACAACTTCAATGTTAAACAATTTTCCACATTTTAAAAAATTCTAATCTTTCCTCACATGGTTTTCTCCTCTACAGCTCTCTCTTCCTTTATCTGTGAGAAGACTTGCCCTTTTCTTCAGGTAGCAGCATCCCTATTACCTCCTTCCCCTGCACACACTACAGCAGTGATTTCTTGCTTTACTGATCAGCTCTTGTGCAGCTTCACCCTGGAGAAGCCCCACAATTTAAATGTTGCTGTCTGCAGCCCTTCTACTCTAAAGAGCTGCACACTTTAACATCAGGCTGTCTGGGCAATGTGTTTTGTTATTAAAATTGCTTTAATAGGAATGTGAGCTTTTCAAAGTGATTCATAAGTGCACTAAGACAACTGTGTGCCTTCATTTGCAAGGGTTTTCCACCCACCATTTTTGTTTTTAAGCCAAGACAGTTATATCCTATACCACAAAGAGAGAGGCAGGCTGATAAACAAGACATCTTAATAAGAGATATAGGTATTTTTGTCGAGATGCCAGTTTCTTACAGGAGTTAACACTCACTGTTGGCCACACCCCACTTATTTTTGCATAGGGGTCACAAATTTTTTTATCAGTAGTTGTTCAGAAGTTGAAGACAGCACCAGAAGAAGAAACAGGGATGTACCAAACTGTTTGCCTATTTGGCATTGCTGCCATGCCATATTTTGGAAACTTTTGGTTTAGGACAGAGACATTTAAAGGGTTTCTACCAATGCTGCTAAAACATGACATATAAAAACCATACCTACAATTTTTTGAGTACATTTTTCTAATTCTTATAACTGATTTGTGGTGAGATTTTCACAAGAGACTAGATTTACAAAACTAGCAGAAAATTTAACCCTAGGTTTTTCCTCTTTTGTGGCAGTACTAGACCAACACAAAACACTAGACAATCCCAGAGTTACATTTTCCTGTTTGGACAAAGTATTATCATCTACAATGAATTATGTTTTTATTCCACCTATACCAAGTACTTTCTTTTCATGACAAAACACTTCTTTCTGAAAGCAATAGTACAAACAGGAGAATGAAGCATCAGTATTCAGATGTCAAAATTATATATATTCAAATTGTTTTAGATAAGAGAACTGATTGGAAAAGATCCTCATTTCTTCATTAGGTGCTTTATGTGCATTCCCTCCTGTTGGTAAAGCAGATCAGAATCTAGTTGAAGCAAGATCGTAGCATCTCCAATATAATTTGCATCAAGTCCTAATGCTTCAGTTTAGAAGAAATGCTGGACCAACACTGTGCATCTATCCCTATGTAACTCTCCTTGGGGAAGCCCAGCATAAAGCATTTGTCAAAGCAGCTCCCTAACTCACTCACACCTGGACAGGATGAGCTGAAAATTGAACAACATAATTCCACATAAGAAAGAGAAAAAAAATCCATTGAGTGCCTGAATTCAGTTATCAGCTTCTGCTTGTAACTTTTGAAGACCCGCTAAGTATCCTCATTCGAGCTCCAGAGAAATTCAATACTCCAAGAATTCCAAAGAATTCCAGACTCACTTTTTCCTGATGAAATTTCCCAATAAAAACAGTGGGGTTCCAGGGGGATTTAGATGACAAAGGCAGTCATTAATTTTGGTACAAACTTTGGACCAGCCCTCCAAGGCTTTATGACACCTTCCTTCACACATGGAACTCTGCCACCAGAGCTTTTATCTCCTCTTTTGCTCTGGCTCGTGTTATTAGTACCAGAAATGTTGTTTGGATGGAAAGAGGAAATGGAGGTATAGCTAATTTCTTAAAAGGTGAGGCCATTAATCCTATCAGAGGAATATTTGGATCTCAAGAGTGTAGATCCTCTCAAGCTGGTGGCTCTCAGTTATAGATGAGCCTGAGCACACAGAGTCTGAAGCCAGTTCCATCACTGCACAGCCCTCGGGTGCAAGGTGGAGGGACAGTCTTTGTGAAAAGGATTAAAAAAGATAAACTAGATTAAAAAAAAAATATCCTGGGAACATGGCACCCCAGTATAGGATATGTAAGAACAGCCTATACTGGACAAGACTTATCATTGTAAATGGGGAGGGGAGTGGTTAAGAAAGTAGCAGATTGTAGAACCTGATGTATTTGAAAAGCGGTTTCAGTGGTGTGACCTTCTGGGGTCAGGGCAGCCTGTCTGTGACCCAAGAAGAACTGACACTCCCTGAGGTTGGCATCCACTGATCATGAGCTGCCAATATTAAATGTCAATATAGTTAAGGGTAGGAAAATACTTCTAAAACACATTGGTTACAGATAACAAAGCAACTTGTGCCAAGAACTGAGAGATCCATTGAGATCACCAGCAAGGAACAGGGAAGTGGTGGGACAAAAAGGTCTTAAACAGCTAATTAACTACTGAGAAAATGTACATTTTCCCCACCATCCTCTGGTGACCCTAAAAATGATTCTGGGATCTGTTTTTGTCTTCGAAAGGGAGTCAGTAAAAGAGCTATGCTGCATTTCACGTTTCTCATGTCTATGGCTCTCTAAGGCTTGGTATTTCTTGGGACAGCAAATTTACTGACAATATAACAGACCTTGAAGTTCATAAGACCTTCCCTGTTCATTGTCCTTTCAGCTTTTCCTTTCACTCTCATAGAGTTTTAATTTAAATTAAATCTCAAAAGCCTGAAAACAGACATGGTACTAGTTATGCTCATCCTTAGGTCTCTATAGGTGATTTACACTGAACCCTCATAAAACAAGGGAGCGACCCTTTCTTTTCAAGGTAGCTGGCACTTGCAATACCACATTTTAGCTACAAATCATTATTAGTTACTTGAATTTTTAGTGTACTTTAGTGCAAACTTTATCATCACAAGTCTCAAAGAGTGAAAGGAACACACTCCAAAATATATGCTGTGAAGAACTGCTACTGGGGAAAAGAAAAATGTTTAGATCACATCACTCAAAGCCACATCAAGGACTAGAAATTTCTGTGCAATTGCTCCAGGGGCTAAACAGCAACAGGACAATCCTGACGTAGAAGATGTAGTATCTGAAAACTTGAAAGTAGCTCTTGGTGTCCAAGACAGTTCTATTCCTCAGCAAGAACTCATAAGAGCTGAGAAGACACTGGGGAATCACTTAGAAAATATGACTTGCAGTTAAGCCCTTGATCAATCAGTGTAGTGAAAGGAGCAGTATCACTCTTCGGAAGTTAATTAGACACTAAGAGTAATACTCTAGAAAGCTTTGAGAGCAGATTGTGTAAAGACAGCTCCCCATATAAATCATTACTATACCTCAACTCTGAGTTTCCATTAATTATTAAAGCTTTCTAGGCAAGCTAAGCAGATATTTCAACATGCATATTTCAGAAATTTCCACATGTTAAAAATTAAGTACTGTCAAACAAGCTGGGCCAGGCAATGAGAGCCTTTGGAGCTCCCCATCCCAATGTTCTCACGTCACTCATCCCATCTCTGAGGGATGTGTCAGGCTCCACTGTGCCACTGCCTCATCTGACCAATGCTTTTGGGGCTCTTTTCCCTGTATTTGGGCATATCTGAGGATGTTCAGAAATGCTCCCTGGTTCATCCGAGTACTTTGGGTCAGCAGAGTTCTTAAATTGTGGCACAAACTGAAGGAAAAGGGAGTGTGAAATAAAGGATTAGGCAGAGGGGGACTGTGGAGAGCAGCTTGTGTGAAGAACCAAATCCTGGCTAGATGCAAGGAATGATGCACTTTCCCTCATCTTCAAATTTCTCTGTGATATTTCCCTTGCTTTTGTGATCAGACTTGGAAAGAAACAGATCTGGACCAAAGATGCAATTTGAACAAACTCTCCTGGCATACTCAAATGTTGAGAGAACTCAGACTAAGCTGATCCATGGCTTTTTTTTTTTTGGAGTTTAAGTAGAAACAAAAATCCACTAAAATGCTCTCATTTGGGATGATGGCATTAAGTTCTCTCTAAGTCCAGCTTCCCCGTAAAGTATTGGAGCAGGGGTGTTGTTGCTGGTTTTACTTAGATTTCCAGTATTTCCAGCTAAGACTAACAGAAATACAGTTTAATACAAGCTGAAATAGGTCTGCATCTTATGTAGGTATCTCTTGTACTTCTGCAAGTTAAAAAAAAAGAAGAAAATCAAGGGATTTTTAGTCATTGCAAACATGTTGGAATACATCCCTATTCTATTTGGTGGGTCATTTTTTTGCTTTAAATACAAATTAACTTTATTTGTAAATAAAAAGTAGGCTTCACTTTTTTCTTGTTTTTTTTTTTTTTTTTTTTTTTTGGTTTTGGTTTTTGGTGTTTTTTTTTTAAACAAACAAAATAGAAAAAGACTGGCAATGAAAATATTCTGAAGTTTTGGAGAGAATAGCAGAGTTTGGATTTGCATGCAAAGCTTTCAATGTGATGAAATGTACCCAAATACAGTGTCGCAATTTTTGATTATTCAAATCAAGATACTGCAATATTTTTGGACACTCAAGGCTTTGAGCTGTTTATTTATTCATTTTCTTTCTTTACTGCCTTTTTCCCCTGAGAAACCTAACAACTGAAATACAGCAACAGCGCAGAATATTTATCGGAGAATACAGGCACTTAACAGGATTGCAAAATTCCAAGTTCTCAAGAAGGAAAAGCAGCAGGCATTAAAACAAAAGCTGCTGATACTGTACAAATTTTCACTCCTACAGATAAGAGACATCTTCTGCTTTCAAGAAGAAGACTAAGCTTAGCTGAATAAGTGTTAGAGTGCTTGTCGTCCAAACTGCACAGCAGAAGGAGGCCCTTGCAAAAATGTATAAACCCTGTGTTTGCCACCCAGGTAGCATTTGAAAACAGAGTCACTGTTGGATTAGCTAAGAACTAATTACTACTGAGGTAGCAAACCAGTTGTGGAAATAGAGCGTTTGGAAATGGTGAATGTTTGAAAGACTGCAGGCAGTGACATCAACAGTATTTTCAATTGCAATTTTGCCAAGGATAGGTGGTGCTCTACAAGAGATAAAGAGCTGCCTGGTCCCCAGAAGTCCGTGGATACCTGTCTGGGCAGAAGGATGCTGCCAGATGTGAGAACCACAGCTAAAAGAAATGGGCACATGGGGCTGTGGATACAGAGGCTGGGCTGCCTGGGCTGCCCTTGGGTAAGAAAGCAGAGGGTGAAGTGTTGTCCCCAAGAAGGAGGAGGGTCTCCATGCTGGGACCTCACAGAAGCATAGTTCTCCTCAAAGATTTTATTCACATTTGACAGATTTTTTTCAGAATGGCCACAGAACTCCTGCTTGCACCTCACATTTTCAGAAAAACATGTGAAGTGTTTGAAAAACTCTGAGACCCCGTCCTTAGACTTTCCATGGCAGGACAAGTGGTTTTGCATGAATCCTTGTCTGAACCCAAGATACAGCACGAAATAAGAATTAGCAGCTTCAATCATATGATCACCTCGTATGTTAATGAATGAGGGAGTAGAAATAAGGTTGCCTGAGCAACCTCAGTTCTGGCATTGCTTAATATCAGAGTATTTGGCTAAGCAACAGGAATCATTTCCTTTTACTACTGAGTGGGTTTCTTGGATAAGTCTAGAGAGCACATGGCCTACTTACACTGCTGGGAGTGAGGATACAGATAAACATCTCACTTCCACTACCCCAGCAGAAATGGGAAGGATCATTCCAGTTTAGGGTCTGAGGTTGTCCATAGGGCAAAATAATACATGCAGGTTCTGTCTGAACTTGCACCCAGGCAAGTTGTTCCCCAAAATAAAGCACGTTTCCACTCTGCTCTGCCCTCCCATGATTTCTCTCACTGGAAGCCAACTGAACTTCCAACAACTCAAACAAATTCTTTTTCAAGCTCAGGATGGAAAGCAATGCCATCCTCAAAACAAAACAGGGAAAAAGGAGCCAGTTTTAAATACAAACATGAATTTGATACTATTTCACCTGTGGCAAACCTTTCTCTGCCTCATTTCAGCCTGCTACATATTGGAAAGATTTTGATACTTGAAAGTACAATACAAAAAATACAATACAATACAACAAATAACTAAAGTTTATGATTGTGTTTGAAGTGTCATGGTACATTGAATCAGACAAATCTCTCCCTTTATCTACAGTCCCAAGAACTGCACTTTTTTCCTGAAATTCTGTAGGATTTGAAAAGAAATGGTCCCAGTTCAGAATGACAGTGCACCAAACAGTTCTTGTGTTTGCTATTAATTTCCAGTTGTATTGGTATTCTGTTCCAATTAGCCTCTGTTAGTGCTTCAAAGCTCTATCTTATCTGTAGATAACATCAAAGATGAGAGCTTCCAGTTTTAAATTTGGTTTGTAGTTATTTTAAAGATACAAAGGCATAATTTGTGAATAGCTGATCAAATAGAATAAATACTTCTTTATTTTGGCTCCAAAAGGGCCAGAAAACTACTTTTCTTTTTGAAGTTCAATTTAGTTTAGACATCAGGCCTTATTTTCAGGGTGCTGAACTCCTGGAGCTCACGTTTTCTTCAGATGCAGTTGCATGTGCTCAGGCAGGAAACATATTTCCTCTTACACAAAACTTTGAGACTTCACAATTTTCACTATTCCATAAAATTGTAGGATGGTTTGGGTCAGAAGGAATCTTAAACATCACCTGGTTCCAGCCCCTCTTCCATGGCCAGGAACAATGTCCCTGAGACCAAGTTGCTCAGAATCCATCCAACCCAGCCTTTAATGCTTCCAGGCCAACTTTTCATTAGTCCAAATCACAGATCTTTACAAAGCATCTCGTAGAAGCATTAGCAAGAAAGATTCCAAGTAACCCCCTTGACCACCAACCTGTTGGCTCCCTTAGGACAAGCTCTTAATCTCTCCTGCCAGACCTGTTTCCCTCCAGTTGGAAGGAAACAATCATGCAGAAGGAGCTTGACCTGAGGTTTCTTATACCCCAGGGAGAGCCTACCTAAGAGTTCACCAAGTTGCTGATTTGTCATTACTGCTGCCTTCTATCAGGCCTGATCAGGGTTTAAAGAAGCCAAACAAACTTAGAAAAAAACCCCAAAACTCATTTCAGTAGTGATTAGATAAGAAGTAATAGTGCTGACTTCAAGACATCTACAAATTCCTTTGACACCTTCCTGAAATAATGTAGAGATCTAAATTTGTCTTTTTCTTATAAGAGTAATTTAGACAAAACCCCTTGTTCTCAGCTCTACTCAGCACCTCCGAGAAGCAACCCCATTTCAACCACTGTTGGGAAGCAGCTTATTTAAAAGCATGAGGGGAAAACACTCAAGTCAGTTTTCTTGCTGTTTAAAAAGCACAGTGATTTCACTGACATCTTTTCTGGGATAGTGCTGTTTAGGGAGCTGCTGTCAAGCTTTGCCAGTCAGCAAAGAAGTCCATAAGTGCTCAGGTGCCTCTTCATTAGAAAATACTTGCCACCACCTTTTTACATTTGATGGAAGATGAAACAAATCACTCTTGTGCCTACCAGGCTCACAAATAATATTAAAGACAGGGTGATCTTCCTGTCAGTGTTCCCAGTATGAACTTGCTGAAAGCATGAGGGATTTTTCTCTGTGTTCCCACATGGGTTATACTGATGCTCAGGAAGATGCCTCTGTAGTTTATCAGACTGTGAAGAGTCAGAGATTAAAGATATGCATGGATTCCTGAAAGGGTATAAACTGTGGTGGCACATGTGCAGTTTGGGAAGCACAGAGCTTTGTTTCTGGCCTACTCCATGCATCCATATGGCAGGGGCAAGGGATTTCCACAGAAATTCTGCAAGTGTCCACCAGATGATGCGGGACCACAACAGGTCAGGGCTAAAGAGCTCTTTAGAGGACAGGATGAAATTTCAAAATGACCTCCACAAACCAGGAAAACAGTATGAAGATTAGGGTGAAATTCGGGAAGCCCTGCTGCACAACCCTATGCTTAGATAGGAGTAAACAGTTGCATTAAAAAGGAAAACAGCTGGTTACATTGCTGTGCCACAGAACAGAATCTGGGGAACCATGTGGATTATAAACCAAACATAAGTCAACAATTTCATGCCATCATGAAAAAGATAAACCTCATTCTGGGATGTGCAAACAAGAAGAAAGCTTGTAAAACCTGCCAGTAACCTCACTGCTCTATCCCACATGGGCAAGGCCTTGGGAGGAATGTGATCACTTCTGCACACCTCACCACCAGAAAGGTGACACTCCAACAAAAGTCATGACCACAGGATAAAAAATGTGATCTAAATATAAGTAGAGATAAATAGGGCACATGTGAAAACATTCCTTCATCTGCTGCAATCTGCTGATTGTTGCAAAGGGACAGGAAACTCAGCTTTGTATGAGCATTATAGAAAGGACAAGAGTTATGGGTTGAACCTACAGTGAAAGAAGAGTTAGGATAGACATCATGAGAAGTTTATGTATTTGTTGCCAGGACTGAAAAGCACTGGACTGCCTGGAAGGGGCACGTGCCTGAGTGTCTTCCTGGGACTTCAATGACAGCTTGTCTGAGCATGGGAGAGACAATCCTGTGTTGAGCTAAACAAGGAAGTGACTGTAAAAATTTTCAGCTAGGAGCTTTGCAATAATCCAAGATATCCAGCTCCTAGACAGCAGTACAGAATATCCATGAAGATATTACCCTCATTTTTGTACATACTACACCTGTACACTCCCATATAAGTCATATAACTGCTATAGGTTGCACCAATCTGCCAAAGAATACAACACCTCCATGAGATGGTCACATTCCTGACTCACTTATACCAGTATGTACTGTGATACAGCAGCAATTATTCAGCTTATTTTCCATCTCATCATAACAAGTCTTTCCCAATTTTTGCTGTAATGCCCAAGAGGCTTATCTGTCCAGAAAGTCTCCTGTTGTAGGGATGGATCCCTCCAGGCCAGGGAACACAAGGGGCCTGTTTCACCTGCCTTTCCAAATGCACCAAACTGAGCCTCTAAAAGGTCAAATCACCCCATAACCACAATGTTTTGAAAACCTCTTGGGTTTAAGATGCTTTCCACCCAAATGACAGGGTAATGCAAAAGCATCTGTAAAGACAGCACATACAGAGGACATGGGGAATGTGGCCCATGATGGTCAAAACATGACACAGGGTGGGAGGACTTCTTTCTGCAGACCAGGGTGTACAGAGGCTCCTGTGTTACTACAACCTCATTATAACCTCTGGGCTTTAATTTTGTCTGGGGCTTCTGGAGGGAGAGAGAAAGCCTAAGGCCTCAGCTGCATTCAGAGACCCTCCCCCAGTTTGGATGGGGCTCTCCAGGGCTAGTGTCTGGGTCTTTCTGCCTTCTCCATCCCAGCACCATACTCATCCTCAACTTCATTTCACTCTAGACCTTCATCCTCTTTTCCTAGCAGTGTCCCAATTGTTACTTTTTCACACAGACACCAAGTAAACTCCCTGCCCTCTTGGACAATGAAAGGTGTGCAGTGTCTCTCTTTACTGTTCAGTGCAAATATGGACCAATCTTAATTTCACTTGTGGGGGCTTTCTCCATTTATTAGTGACCTCTACACTAACCTGCCTTTGCAACACTTTTCAAGTTTTTATTCCATTCTCCAACTTAAACATACTCCCAGACTTTCACTGACCTACAGTGGCACCGAGTGGAAAAGTGAAATAGGCCCTGTGTCTGCTTTTGCAGGACACAGAATTATTGAAGAATTATCTGGAACGTCTACAAGGCAGAGTGATGAGGAAGCCATATAGATTGCAGCACACAGATCATTTGTCAGTGCCAGTTTGAGGTAGTCTCTCTAAACAGCCTGTTTTGCATTTGAAGCACTCACAGAACATGATGGTTTGGCTAAGAAACCATGCATTTTACATGAAATCACCAGGATAATTTGGCTGTATATCGTGTTCCCACAACTTAATATTCTACCTACAGATGCGTGATCAAGAAGAGATTCTTTAACTTTGACAGGGCACATCACATTATACTCACTTTATTATTGGAAATGATCACCCCAGGGTGCAAAATGGAGCAAAGACATAGTTTCATCATATTTTTTTTTAATAAACCACATTTACTGCAGTGTGGGGTATTCCAAAGCTACAGAGCGCCACTTGCCAGTGGACAAGAGGCTATATTTTACCTGGATTGTGCAAGAAAGAAGTAACTGCTTAATTCAATGCTGAGCTGTGTAAAATTCAAGCTGGAAAATGCAACTTTTAGGCATGCCATTCATATCCTCCAGTAAAAAGTCATTTTAGGGCATGAAACTAAATATTTTAAATTCTGTACCCACAGATGTAACCAAAAACTCTCCTCACTATGGCTACACATCCTTGTACTCAGGATAAGATCCAGTACTGGACTCCTGACTTTAACATTCAGGAAACTTTAACAGTTTTGATGCTTGCTAGGACCAACGATGAGATTTTTCCTCTGCTTTGATAGTTATTACAACCAATTAATTTTCTTATTCTTCAAATCTGCAAAGACTAGACTGCAGTCCCAGTTGAGCAGACCAGAAAAATATACTCTTGAATCTCAACAAGCACTTGATACAGTACATTTATCTGGGAACTGATTGATACCACATCTATTTTGGCATTATGATTTTTATTTTTAATCCTCCATTTAAATACCCTATTTCACAATCTGGAAGGAAAAGGAACATGGGATGGCCCATAGATATTTAGTAGCTATAAAATAAAACCTATAAAATGAAAGTGAAATGAATTATCAAACCATAAACTAAAGTTCGGTGTTTAAAATGGGCCAGGGCTTTAAAAATTCAATTACAGCTTTAACAGAAACAAGTTTACTCAATATTTTAATAACCTTCTCTCATGATGTTTTTTTTCTTCCTTTGCAAAGCCTGGCATTACTGAGGATGTATGGCAAGGTTGCCTTTCCTCTAACTACTTTAAGATTGATTAGGAAACAGAAATATTGATGCATTTATCCAAAATAACTTAATTAAATGAAGCAAAAAATAGCACACAGGAACATGTCTCAGTAGAAAACTGGAGCTGATCAAGATTATGAAAGGTTACATTTAATATTCCTGGACTGAAGACATTAGGACCATTAATTGAATACCATTAATGGAGAATACAAAGAGTAGGAAAGTTATTTAATGTTTTCTTAACTCACTGGTGGGTTATTTCATGTTCAGTAACTTCTACAGGTTTACAAGCTACCAACACTTGGGGGTCCTGCCGGGTGTCTCAGGACAGCAGGTGAAGAGAAGATCTCAGAGCACCAATCTGCACTACCTTTGTTGAAGCTCAAAGTCAGGTGTAAGGTCAAATACGAAGGTATAAAACACGATATAAAGTCAGGTTTCTGTTTGCCTGGTGCTGGCAAATTGGCACTGTCATGGTTTGGGGGACACATTCAGCAGTGGGCTGCCTTCAAGCACCACTGGCTGCTCACATTCCTGGAGGTTGAGTCCAGGCTCAGTCCTGTCTCCTGTTGGCTTCAGAGAGAGTTTAAGTGACAAAACCCCTGAAGGACCAGATATGAGGGGCTGTTATCTCAAGCAACAGCAGCTTTCAGGTCTGTGGTTTTAGAAGGGCTTTCTCCTCATCTGTTTTACTTTCTTTGGGAGGCATCAGGATTTTGACAAAACCTCTAGAAAAACAGCAAGGATGTGCCAGATGAACCAGAGAATTTTCACTCTAGTTTAGTTTGGAAACCACCCATATCTTCATTTTAAACAGTGGCTTCTGACATGCAAAGAAGCACCAGGCCCAAGTTACAATCAGACAGGTCTAGACAGCTCTGTGTGGAGCCCACATGATTTTATAAGGACCCACCAGGAGTTCCACAGCCTGAAAAAATCCAGCTGAAGAACCAGCACCACTGATAAATTTAAAACATTGCAGATGCAAGAACATGGAAAAATAAGTGTTTCTGGGAGACAGAGGAACTGCAATTGAAAATGCATGACTCTCAAAGATGCATCCAAGGAGAATGGAACAAAGATCTTAAAATACTACCCCTAGAGTTTCCCCCCCTGTGGTTGCAATTGTTTCTGAAGTACCCCGCTTAAAATAGATTTTCAAACTATGCAAGACTAATCATTGCAATTTGGAGAGGTAAGTAGGCACTTAGCATGCAATCCACAATTAGCTAAAGATGATAGAAGAATCTCAGTTATGTTGGCACAGGAGATTTAAAAAAAAAGAAAGAAAACATTTTTTTTCTAGCAAGAATGACATGTGATGGGAGAATAGAGGAAGATAATTGTCATAACAAAGGGAATATGTTATTATTTATTGGCCACACTTAAGCACTGGAATGCTGGATTATAGTATCTGGTGACAAATGATGCTTGAAATTTTGTAAATATCACTTAAAAAGTATGATAAATGACTTATTCTGCATCTACTTCACAACCAACCCTTTCAAAATTCAGTTCTGGGAAGCAGAGTGACTTTTTTTGTCCTATATAAAAAGATGAAATTCCTGACCACTCTAAAATCTTGCTCTCTTTAGGCTTCACCCTACTCCTACTACCAATGTTGCTGGTAACTATGGCAAGAGAATTTTTAGAAACAACTAACAACCTTAACTTTGTAGTACCTTCAAGGCATGGCATAGTCTGGGCTGTGCTGCTGTCAAGCCCACCCAGCCCTTGTGCTGTCCCCAGCTGGGACCACTAAGCCCTGTGGCACTGGAGGTAAGGGCTGAGCTGCCCTTCGGGGTGAGGATGGATTTCGCCCTCCTGAGCTGGGGTGGGTCACAGCACTCAGCTCCCCACAGGCTGAAACCATTTCTTTGCCAAAGTGACAGCTGTAAATAGATATTTAGTGTCTAATTTCTGTATCCTTCAGTATCTTAACTTATATTTAGCCAAAACCATGACACATTTATCTGATTTGTTGCTATTAATTTCCTGGTTCCCTTTCTATTTTCTCCTTCCTCTCACAGATTCACTGGGTTATGAACTGCAGTAATAACATTTCCATATCATTTTTTTTCTATTTGAAAAGCTTCTGATTTTTTTTGTTATAACTCCACTAGTACTGGGATGCTGATTACCCTCCTCCTTCCCTACCCTCCCCAGCTCTAGAAGTGCATGCAAACAACAACGGAAGGAGGGGGGGGAAAAGAACCCCAAACCCTCAGCAGTAAGTTGGCTGATGCTGGCAGCCAGACAAATCTGGCACCACACAGCAGGCAGGCAGAGAGTGCACTGCTCATCCTTTCGGTTTGCCGGTGTGTGGGAATGCTGGACACCAACACCCAGCGAGGGATTCGGCCAAAAGCTCCTCTCCTCGGCGCCTGAACCCTGCTGCTCTCTGCCCCGGGTGGGAGATACAGGTAAAAATAGAGAAATGCTTGAGCTAACTGCATTCAGTGGCAATATAAAGCAGTTAGGAGAAGCCCAGACTGTCTAATCTTATTCCTAGCAGGCAGTGGAAGTAAACCACAGTGCAGGGGCTGTGCACGTAATGCCCTCAGGTACCAGGACTTGTTCGGGATCCTTTGCATTACAGCAAATAAATTGGTGCAAGTGGCAGTAAAGATTTTTTTTTTTTTTTTTTGAGGGGGTAGCCTTTGTTAAAGTTGCCTTTATAAATATTTATTATTATTTATAGAATTATACCTCTCTGACAGCAGGCTTTACAGCAACTTTGAGCCACAATAAACAGGCAGCCTGGATGCCTCCTCCTCAGCCTGACCGTACCTATTCTAGGTGTTACGTGTTTATCTATTACCACCATGCTTTGAGCTTATAATTCATTTCATAATGTAATTTATAGTTACATTACAAAAGCATCCCTCTACAAACAGCAACCATGTAATATTGATAAAGCATTTAGGGACAGAACATAAATTCAACGGCTCAGATGTTATACAGTATCAATAATCTGCAGGGAAAAAAAAGTGCCTGTGTAAGTATGCACAATTTATTATGGCAGGAATCTAAACAGAGAACATTTTTCTCTGTCAAACTTTCTTTAAGAGAACTTGACATCCCCAAATTCTTTTCTCTCCCACAGATGTCAGAGGACAAGACAGACAAGGTAAAAATCAAACCAGCTGAAAGTTTTGAACATGACAAGCAAAATATTTCTTGGCTGAAAAAAGGTAAGTTACACTGAGTTATTAGCTACTGGTTTGTGTTCAGAAATTTCTCATTTTTTAATTTTTTTGGAAGAAAAATGCAGAAAAATACCTTATGTGCTAAAGTATGGCCTGAAATTTCTACCATAAAAATTCCATAGCTTGACTTCTCTGATAAATGCACATACAATTTCTTTTGGTACAGAAAGGCCTAAATTACCAAATTTTAAAGTAATCTGAGAGCTCATTTTTTAAAGTACTTGCATTCCTGGGAAAGTTTTTTTTGACTTGAACTCTAGGAAGTATGGATGATCATCTTAATTCTGATGAACATTTTTTTATTAATTGAAATGTTTAATTAATGTTTTTATTAACATTATCTGTTACTGAATTGGATTAATATTAATTTCATTTTCCCAAACTTGAAGAAAGATCAAGCCTGAATCTTTGGATTTAGCAGTGCATTACCTTAGAATAAAGTAACTTCAGTTGTCAGCGGTTTGTAGGTACAAAAACACAGACCCTCAAATGTGGAGAAGTCATAAAAGACAAGTATGGGCACCATTCAGGTTTTAAAGGCTGAAAAATAAAAGGCATTAAGTAACTAATTTGCAAAAATACCAGTATTTCAAATACTACATTCTATTTTTTAAGCTACCTTTTTTTAAAAAAAGAGAAAAAATTGGAAATATTTCCTTGTTGTTTGTACACATAAAGAAGGAAGGTTCTTTCTTAAGATGTATTTCTTGCTGAAAAAATTGATTTGCTAAGTTAGAACACAGGTTATTACATCTTTATGCCTATTTGTTGGTCATAGCAGAATCATTTTATTGCATTTCATGCAGAGAAGTAGGATTTGAATTAAATAGAATTTCCAAGAGTAGACTTTCAAGATGTACAGGATAGAAGTTAAATATCCATGGTTAGGTGCAAATTATGGTTTTTAATGAGAATGGTTATATTCTAATCCTAAAAAAATTATTTTGTAAAGATTCAACAAGTGACTTCATATTTTGAAAACACCAACTATGGGGGTATTGGGCAAAAGGCACATTTATAGCCACTGTTATGTCATCTGTAAGATGGGCATCACTGTTTTAAGCTCATGTAGTTAATTGCACGCTAGATCTTTTAGTTGCAAACGGGTTTGCAGCAAAGCAGGCCTGAGTTAATGTCCCTGCCTTGCAGCATTCCATGTTTACATGGCATTTGAACAGAATGAAAAGCTCCTTCTGGAGCAGGGCTGGCTGACCAGCAGGGCTGGCTGACCAGCAGGGCTGGCTGACCAAGATGCAGACCTGGCTTGGCTGGACATCCAAAGTCCTTTGCTTGCAAGGGGTCAGTTAACTTCAATAACAACTCTGCCAGCAGAAACTTAGTCGTTTGAGTGTCCCAGAGAGGGACACGGCTGAATGGGAAAACAGCAAACACATAACTGAATTGAGTATTTATTCCATCACTACAGAGTAGAACACAAGAGATTTGCCACTTTATGAAGGTATTTAAAAGTCCAGAGGACTTTTCTCTGACCAGGGTAAGACAGATGACAGGCCCCTCAGAGTCCTATATTGTTATTTACCTCCTGGTCCAGACCTCCTCCAGGAGCCAGGTCCAGCTGTATATTACCTGAGCTCATTTCACTTAGTGATGCTACTTCACAAGGTTTTATTTCTCCAGTTTCTAAGGAGACCCCGTGCAGAGTTTCAGGATCATTAGCAATGTTTTGATTATTCTGTACTTGGAGGAGCTACAGTCTCTCAGAAAGAGCCAAGTGTTGACTATTGGCAATTCTCTTTTCCAAAGTACCACAGAGCAGAATTGGGCCTTGAAGGTCTTCTACAGCCATTGAGTCAATAAATGACTGTGTCTCATGAGGAAAGCAAATTTTCCTTGAAATAAGAATATGGAAATTATTTTGCCTTAAATTGAAGTTTGTTTTTTAAAAAAATTGTTGCTGTTTCTTTGCTTTAAGCACTTCTGTGGTATGCATTGGGATTTTAGAATATGGTGAAACAAATTGTCTGGAGCAGAAGCTTAACTTCTATGTTTAAATGTTTTAAAAATACCTCATGTATAGATTTCAGGCATTCCAATAAACAAAGAATTGTGGAGAACAGACTTGTACTGTTTCCATCAGTCACAGTAAGAAGACTATATGTTCTTTTAGCATCCAGTGTTAAAGAAAAGTTATTTTTATTCATGGTTTTGTATTGATTATTTGTTCCTTCTAAAGAAACAATCATGAACCACATAGTATCAGAAATAAACAACTAGGCTGTGGTTTAGTGTCTTTCCTAGACTTCATTTTTTCCTAATGCTTTGCAAAGTAAAAGCTCATGGACTGGTAGTATAGTGGGTCACAGCAAAATTAGGTATCTATAGGTTTTTGTTGTCTTTCAGCATTAAAAACTGTTTAATCAGGGCAAGAGTGATTTTGATCTGGCTACCAGTTATTTATCTTCCACTTTTTTTTGGAAGAAGATAATTTACTTCCATCTTGAACCCTCTAAGAGCAGAAATCAAAGTCTCATTCTGAGGGAAAATTTCCCCAAAGCAAAACAAAACAAATCAGCCTTGTGAAAAGTGTTAGAAAAAGAGAAAAAGAGTAGACTGGGCATCTAGGGTTGCATCTCATCAGCAGGAAAAGCATAAACAGTTCAGCTCACACATCTGTCTCTCAATAAGTCATTTTTACTCACTGATGTGCCCTTACAACCCTGCCACGAGTACACCAGGAAACTGATAAGAGTTAAAAATGACACAGGGACAAAAATGTCACACAAGTCAGCACAGTCTGGGATAGAAGCACGTACATAATCATGCCTTGGTCTGTATTTTTTTTTTTTAAAGGACAATGACACATCTATCCTTTCATTTTCTTTCTTGGTTGTACTACAAGCCTTTTTCTGGTGAAGGGTCCTCTACAGCACCTGCAGATTGTAGAACCATAATGAAATAATAATCAAAATGTAAACAGAGGAGAGGAGTTTTGAATGTATTTCTTAGGTTTGCTTAGATTTTCAAAAAGTCCCAAAACATCTCTATCTCTTGAGGCATTAAGTAGTGAAGTCTAGATATGGATAACATGAAAGACTCCCGGGCCTGATAGTGAGAACAAGGATGGTGAAATGTTTACAATTCTTTTCCAAGATGTCTCAGGGTAAAGAATATATACACTAGCAGTGTTTTCTGATAGCATGGAACATTCTGCAGGACTATTATTTCTAAAGATCGCACAACAGATGAGAAACCCTGCATTTGGAGGGTATGCATCAGACCATCACATGCAAATCAACCAGAATCAGTATGAATGAGCATGGAGAAAAGGCAGTTCTGCTTGTCTGACCTTACCACTGACGTGAACCAACCCAAGGAAAGCTTGGGATACAGCAGCAAAACCAGACAATGACTTCTATTTTACGTAGGAGTGGAGATAGTTATTACTTTCTTCCTCCCATGGGGAAGAGCTTGTTGCTGGAGATGGGAGTCACTTTTGGATGGAGATATAGAGATCCCCGTGTTAGTGCTTACAAAACATCAGGGCAGTGTGAAACATTGGGTTCATTAGCAAAGAAGCATTTGAAAAGTTGTCTGCCATGAAACACTAGAGCAGGAATCCCCAGGTGTTATCTCCACTTAGGCACATCTTGCCCTGACATGCACAAAATAACATAAATGGCAGTGCCTAGGATGTAAATGCACATGTATAAATAAGGAGCAGCCAATATAACTTGAAGTTAATATTAGAGAAATGTCCTCTGCAAGGCCCTGAGTCCCCACCTGCTTCACACTCACAACATTCCATGGAGACAGTGACAAGGAAAGTGGGAAGTGTTTAGATTTAATTTAATGTTAGGAAGAAATTCTTCCATAGGAGCGTGTCCATGGCCAGGTTGGATGGGCTTGCTGCAACCTGAGAGAGTGGAAGGTGTCCCTGCCCATGGCAAGGGATGGAACTGGATGACCTTAGAGGACCCTTCCATCCCAAACCGCTCTGTGATTGAATGTGCAACAAGCAGATCCTCACACTCCAAACAAGAAGCATCACTGGGCCCCTAAACAAATATGGTCATTAGAGAGTCCTGGAAAATCTGGAAGCTACACAAGACATGCCTTTGGAAAGGCAGTGCTCAAGGCTGAGCAGCACTCCCAGGAGCTGACTCTGGGATGGTCCCACCTTGCACTGCACAGCCACGGCCACGGAGCTGCCTCTTCCACAAGGGCCAGGGGCTCTTTCTACCTTGGCAGTGATTTAGTGCCAGATTAGCAGCCATCTGGTGGGAAAGGAGGGAGGTCAAAGCAGAGCTAAATTCCCACCAGCCTCAGCATGTGGCTTTTGGAGTTCCTTGCAAACAAATCTCTCGGTATCACTCGATGATTGCAGCCATATGGATACGTGGGAGCAGGCAGGAGCTTATCTGACGGACATAAAGCTATAAAAGGTGACACTGATTTTGCACAGGGACCACAGTGGTCTGTTCACTATTTCTGCATCCATTGCAAATGCAAGGGAAAACAATGTGTGAGGGCCTCACACTGCCCTCCCATGGTTTCATCCCAAGCTGGCCACGGCAGCCCAGGAACGCAGATCCAAGTCACACAGAAATGAAATTTCATTTCAGGATATTTTCACACAAAGCCCTCCTGTTTTATGCTGCCCAGCTGTGTACACAAATGCCCTCCATATATAACTTCCAGTGAAAAGTTAATGAAATGGCTTCCTTGCTCTCCTGCCAAAAATATAACTGAAATTCTAATCTCAAGACTTTCTCAAAAATAGCCCCTTTTTGCACTAAAATTCTCATAAATCAGAAACATTTTTGTCTAAAATAAGCCTGTTTTCATTGTCTTGCAAATAGTAAAAAGTATAGCCCCAGTTTCTTTAATCCACTTCTCCAGCCAGCAGATTTTCGCTGTAGGGTGAAATTCAGCCCTGTACTGAGGGTCAGTGCAAGGTCAGCACTTAAACCATAAAATAGAGCTTAAGTGGTAAATAGAGCCTCTGTTCAGGATTATATTTCACCCCTTAAAAGGACTACATTTCATATGAAAAGAGAGATTTACTCATATCATAGACCTGGCTGTAGTGACTTTATTCAAATAGTACCTTATTCCAGTATTAATCCCATTGGGTGAGACTAGGCCACATTTCTTCATGGTACATCCCAGAAATCCAAAACGGGAGCAGACTATTCCTGACTTCATCAAAATTTCCCACAGCCTGGCTCTGGGAAAAGAGGAAAACCTTTCTGTATGGCAGCACTCAAAAATGGCTTTTTCCCAGAGCACTCCTCTCCCATTTACCCAGGGGCTTCAAGAGACTTTTATAAGCACGAATAAAGTGGGAAGGACATAATGCCACGAGACTGGTTTTGTAGAAGGAGAGTTGTCCTGGAGATACTCAGGGAATTTCCCAGTTTTTACAACCTTCCAGTTTTATCTCTGGTTTGGGAGGACTGGAGTAAAAGTACAAGGTTTGTACTTTTGCTGAGACTATTCCCAGCAGAGTGTTTTTATCTGAATTGCATCCCTTCTTTTAGGGAGTTAAATGACATTTTTAGAATGTCTTCCTAAAATTTCACAAGTCAGTGAATGCAATTTTACATACAAGCTTGGACACTTGTTTCCTGAATTTTGCTGACTTGGGTCCAGAAGCTTTTTTCACTCTCTTCTTTCAGCCTGAATTAAGTCATTGCATTGAAAAGCTTTATAGAAGACTGATAGCAAAGAAAGACTTCTCAGTTTCATGTAACAGAAAATGCCAAATGCTTCTCAGATGAGTGTTCTAATCCAAGCAGGCTGTTTCCAGATAAGAACATCACACACACAAAAAAAGAGCCCATTTAAAAACTGATGACAAGGATCCCAGGGGGCTCAAATTCCTGAAAGATGCCTTGTCAGCTTCAGGACTATGACCAAATGAATTAATGAAGACAACCCTTCCTTGAAGTTGTAAACCAGCAGATTTAAAGACTCTTCCAATGGAGAGGGAGTATATGAAACCTGCAATGGTCCCAGCTCACCACTCCTAATTACAATGTTATAAACTGAGAGGTCCTTGACCTTTGAGCTGGAAGATCCTTGAAGATGTAAGACTTTGGATGTACAGTAAAGGAGTATACACAGAAATACACAGGGGTATTTCTCTGGGTGATAGGGGTAAACTTCTAAAGGTTTAAAGTCACACTTCTATGTGTGGATATCCTGGATATCTATTATAAAAATATAGGTGAATGCTTATTTAGGTTTGATTTCCCAAAGTAAATTTGTTCTATGAAGGAAAAGTTTATTTAATTCAACTGTTAGTGCTGGGGAAAACCTGATATATTGTTTCATTCACTACTGGAAATTTTCCAGACCAGTTCTATTCTTTGCTGTACTTGGGCAAAATATTCAGAATTTTGCCCATAGTTGTGTCAGTAGAATAAAATATGAAACAACACTACAGACACTCTTTAGCTGAGTATCTCAGCAACATAAACATTAAAGCAGAACCCACATATCCAAGGGCCTCCATAGCACTTCTTACTTAAGATGGCAAACTGGTGCATGGACAATCTTAGCCTAAGGGTCAGTGTTCAGAGCAATGAGTAGTTCCATTAAAGCAACAGAGCTGCACTGGTTTGCAAAAAATCTCCTTTGTCCCAATATGCTTAAGAATAGATACCACTAATCATCCTGGGGCATCACTGCAGCAGGAGGAACAAAGCCATGGCTCATTGTACCACCTCAGTTCATAGAGGGAAGGGTCAAATGCCAAACTGGTCTGCTAGATCTGAGGCAGTACAAGCCCATCCCAACAAAAACTTTGCAGGCCTGACTGAGTTAGAAGGCAGAATAATCATGGATTATTCAGAGCCAGTTTTCAGAAGATGTTTTGTAGGCCGAGGAGATCACACACTGGTACGTAGAGCCAAACTGACTGTCACAGTCATACAGAGCTGTAGCAAAATCCTTATTATTGGAGGGGTTCAATGAAATATTTAGATTAAATATAATTAGGTTATTTAGAAATAGATCTCCCCTCATCTCACTGAAGATTTGCAGTCATTCTCTAAAATAAAACTGCCTCTAAGTACTCAAGACAAATTGCTATGAGGATGGACTAAATGCTGGACAGGCTGGTGGTCTATTGCTTTTGAAAGCTATTAGAGGAAAAAAGACCAGAAATTAAATTAGTTTAAACATTTCTTGTTTGCTGAGATTCAACAGAATTATTTTCGATCTATTTTTTAAATAAGTATTTAGAACTATGTCCAAATGGAAAGAGACATTAAGAGTGACTGCTCTAAATGACCAGTAATGAAATCCTGGACACAAAACCCTTCTCAGAACAACTTGGTGATTAGATCTGTGCCTTCAGATCAGGGCTCAGAGCACATGAACATATGAAAGTACTCCAGTTCATTCCTATCCAGAAGAAAACTCTCATCCCCAGCTCTCAGATACTCTATGAGAGTATTCAGAGCTTGGAGATTCCCCAGTGGCTCTGTCGGGATTGACCACTTAAAGCTAATTGCTCCAGAGATAGAGGGAAGGACACCTGAGTGAAGGGCAGGAGATGGGCTCTAACTCCTGTCAGGGAGAGTATTCAGCTATCAGCAAAACGTGGAAAATCCTTGAGATTAAACACTCCAACCTCTCCCCTCACTTTATTTGTCCCAGTTGCCTGACCCTCTGCATGCACTGTACAGAAGGTTGAACCTGGTGCCTGCTGGACAGAAGGGCATGTGCAAAAATTAGGTGCTGAAGATCTCAGTGTCAGCTGAGTTCTTTAATAACTCTTACTACTCCTGAGATTAATCTCTTTGAAGAGAATTGCACAAGCCCTCTTCACCACTTAAGTGATATTTCAGTGTTGCAGGGATCTTTGTTATCCTCCCAAACTAAATTAATTTTTATTTTATAGGAGTCAAACAGTCTCTTAGGGTCTCTTGATTATATAGTCTCATTCTAATTTCAGTCTTTAATCTGAATAAACACATTAGAAAAACACAGACACAATTAACTTAATCATAAATTCAGATGGATTGTTTATTATCTGTCTACTTAATGTGCTTATGATTGCAGCAGTTAAACATTATCATGTTGTCTTCTCTCACGTATAAATGAATACATACAGCACAGAAATAAGCCCAGGAAGAAAAACTTCTGCCTGAATACATCAGCAGGCTCCAGAGATAGTGTAGATGCACCATTCACTGCTGTGCTCTACAGAAAAACAAACATTGCCATGATATTGTTGAGACATGAGAGAGCTGATTACTGACAGATTATGTTCTTCTTGCTGAAATATGCCTACAAACAGCTTCAAAAGAAAGAAGATTCTACTGCAGCAGAGATGCAACTAGGAACACTCTATGCTTCTACCACTGCACTGGTAATTTAAAGGAAGTGTAGATTTTAGGTAAATAAAACCACTTGAATTCTTCAGTATAAGATACAGTTCAAATCCGTGTCCTCCAATTGAAGACAACTCAAACATCAGATTTAGAGAACTTTCTGCTTTGTGATCTTTGTAAAGATAGTTGTCTTAAATAGAAGTTAAACCCTTCTAGCACCAAAAATTTTGTTTAGTTACACGCCCATGGCAACTAAAACTTGTGCCAAAATGCTTTCATGTACCCACAAATGCCTGGATGCCAAAATTTAAATTGGAATGATTCTTCCTGTTCCTACAGCATATTGAATATGAATAATTATTTCAAGCTTGCATCCAAGTTAAGCTGGTGATTATTACTCAGACTTCTCTGTCACTAGACTACTTTTTTAATAACCACACAGTATACCATGATAAAACTTTATTCGCCTTCAGAATATTCAAGTTTTAACTAAATTAAAAACACACTACACTTTTTCCCCCCTCAAACAAGAACCTCTGAATAGTATTCACTATGAAAGTCCACGAGCAAAGGGGAAGAAGGGGGAAGATAAAAGAATGGAAACTCAAAAGTCAATTCAAGTGTGTTCAGTTTCACTTTCTCAACAGTTTCCCTCCTCTACAAATACTAGAAACAAATCAGATTTCCTTATTTAAAAAAAAGAAGCAGCTGTAGGTTAATTTTAAATCTCTGAAATCCATGTTTATATTCCAGGAGTGGGCAAAACAATACAAAAGATGATGAGATTAGGGGAAGAAAGCCAAGAGAATCATAGGAAAAAACAATTATTGCACCTGGTAGTCATTCTGGCTAGGTGACGTAGTGATCGAATTTATTGTCAGCAGATATTTTAAGTGCTTACTATTTAAAAGAATACTATTGCTATTATAAAACAAGGCATATAAAATCTAGCATAAAGTATTTGAAACATATCCAATTCAGCTTCCAGATAAGCAATATTTTTTCTTTTC
Organism: Lanius collurio; assembly: GCA_020086605.1. NCBI lineage: Eukaryota > Metazoa > Chordata > Aves > Passeriformes > Laniidae > Lanius > Lanius collurio. The sequence continues at coordinate 13,725,241 of JACBWW010000009.1, read as the reverse complement.
CTAGTTTATTTATGATTTAAATAAATAAATAGCCCATGAGCTTCAGGAAGATATTCACTCACACTCCAGGTCCCCAAATTTATGACCAACCCTATTCCATCAGAGATGATAATCACTGAGCAAAGAAATTCCAAACAGCAGTGGAAGCTTCCCCAGGTCTAGCTTGGAGGGAACCACCAATACTTGTAGAAGGATAGTACAGTCCCCATGCCATGAAATTTTTTCATAAAAAATAAATAAAATATAAAAACTGAGCAGTGGTTTTTTACAGTATGACACAGCAGTATTACTTGCATTAGGCCAATTTACCACTTATGATAGCAGTAATAGCACTAAAAGCCAATAAAAGCGGTCTGTTCGTTCAGAGATTGGCTTTTATGGCTTATTCTAAATATTATCAAGTGAATCAAAAGCTGTCATTATAGTGTCTAAAAAGCCTTCGTACCTTGTAAGCAAACAGTGTGACTTTGACAAATAATCATTAATATGCCTATGTGAGACCAGGGCTAAAAGAGAAAGAAAAAGGAAAACCCAATATTTCACTTTACATAAATCATTAATATCATTTCAGTTAAATTTCACACAGAATAAAGCAGATTTATATGTAAAATGCTGTCGTTTTCCTAAGTTGTTTTTTTTAAATCTCTGTACATTTTCATAAAACAGAAACTTATCAGAACACTGAGCAATGGATGATTGGACTATAATGATGCATCCTCATCAGCTCCGGGAAAACAGATGGTGCACGTATCTAGGTAGTGTCTTTTGGGCCACATCTAAACTTATCTTCCCTTGACTCTCATCCTTCCTGCTGAAAATTTTCTTCTCCATGTTCTCCTGCTGCACAGCCTGATGAACCTTATGGGGTGGTACTCAAGGTCACACCCACCATAGCCAGATGTCCCTGCTGGCTGGCTCTGTAGTGCCCTCATTTCTTATTGGATTCTCTTGTGTAGGCATTGCCTGGGCTGCCTGGAGACAGAGGGAAATATGGACAAGGTAGGAATGCAGCAGGAGCTTCAGGCCATCAGGTGGGAAGGGTGAGCACAACACCACCTAAGAGCATAGGTATTGGAAAGGCTGGGCATGGATTGTAAAAGAGTTTGACTATATAGCCCAGACTTTTCTCAATTCAAAAAAAAAATTAAAGTATAAAATAACAGGAAAATCTTAGCTGCACACATGCCATGTGCCCCTTCTGCTCATAGAATGATTTTTCAGTGCAATGTCAGCAAGAGCATTTGGGGGTCCCAGTTATTCTGAGCACCTTACAAAGAGCCTGCCCTCAGGTATGCACTTCAGCACTTCCTCCACCTCCCCTCAGCCCCCCAAGCCACCTCCAGAGACCTCTTAGCCACTCTGGCAGACATCCAGGCTCTGGGCATACAACTTGGCCAAGAGACTGGGACAAACTAAGCGCCTTGGGCCAGGCATGGCCACCTTGTCAAGTGCCTTGACTACAAGACTTGGGCAGCTGGCTCAAGCAATCCTTCTCCCACAGGTAGTGCTGTGCCTCCAGGAGGGTTTTCTGCCCACTCTATCTACAGTTTTGGGGGCCCCCAGGGATGGGCAGCTGGCACTGACAGTGTTATGTGATCCACTGTCCAGCTGCATGGAGCACATGGACAAACAGGAACACGTGTTGCTGCTCTGCCAGGGGAATTATCCCCCCAACATGGCCCTTGAACAGCCACGTGTGTTTCACAGGCAATTTATGGGAGCAGAAAACCAACAGACCTCCCATTCTAAGCTTCTAATTTCTTTGTCTGTTTTTTCTTTTTTTTTTTTTCTCCCCATAAAGAACTTTCCAGAAACACTACATTAATAGTGAGTTAGAAAGATCCCAGGTAAAAATTGGTACACCAGGTTTTGCCTAAGGTATCCTAAACCATGGTAGGAAACCTGTTAGGATTTACTACATGCTTGTGTTTATCCAAGAGGTGGTATATAATATCCTTTAAATCTACACCAAGCAGAGCTGCCTCCATAAAAAAAAAACCCACCCACTGAATTACGAGTTTGATTATTTCAACCCGAAAAGTAAAAAAGAAGCAGGTAAGAGCTGCTTATCTACTTAGAATCATAGAACATTTTGGGATGGAAGGGACATTAAAAAGACCATCTTGTTTGCACACCCCTACCATGGGCACAACCTTACAAGGATAAAAGGACTTTGGTTGATCTGAACCTCCTTTTTCAGGCAGAGTCCAGCAATTAACAAGGTTCCTCCCAGACCCAAAACACAAATTAAATATCTGCTTTCCTCTGCCCAGGCTTAGGCAGTTTAACAGAGGGTCAGCCATTGAGACCTAGAGAACAGAATCTGCTCACTGAAATTAATAATGTCTGCGTTCCTCTCCCAGTCCCAACAGCATTTCACAGTGCGATTTCAGTCTCCAGCATCCTATAAAATGGGAGAAAAAGATATTGCCATTCAAAGATTTGGGTGATTTGGTCTGTTTGGTTTTCAGGCCATGGGTCTTCTATGCATGTATTCATCACACACAGTTTTCCTGTATTGTTTTTCCCAAGTGTTCAATCTCCCCATACTTTAGCCTCACCTTCATATTTGTCACACTCAAGTTCTCTATTACTGCTGAAGAAAATCAGAGCACAGGACACTGCCAGTTGCTGTGCAACCTAAAACAACCTATGCACACGCTGACAAAATGAAAACATCAGATACTATTCTTTAGGCCAAGATTTCAAGAGCAAAGTCACCAGAACTACTCATATGTCTGAAGTTAGGCTTGTGCTTAAGCCTGTTGCTGAATCTGCTTCTGATAGAAGATGAAGAATGCCTTGGTTTTGATTAGAGGCCACATCTTGGCTATAGTGTTGCCCTGTTTCTAATTGTTGGTGTAGTCAAGAAACTCTATCCTTCCACTCGAGACCACCTGGAGAAATACATTCCCCACCCCACCCCTCTGAACTTCTCCCAGGAGCCTAGAACTTGGCTTTAATATAATACATATTTTCCATTTTCCCCCCACTAATGAGATGCATTGATATTTTTACCTGCTTGTGCTGTGTTTTGTTAATGGGAAATGTTTCAAACACTGTGTGGTAATGGGATATGGGATTATATACTTATTAATCTCAAGAGCACACCAATAAGTTACAAGCAAAACTGGCAGCACAGGATTTGAGTTCTGGCAGGGAAACCCTTCCAAGCTTTGCCTGTTGGGCTGTATTTGGCTGTGCTTTAAAAGTTTATGCTGAGCTAAAGCTGCTTGGGTCAACTGTGCTGCAAACAGGCTGCACTGACCCCTCTGCTCTGGGCCAGTTGTGTCACAACCAGGGTGACCTTGTGGCCAATGAGATGCACTTTGAGCAGCTGATCCTTATGATTTGCTGCATAATATAGAAAACCCTGTTATATGCAGAGAAAACAAAAAACTCTTCATCATTGTGTGTTTCCATTGACAGAAAAAACCTCTTTCCACCCATGGAGATTACATTTGTATGCAGTGATGTCTAAATCTATCTGTATGGGAGTTTACACCAGATGCTGCAGTCAAATACGTGCTCCACCTTCTGTCCTGCCCCAGTAGGTCAGCCTAGAATTCTCAGTTTGGTGGCTTTTACAGAATTAAAGATATTTTTTGCACAACTGAAAGACCATCACTTGAAGATGAAGTTTGATTCACCCCCCAGGGAAACTTGGAGAAAGTTTCATGGATTTGCCCTTTGTAATATTCAAGTTTGTGTGCAGCAAGAGGAGGAAATAAAAACTAATGGAAAGAGACATTTCCTCTAGGATCAAAGCTGAATTCTTCCCAGAATGCATTTGCAGACTTTACTCAGAAGAAACAGTTGTGAGGTCAAATGATTCACGAAGTCCAGCTCTGCTCAGGCACCTTATTTTCCCTTATGAGGTAAAAAGACCTGACAAAATTTTACTTTTCATTTGAGGGTCTCAAATCCTTTTCAGCCATTAACCACTAAAGCAGTCTATTTGCTCCATGAAGGTGATTAATAGGAGTGGAGGTGAAGCAATTACTTAGAAGTGTGATTACTTTAGGTACATGTAATACTTAGATATTCTAAATATCCAGCTTTATGGGTAGCTGAGACCCTTGACTACAGTTTCCAATGCTCAGCACTTAATGAAGATGAACTCTGAAGATTAACTCTGCATATAGCCAAGAGATAAACAGAAATAATTTTAGCACCCAAAATTATTAGCTGTAGATGAGGTAAAAATCACAAAGGACTGACATTGATTTTAATGAGAGAAATAAGCCCTTAATAAAAATACCAGTCCTGAATTGTTAGAATCTGGCTTTCCCTGATTCTCAGTCTAATTTTCTGTTATTTGTTTTATCACTCTAAAAAAAAAAAAAAAAGTGGCAACATCTACTTTTCTGGCCTCTGATAACCTTGTTTGTGTAATACCAGTTCAAAATCTTATATTTAATTTTATCAGCTCTGAACTGAAGCCCTAGAATTGGTTTTAAAACTAAACTTTCCCTCCAGAAAATATTTTTGAGGCAGATGCTCACAGCTTTGTACATAAATTTTAAGACTTGAGGGCTGGTCACTGCAACCTCCTTCTCTCATCAGTGTCCCCGCTGGAATGCAGGTTTTGTTAAAAATTAGAACTGAATCCTGTAAGTACCTCCAAATCTTGGATTCCCTTGGATTGCCAGGAAAGAGACAGCAGTCACCATTAGCCAGGTACAACTCTGGAGTTGTTGTCATGGTTCTTGTCTTGGAATGTGTGTAAATTTACACTACAGTTATTTAAGCAGCTGATTTTAAACTGCTTTCTTCATCTACATTGTCCATGATGTTCATAATAAAAATCCTATTTTCACCATGATGAAGACTGCCTAAACTCCATCTGGATAAAGTCTCTATTTGCTTTGTCTAAACAGTGCAAGCTCTCCCATATTCAATGACTACTGGAATTATTGTGTGATCTTTTCAGCTTCTAATGCATATTAATTTGTAATATACAAAACCCTTCAATAAATAATTGTGCAGACTGAATAAAAAAGCAATTTAAACTTTTTCCCCCCCTAACTGGAGACACTTTTTACAAATAGTTCTTTTAAGTAGTCTTAATAGTATCTCTTTAATATTGCCATTAAAATTCACCAGAGTTCAAGAGCAGAGCAAATTTACATCTGTTAAAATAATGGAATTGACACTGATATTACATCATTGCTATTTTAAATAATCATTCTTCATAATTCTAACCTACTTGCTTTAAGTTGCAAATAAAGGGCTTGTTCCTACTTTCATCAAAGTCGACGGCAAAGCTCCCCTTGGCTTTCAGGGAGCAGCACCTAGATTTACAGAGAGTCTCTGCTGATGTGTTGGGGTTTGACTGCATTCCCTAACGCAGCAAAGAGTAAATCCCTCTGAAAGAAAAATTGCTGAGGAGAGTTCTGTGAGCTCCAGACAGAGAGGATGACTGTAGTGGGCTAGCCTGTTCCCAAAAATCACAGAACTCTATAGAGCACTTTGAATTCCAAGGTAGTTACAGTTCTTTTGCTTGTTTTCACAAGAAAGCAACATTTTATATAGGTGTTTTATGCCATTTTAGTGCAATTTTATGGGTTTCCTTCCTCAAAATTTTGGGAGAGATTGTTTGAAAAGAAGCATAATGACAACCTTCATGAATTCACCTTCCCTTGGGAGAGCATTAGAACTTTCACTGAAATTACGTAAGTGTTCTATGAACAATTCAAACTGAACTTAAAGGAATTAAAAATACACACCATACACAGCTGGAAAGCCACCTAGAAGGTGAATCGACATAGTCCTTTCCCTGATGACAGCAGAAAATGAAACAAGGATTTTTAAGATATAGAGAATAAAGGCCATAGCTGAGACTATTTAAAACTGGAGAAGAAATAGACTTTTCATTATCCATTTAGCACTCAAATGACCACAGTTTTGTACCTGACTTTACTTGAGCTGCTTTTGTGTTCTTCAGAAAAAATAAATCTGTGTCCACCTTGCAGCTTATCATCTGTAAAATCACCATAATTCCGCTGTCTGTGTAGACCTTAAGTTTTCAGGGACAGAAACGTTTCACCTGTGTCTGCACAGAGCATTTAGTGTGACAGATTTCTGGCCATGGCAGAAATCACCAGTCGCTCCAGCAACTTTGTGCTAATTCACCACTGAAATATGCTGAACATTTACAGGACAATAACCACCAGCTGAGTCTTAACCATAATTTTGCACTGCAGTAACGGGGCTGTTACATGTTATCTGGGAACCAGAGAACTTTATTAGCATTGTCATAAAAGCTAAAGCAGAATCAACCCCTTTTCCTAGCACCACTGACATTGCCTATTATAAATAAGATATCCATCAAGTATACTTAGATCCTAACTGAAATGACAATTGCCTTGGGTGTCCTTAAGGGTAATTTGATTTAAAAGAAAACCACATGAAAGAACAAAATGTGACCCTTTGCTGTGAAGAAAAGCATAAGCCGTACCACCAAGACCAGGAGGAAACAAATGATTCCAGAAATATCAAGTTTTGAAGAATCTGCAGTGCTGACTTCTTTACTCCACTTGGAATTACTTACCCATTTTATAACTTTCCACTTTTTCAGTAGGACACCTGTCCTTATGCTTATTTGGGGGGAAAGAATGAAACATAGCTTGAATGTTAGGGAAATATTTTCCAAGCAAGGATGAATAGGCAATGCTCTGCCATTGGAAGTGTTTCAGGCACTGTCACTTAATGATGTTTAAGGAGAAATGAGAAGGAAAACACCTAAGGGTTTAGCCAACAGAGATTTTTATGTCATAAAGACTGGGTCTAACTGAACTAAGAGGTCCTTTGCATGACCTATAATTCTTTTTGGCACCATTCCTCAGCTTCAAAATATTCCATCTTTCCCCATGCCAATGGCCCTAACACAAGATGGTGTCTGGTGCAACCCAGCCTTCAGGATAGTCCTGGATCAGACAGCAAACCAGGGAAGGGCAAAGGAAATATGTCACAAAAATGGCTTTGTAAGAAACTTATTTTGCTGCTTTCCAACCATTCTAGTAAGAAGAAACACACACCTGACATGAAAGACCAGCTGTTGCCTCAATTATTCACCACTGAAAAGAGGAATATTCAAATATGCCTATCCCTATCTAATTAAGCATATATTATACAGATTATTTTTATATTATAAATGTACAGTCTAGATTCTTCATTCCAACACTATTCTCTTCCAACACTAAAACCTGCTTATCTGAAGACTTCACGTAGCTGCAAAAATTTTCATTGGAAGAAATATGTTCTCATGTCATTTATTTTTGGCTTTCCATGCTGCGACAACAGAGGCTGGCCTGGTGTTTCTATATCTGAACATTTCTCAGGTAGCAGAAGAGCTGCCGCAGATTGCCTGGCACCTGCTTGAGGATGAGGTGAACAGAAAGCAAAGCAAAAGTATTTTTATTTCATCAAGAACGTTTTGGCCAAGCCATATTTGTAGAAGATAAAAATTGAGGAAAGTGTAAACCAATAGGGAATGTAATCTTTTAATATTTTGGGAGCATGAAATGGTGAAATCAGAGCTCAGAACTAGAGCAGGTTTAAGATGGAGTGAAACAAAAGTGGCAGGTGCTGGGGAGAAATACCTTTTTCAAGATAAGTGTTTTCACAACCTGGTAGTTATATTTTGATAGTTCTAATCTTCCTTAAACAAAATAATTTTTGGGGAGGCAATATAAAAATATGGAACACAAATGCCAATAGAAACCTATTGCAAGTATGAATCATCATCAACAAGCCTATGGCTGCTGAGTTAGGAAAAAAAACCCTCATGTACTTAGATGCATCATCTTTTGCTAATATATTTTTTGAAGATCTGACTCTTTTTAATAGAGCAGCTATTAAGAGAAACTAATTTTGATTTTATTTTTAAGGGCCTGGATTTTCTCTTACATGTATCATTCTAACTCAGGAGAAAGGCCATTCAAGCAAATGAGATGAGGTTGGTGTGAACAAGTTTAAATGATCACACAAAGGCCTCAAGATATTTATGGATAGAATGAGTCATTTCTGTTCTGGTTGGATGATTGCATCAGTGGAGAATTAGTCTCTCATCATGCAGGGCCTGAGCCTCCTTTTTCTTATATTATCATACATCAGGAAACACTGTGTGAAGTTAATCAGTGTTTCAGTAGCCTAAAACCAACAAGCTGGTAGAACTGAGCCCACAGCCCCAATCCCACAAAGTAGTTGTGCACAGACTCTAAAGAAGCTGCCCTGTCTAAATCAGGAGATCATCTGGTCTTTCTTCCTTAGTCTGTTTACCTAAAGTGACTTATTAAAGTTTAGTAAGACCTGTTTCTCATTTAATATGTGAAGTAAATGTGGTCAAAGAACATTCTCTTTTCTAGCAACATATCCAAAAAAGTAGGTTTTCTTCCATCAGTCTCCTGCAACGTGTCTACAAAGAGGAAGACATTGAATAGATATGACAAGTTGAACTACTGAAACTCCCTCCACACCAAATGCAGATCTGTGAGAAAGCTTCAGCAATCCAAGTGTTGGAGTATTTTGCGGTGATTTCTGGGTCAAAGTAAAACAACTCTTCCAGAACTGACAGGATTATTGCCATTTTAGGCACACACCAGGTTTGGTGGGGCTAGAACAACATGTGATCCATCCATCTTAGCTCTAAGAACAAGCAATGCCAGCTATTCAAGAAGCCAGCTCACAAAGTGTTGTGGTGGGCTGCTGTGACTATCTAGAATAGATTATGGGAGAAAGAAATGGCTGGAATATCTCCAGCAACTGTTGGAGTTCCCAAGAAGTTTTTTCCTCACAGTAATGACTTTAAGGCTAATTAGAGGCAGAAAACCAAAATGGCAAATTCCTCAGACACCAGGTGTTTACCAGAAAAATCTGTTTCCCAGCCAGACACCCTCCCTGTTCTCAAGGGTTTCCATGAACCTCTCCCCTACCAGACAGGAGGTGTTCTGCCTCCCTGGTAAATCTGTGCACTTCTCACTTTGGAGAATTGGGAAGGCTTAAAATCACCTTCAAGGTGGAGAAAACCAAGCGTGGATGTTGCTTGGATCCATCTCAGCAACCCCAGGAACTGTCTGAGAACCAGAGTGAGGTTTTTCATGCTGTAGGCAACCAGAGCATCAGGTCTTGCTGCTCTCCTGTCCCTGCCCAGCCAGTTGCCCACCATAAACATGAACCTGGAGAACGCTGGATTTAAACAATTTCCCATGCAGTTTTTTCCTACTATTCCACCTTTTTCTCAAGGTATTTAAGCACCAAGCATTGCAAGTATGATGGTTTCATATTCATGTTATATGTTTTAGTACTGTGTTTATCTGCATTAAGTGGTGTTTTTTCTCCTTTCTCACAACTAAAAGATGTCTGCACCATAACATATCCAGTGGGCAAGCTATTCATGTCTAAAGCTTGAGGATTTTTGGGAGGGGGAAAAAAAGAACATTTATGTATTTATTCAGAAATTAAATGAGATTAATAATTTTGAAAGCAATTTACAAATAGCAATCAGCCACTGCAATGAAGGTCAAAAGAAAAAGGACACATTAGCAATTGAATCTCTTCCCTTCCTTTAAAGTTTTAATACTGCATACCTGTTAATAATGGGAAATATCCTTCTTCAAGAGTAGCATTTTCAAAAATTGGTAGAATCCTTTTGCTAATTCTAATCTTCTTTTAATAAAATAATTTGCTAAAAAGGATTATAAAAAAGCATGAAAATGAAATGCCAATAGAAATATTGCCTATACAATAAATAGTTAATGTATTTTCTAAATGAATGATTTAAAATAGCTATTAAAGTAAAGAGAATGAGCTTATGTTTCTAGTAATGACTTCTCTGCCTCAGAATGAAATCTGTAAATCCCTGATTGCAATTTCACATCCCAAAAGAACAAGCAGTCCTGGGACCAGTGCTTATTGCCTTTATCATTAATACTAGCACACTACATATGCAATTTTTATATCACTGGTTTGAGTATTTAGATTTATACTTGTGTATGCTTTATATTTTAAATCCCACACAACCATTCTGTCACAAAAATAAAGCTCTCCTTCAACAAGGCTTTTTTGTACGTACATGCATACATGTGTACACAGACTTTCAGTGTAACTACAATTTTATTCATAAGAGTGCATAACGATTCAAGCAGTGATTGTTAATAAAAATGCATTTCTAACCATCAAATTTGAGTCTATTATTCTAAGTTAATTGCATTTGCCCTAAAGAGACTTGCGACTGGCTGTCAGCCTATTTGTGTCAGTTCCATTTTATTCATCAGTCAATCTTGTCTCCTCTTTTTTCACATCCCATATATTGATCAAATAGATTTCTTAGCATGCCTCTGCAGCTTTAAAAAAGTTTTTGCTATTTGTCAGGTTTATTTGATTACTATATTAGTTGAGTGTTATCTTAATTGTTATTTCAATAGAAATTAAATGCCTTTTGATAGTCCCCCAAGATTCACATTAAATATAATATATAACAAGTTAGTGGATGAAGTGAATGTGGTAAGAAAATAAACACATTAAGCCTATTTTAAAAGGTGGTATTAATCTGCAGCTGTATTGTACTTGATCCAAAAGACAGGAATAGAAATAAGTACAGCGTAAAACAATTTTGATAAACATCAGTGCTGTATCATTGCATATTATGCTATGTATAAAATACCTTAACGAAAAGATGTGTGATATAAAATAAACTGAGGTCATATCTGGAAGAATGGGGTTTGTGGTTATGTGTGAAATTGAACTGTATTAAGTATGGCTTTCGACACTAAAAAATAGGCTAGGGAGGCAGCAAGCAAAGGCAGGTGGAAGTGCTGTTATATGGGGCAAATTTTGGGTAGGGAGAGAAAAAGAGGAAACCAGCTTTCAGGAAAGTATTTATTGCAGCAAAAACCAAGCATGTATGCAGGTAGCTTTGTCCTGCACAAAGCTATGAGACACTGTTTGGTGAAACAAATGGGAGTTTGGCTAGATCAGTATTTTGAGACAGCATCTTGTGCACATCAGTCACTCAGTTTTGGTAATGAAGACACAATACCAAAATTTTTACCTCAACCTTATCAAAGGGGAAGGTGATGCAACCAGTTTTCCTATGTGAATGTCCCAGAAACCTGTCTGTCATGTCTTCATTATCAGCAAGGTTACATAACCCTGGCTCCTTGCCTAACCTTAAATCTGGGATCTGCCCAGCTGGTACCTGAACTTACACAGTGTCAGAAATACCGTCTCATTTAAAAAGAGATGAGAATCCATATGTTTTAAGATAGCTACTCAAGATATAGAAGCATTGATTTAATAAAAATTTTAGGAAGCAAAATCTACTGCTATACCTGTATTGAAGTACATTGACTGAACCCATTACTCCTCGAAACTGAGATGAAGAAACTTATGAAAAAGTAAGTTTCTCTCATTTCTTTTGGCCAAGATCATCTGACTTCAGAGAAGTTTGGTTTCTGGTCTGGGTAATTATCTATAGCCAACTGCAGGGGGAAGGGAGGAGAGTAGGGACAGCACCAGGCTTCCAAAAAAAGCAATTTTCTCCTGGCTTAATCTCTTCAGTCAAGGTGGGATGATTTGCCAGCAGGGTGGGCTTGTAGAAATTCATTGATTTCTACAGGAGTTTAGGCCAGACTGAACACCCATCATACCAATGAGGTAGAGCTGGAATGCTGAACACCACCCTAACACACCACTCTCATAAGAGCAGGAACATTTTCAAGTGCCTGTACCTGACTGAGGATGCTTGAAAAGTCCAACTACCAGACTGTTTTTTGTCTGGAACCTCTTTATCAGTATTTCATACTAAATTACCATGCTAAATCTTCAGATGCCCTAAAAAAAAAAAAAAAACAACAAAAAACCAAAAAACAAAACAACTCAAATTTGCAGTCGTCCTAGAGCAATTAGCAACACTCCTGTGATTCAGAAGCACGCGGTGTGGTGATAGTTTCAAGCTAAACAGTTATGACCAGCTAGTATGGAATATAAACAGGAACAGATGAGAAGAATACAGCCTCCACATTTGAGACAACAAAGAAAGAGTGAAATGATTGCTACATAAAAGACATTTCAAAGACCTCCCAGAAAACCAGGCATAAAAATCCCCAATAAAAAGGCTCAGCAAGAAAACTGTCACACCCCCTAATCCTCAGCAGACTCTAACAAGATGTTCGCATGAGCCAGAGATTGTCTCCTTCCCTAGAAGACAAAAGGCACAGAAATCAATACTGTCTAGCATAGGATTAGGAGGCAAGAGATAGATAAAAAGGATTCCTTAACCTTACAATTAGAAACCCCAACTCTCCAGCCAAAAAGATAACCAGAAACAGACTGCAAACCTGTGTCACAATAATTGCTGCATCTTTTACTCTTTGAAAACTGATATTTTCAGAAGATTTTTTTTAATTTATTGCCACCCCAAGAAAGGTTTTGATGGCCACTTAGCTACAGACAACTGCTGCTACCAAACCACAATTCAGCACACATGGCAACAGAATTATTTTTCATTCTTTACGTTTTAACCACCTCCAACCAAGCAAAAATTATATTACCAATGCTTATATCAACCTCCCAGTAAATTGTACCACTAAAAGCAAAATGATACATAATGCACTACTTCTAACAAATGATCAGCTTACTGTGCCCTGAACCAAACACTTACACAGATTCTTCATGCCAAACCTGGCGTAAGCATGTGCTCTGATTAAAAAGGAAGCAACTTAGTTGTTATAACAAGCGTCTTTAGCTTTATTTGGTATTACTAATGCTTTTAAACAGAAGGCAGGGTACTGGCAAGAGTAAAAAACAGACTTGAAGGGGGAGGAAACCTGCAGGCTGGAAAGAAGCTGCAGTCTCCAAAGTCTGACCCTCCTGCTGTAGATAACGAGTGACCATAAGCTGCGAGAGCTGGAGAAGTTTGCTGCATAGAAATTTCAGACTCTTTCTGAAGCTCACCAAGGCAACCCCAAGATATTGACAGTGACATTTACAAAGCCTATATTAACTTATAGCAATGACTCCAGCACCAAATCACATATGCTTAGGTACTACATATTCCCAATTTATAGGAGGTTAAATAGGACGAGCATTCATTGAGGGACAGTCAAAATTTAGGCAGTTGGCACATCCAACTTTACGAGTCTTTCCTGGTCTTCCTGGTGCTATCAGGAGAGGAAAAGTCAAATAATTTCTTTTTTCTCCAAGTGCAACACACTTGTGAACCATCACTCTATGCTCTTGTGATCCTACTGTCTACTGAACCTTAAATTTCCTGCCTTAAGCTAACTTTCCATGGTCTTGTTCAGGGCAAGTTAGACACTACCTCAGAGCTGCCTCATGTTTTGTGGCAGATGAAATAATCCCTGTAAGTAAACTACTTGAAACCACTTAGAAAGATGTTGGCAGAGATGCAACTTAAACCATTGTCATTTGTCACACAAAGACAAACAAATCACCCTTCCCAGAAGAATCGTGACTCAAAATAAACATATGGAAAAAAGCATGAATTTCTGTTCCTTTTTTAGCAAGCTCAAAGACAGTGTAAAGCTCGTCTTACACATTCTTGGAGAATAAAAGGGAGAAATGTTTTCTACAGATTTCTAAGCAAATTATCTGGACCTCAGTGCAGTTGGGAATAAGTAATTCCCTCAGTCCTCCCCCAAAGGCTGCAGTGTACCAGACAGAGCAACCCAGGATGTGACTCAGGGTGGGAGCAGAGGGCAGAGTGGTCTGCATGGTGGCATAAGCAAATTAATCCCTTCTCATACACACAGCTCCCCCAGGACTCCACGTCTGGCTTGTGGCAAAGTGTCAGAGACTCACAAGCCTTTGCCTACAAGCACACTTGTCCAAGCCACAAGAAGCTTCACTGCTGTCCTGCTGAAAGGCCAGCTATGCTGGATTTGAATCTGGGAATAGGGCCATGGCACCCTGCCTGTTATCTGAAAGTTATTTCCTCATTTTATAATAAAGCAAACTACTGGTTAGCACTATTAGAAGCACAACTCGAGATTTATAAGATGGGCTAGTGTTTTCCACAATTTGTATTCAAATCAAGATTTACCAAAGAAACTGTAAAACGTTATTTTAGTGACCCCTGTGTGGCTCAAAATCCCACATCCACTGGGATCACAAAGCCACCCAAGTATTCAGTCATTTAGATAAAGACTACATCTTCCCCTCCAAGCAGGGGAGATAGGCACAGTGCTACAGACACCACCAAGTTTTCAGCTTTGCCGGTGTTAGTGATTTTGAGATTGTCAGAGGCCACAGTGGTGAAAGGCTATGCAAAAGCCTAATATACCTAAAAAGGAAGGAAGCATTGCTATGCTGAAACAGGAAAATAAAGATGGATGAGCAAAATTTGAACTTTTAACATATCCTAAGCCCCTGGTTCAGAAAACTAGACTAGGGTTACATTTAATAATTTAATCCACTATGTTCAATAAATCCAGCATCTTCATCTGTACCATTGGTAGGAGCAGGGATGTGATGAGGTGTACAGTTCATTACCCATGGTTGCCTCAGTTGTGATCATTTAAATGAAGATTTTGCATAATTAAGATTTTCATTTTGGTGTAGGAATCAGATACAGCACTTGATATGGTTTGTCCCGCAGCCAAACATTACCAGCACCTTTAACAGGCATTGGGATGGCCCCTTATGGATCGAGGCAGACTCATTTTACAGGTGCATAAAGAAATCTCAGACACATGCTGCTGAAAAAAAAAAATCAGTAAAAGACAAACTTTACTCACTCAGAAACTCAGGGTTCAGTGCAGCATCAGTGAATCAGGATCCTCAGGAAGTCTCTGCCCCTTTTGGTAAGACAAGCTGTGTTGACTGTATGAAAATTGCTGCGCTCCCTGGGGAAAACACAGAATTATAGAATCATTTTGGTTGGAAAATACCTCCAAGATCATCTCAGTGAGAGGCCACAGGACACTAACTAGATCATTAAAGGGAAGGAGTATCTCCTAACTTCTGTTAAGAGTTATTTTTAACATACTTGTGAAGTCAGTTAGAGGACATAGCTTGACTTTCCTCTGATACCAATACAGTTTTGAGGTGTTCACAAAACACCCATGTGAGATAACAAAGGCACATCAGCAGCTGAGAAGCTTTTCCTGCTTAGTGAAACTTTCTTTTCCTGTTCTTATTTTCTCAAACTGGGCAGCCCCTTATAAACTTAGGTAAACCCTTCATCTTCTCCCCATAGCACAGAGGGCATAGAACCACATCATTTCATCCACTGACATGGCACCTTCCATGCAAAAAAAATTAGCTCCATTTGTGTAATTCCATTGGGGAATATAAGCAACATTTTTTCCTTAATACTTTTCACCTGTTTCCGCCTTCAGCCCATCTTTAAACTCGGATTATTTTTTGTGTTAATCATACTAAAGAAATATTTTAAGGTTGACTCAAAGCAACAGAACAAGCACAGAAATGCTGCACAGGGGGCTAAACCTAGAAGCTTTAAAGTATGAGAAGGAGCTCTTAACCTCACCACCATTTTCTTATTCAAATTGAGTAAGAACCCCAAAAGGGTCAGCTCAGGAACTACACAAAGGCTGCTTACTCCCATTTGCAGAATCTCAGTTGATTACTTTGGTATCAGACAACCCTCAACCAGCCTCCTTTCAAGGGCTATTAGTTCTGTGTATTACCTAGAGAGCTGCTGTGATGTTGTTTGCCCTTTTTCCTCTATTTATCTGCTAAAGGAGGAGCAAGGCCTGTGGCCCTCTCCCCTCCCAGCTGAGGATGTTTTCCTAACTGAGGCTTCTCATACCAATTAACACCATCTGAAAGCCTTTAGAATGGGAAGATATGCCAATTCATCTGCTTGCTACCCAGCCACTCCAGAAGTGGGTAACGCTTATCTGCTCCAATTACTCCTGAAAATAGCATTTGGAGAGTCCCAGCTGGAGCCAACCCAAGAGACCTTTCAGATTTTGGCAGTGGCCCTCAGTACTCCTCACCATGACCATTAATTGGGGTGTTGCTGATTAAAGGATGAATACATCAGGCTGGGCAGCACCCATAGGATGGACTCTTCCAGTAACAATAAGTTGGCTGTGTTAGAAACCACATCATCCAAAAATTTTAGAAAGCACCATGGCCCCATTAGGACCTTTCTTAATGAGGCACCCAAGACCCTGTTGTTGCAATCAAAAAACCTACACACAATGGCTTTAGTAAATGATGAAGGCCTACAAGAGAGAGCTGGAAAGGGGCTTTTGACAAAGGCATGTAGTGGTAGACAAGGGGGAATGGCTTATATCTGAAGCAGAGTATGTTTAGACTAGACATTAGGAAGAAATTCTTTACTGCAAAGACAGCAAGACACTGGCACTGATTACCCAGAGAAGTTGTGAATGCCCCATCCCTGGAAATGTTCAAGACCAGGCTAGAGGGAGCTCTGAGCAACCTGATCTAGTGAAAGGTGCCCCTGCCCATGGCAGGGAGCTTGGAACATGAAGATCTTTAAGGCCTCCTCCAACCCAAACCATTCTATGATTCTATTTGTACTGGAAATACACATGTACCAAACTTTCTCTGCTGCTTAGAGGACACTGATCAGGCTTTGGTAGGCAAGGTCAGGATGTTAGCCTGCTCTGATAAAGCATGAAGAGGTAAATCATCCTGTGCAACTCAAGTCATTCAGATGGTGCTTTTGGAATTTCCCCCCCCTCCTGCTTTTGTTCTGTCAGTCTAAAGAGAACAGCTCGTGTGATGTAATTTAGAATGGAGCTTTTTTAAAGCTTTCACTCAGGAAAAGCTTCGGGAGCTCTGGGGGTATAGCTTAGCTCGGAGAAATAGAAAGAAAGCAAGTTTGCATTGACAGCTTGATCCCAGAGAGAGGTGGCTGCCTGCTTGTCTAACAGGTCCTCTGGGTCTGGATGAGGCAGAGACAGAGGAGCAGTCATATTAAGTGAACGTGCGCTGCCAATGTTAAAGGAACAATTACCATTATTCTGCATAGTTCACTGTTTGCTACTGCTATTTCCTTCAATAAAACCTCTTTTCACTTGCCAATTGGAGCTTGTCATGTAACAATATTTCTTATGCACAATACACATACTAAAATGCCCCTGTGTTTTTAATACATTTATAGTTGTTAACAATAGCGGTATAGCGACAGAAAG
Source organism: Lanius collurio (assembly GCA_020086605.1). Classification (NCBI taxonomy): domain Eukaryota; kingdom Metazoa; phylum Chordata; class Aves; order Passeriformes; family Laniidae; genus Lanius; species Lanius collurio. The sequence goes on along the minus strand of JACBWW010000009.1, from coordinate 13,708,091 downwards.
AAACTGTACTTGCTTTGAATACAGAACAGATGGAAAAAAGAACAAACCAGTGGCCCTGATCTGAAGGATTAATGTGGGTTAGATTTTGCCTAATCTGTGTTAAAACAGTGATACCTCTTCCATTTCTTTGACACCCATTTCTTCCTCTCAGGGCCTGGGCTGAGACCTCCTCACTTGGAAGGGATTGTACATCTGAGCCTTTTGCAAAACTTCAGTCATGGTTTTGATGTCAGGGAGTGCTGAGGAGAGGGTTGGGCTCTCACCTGCCCCTGTGCCTGGGCAGCCCCGAGGGGGGTGGACAAGGGGTGCCACTCCTGGATCCTTGGCAAGCTGAGCCTGCTGAAGGTTGCCCAACAACCCTTCGATCCTTGTGCATAGCGCGCAGACAGGTGGGAGCAGTGCTACTGTCCAACAACACCCCAAACTCTGGTGTTCACTGCCCACATCAGACTAACAAAACTCCACGTGAATGCAGCTCCTGGTGTAGCAGAACAAACAGACAGCTCTGGGGAGACTGGCATCTCCCTGGGGCTGTGGAGCTCTATAGCTCTCCTCCAAAAGCTCACACAATGGAGACGTTGTGCTACTACTGAGCTTGACAGCATCACAAAGCCAGGTGGAAATGACCGCAGTGAAGGTGCCGCTGTGAGAAGAAATTATGTGTTTGCACTTCTGAGCAGGCTGAACCTCATATTTCATGCACCCAAAGGAACAGGCATCTGTTCAGAAACCTTTGTAGCACAATCATGAAGGAAACTTTCTTCTGCCATTAGATTCGTGTTTTCTAAGAACTCTATTTTCTTCAGAACAAGTTAATATACACAGGAAAAGACATCTTGAGTGTTCCTGACTCTCCTACACTATCCAGGAATAGTGATAGACTGTGAGTTTAAACACATTCTTCCACTGCACAGTGAGAGAAGTGTGTTTAATGCTGTGAGCAGAACACTTACCATGTTTGCCTTTGCCAGAGCCGGCAAGACTACACTGTTTTAAGAGTACTTATTACATGCATAAGTAACAGTGGATGTCATCTGTCTGCCCCCAGAATAGATGTTCTGCATCTTCAGTGCAGGGGGAAAAAAAGGATTTGTGAAAAGATGCACAGCATCATACATCTTCTGCTTCAGATATTGCTAATTGCTTTGTCTATGGCTTTTTCTAAGGAAAAGAGAGAAGACATCCAGAGAAGGCCAGCATATTGGAGGCTGGTTTGGAGCCTGATCTGAGCTCCCTGGAATTGTTTTCTTTGACATCTGGTGATACAGGATCAAGCCCTTGCGAAGATAAATAAATGGTTTTCCAGCATGGTCCAGCACAGGCTGTTCTGCAACACCTGGGGATGTGCTCAGATGGCAATAAGATTAATAATGTTTATTACAGTGTGCAAATCTAGCTCCCAGTTGTGTTCCAGCACGGCATGCAGGCAAGAGAGAAACAAATGGAAGTGTTTGCTAGGAAAGTCTCACAGAAGATGTAAGAGTCTCACAGAACATGTAAGAGTCTCGCAGATTACCACTCGCCATTGGGTTCAAATCAAAGAAAAGCTTTTATACTTTATTAGAAGACATGCAGGATTGTAGTTATATATTATCATGAGTCAATTTGCCACCAGTACAGCTCTGAGGACTATCAGTGAGAAATGCTGCATCTTCTGTGATTTGCAGCTCTATTTCACAGCCTTTAAAGTGTTTGCATTTTAAGAATATGTATGGGTTTGATGGTGTTAATATATATGGGTTTGTTGGTGTTTCCCCCACCCAAGTAAAAATGCTGACAGTCTTGGAGCTGCTCTGGCATTAATGCTGCACAGGGATATCTTTGTGACCATAACTGTGTGTAATGCCTGCTTTGGGAATAAACTCCTGGCACATAACTTCAGTGCCATTCAGAGAGTGGCACAGTTGTCAAGGACCTTGGGACATGAAAGGAAGACACTGTGCTGTCTTTTCATTGGAAAGTTCACAAATTCTGCCTAGAGATCCCTCTGATATTTTCACTTTTCAATATGTAGTGCTTACCAAAAATAAAACAGAATTATAAGTGCTTTCCAAATTTAATGACACAGAGTTTTACATGGAAAAAAAATTCTTTTGTAACAAACTCAGCATTTTCTGTTTTACATTACCTATAAACTTCCCCAACTAAAGAGTGAACAATCACACAAGGATGTCCATGGGTAAGACCTACCTTTAGTTATTGTACCAGGGTATTAAATAAAGCCCCATCCACTTCTGGCTACTCTGCTCTGGTTAGGATTTTGTTTCTGAAACTTGATCATATTGACAGACAATCATAACCTCATTGTGGGGTGAGTCATTGACCATGAGAGGAAGGAAGAGTGAATTAATGCAGAAGTGAAATCGAGGCAACAACAACAATAATAATAAGGTTTGTTTTTTCTTTGCTTTGTAAACAACAAAGTCAATTCAGATGAGACAATGCATCAAAACCTCCAGTTTCCCACTGTGCAGTGAGGAATAAAGAGAATTTGAGAGGTTTGAATTAACCCTGCAAAACAACAAGCAGCTGACCATGAGCACTGCACCCATTGTGGGATGTGCAGGCAGCCCCATCAGAGGGTGGTCTCAGGGGCTCTGTGGTGCCGTGCATCCCAAATCCCAGCCCAGGGAAGAGGACAGGGACTGGCACAGCCATATGTTGACTGGGGTGGCCCACTGACATTAATAAAAACAAACATTGCTAAGCCCTCCACTTGGAGAGGGAAGGACAGGGCTGTGTTCTCAGTTTGGTTTGTGACTTACTTGTTCTGAGTTTTTAATTATCCCTTTTAGCAAATATCAGCAGAGTGCAGTCTTAAACAAAAAGGAAGAAACAAAAGAACTTGGAAAGCAGACTTTAGCTTTCTTTACAACACTTCTTAGGGCTGTTTCATATAATAAGGCTACCACACACCTACAAGTTCCTCCCCATCCCAGGAGTGTTCAAGGCGAGGTTCCACAGGGCTTGGAGCAACCTGGTCTAGTGGAAAGTGTCCCTGCCCATGGTTGGTGGGTGGAACTAGATTGGCTTTCAGTCCCTTCCAACTCAAACCACTCTATAATTCCATAAGACCAAAAAATCCAGTCTGGGGCTTAAATACAACTTCAGGTATAGCCACTCCATCTCAGTGACTCCCAGAGAGGATGATTCTCTTTCAAGACCTGCTGGAATAACAACAGGGTGCCAGGAGGCTGTGATCATAAAATTCAAAACAGGCAAAAGATAAAAAATTGACCTAGCAGCAAGAAGCATGTGAAATACCATGAGATCCTGCTGCTCCCTGGACAAACCCCAATTCCTGTAATAGATTTATCTCATGGAAGCCATTTCATAAAAGCACAACTGCCAGGACAGAAATACAGACCTAAAGAAAAATGGGATAGGGAAAGAAAACAGTGGCTGAAAGAGAATTTAGGAGATTCAATCTGCAAACAAGTCCTGGGGGATCTGATAAGGCTCTCCTGAGGGATGCACAGATGTATCCCACATCCAGCCTCTTGGGTTTCAGGGACTGACCAGCTGAGGTTGTGTTCCTGCTGCAGTTAACACTTGATGCCAAAGCTGTGAGGTTCCTGTGAAAATTCAGTGATTTATCTCAGCGCTTATCAGTCTAGGGCTCCCAAGGACCTCATGGCAAGCTGGGACAGGGAGGGCTCTGGGCAGGCCCTGCAAACCACCCAGTGAACAAAAACCCCCTGTGGATTTTGCTGTTGTGGTCATTTAGGTCATGAATTATGTCCAGCCTTTAACATAGATGATGATGATGATGATGATGATGTCTGATGCAACAGGGACTTAGCACATAAAAACCTCTTCATAAAGTGTTTGGTCCCCCTTCTTGCAAAGTTGTTACAACACCAAGGTGTAAGAGAACAGCATAAAATTCACACTGATCCCTTCAATTCTTTTTTAAGAATCCTTAAATCCAGCTTCTTTTTTTTTTCCTGCTATACATCTTACTTTTTATAGTTAAAAGTAATTTTAAAGCAAAAAAGAACATAAACAATATACACTGACTCTTGACACTCCATTGCTTTTTTAAACTAGAATAATAAAAATTTGCAAATGAACAAAAGAGTGGGAGGAAGATATCTGATTTACAATGTTTTTGAGATAAAGAACACTATAAAAAAAGATCAATGTGAATAATAAAGCATTGTTAACTGAGTCATGACATTTCTATTCTCAGTGAAGATTTGAACAGTAGAGCTCTGCAAATGAGCACCTTGTGCCATTTTCAAAGTGGGAGGAAGACATATAATTATAATTTTTAAAGTGAAGAGAATTTAAAAAAACCTCTGTGAAAAAGTTTATTGAAAAACATATCGACATATCAATATGACATAAATTACTTTAATTTTATTAAACTGGGAGGGGGGAAAACCTCTTTTTGAAGACTGGCTGCAGAAAGCATTCCTTGAAAAGAATTTTCTTTATTAAAAACTCTTTGCTAAGATGAAACAGCACTGAATGTCAGCACTACCGTATATTTATTCTGTAACTCTTCCAACAGCTGAGATCTATAAAAGAAACATATTTTCAAAACAGTTTTAACCTCCATTGTCTTGATCATTCGTATTAGCATTTTTCATGTCACCTATTGAAATCCCTTAAAAGAACCTTTTATTCAGTCAAAATTAATGAAGCCATTTCCTTAAACAGCCTCCAAAAAGTAAAAAGGACGTAATGTTGTGCGTTTTATTTGACATACGTTTTCTGCCATTTCACTTATTTGTGTGATGAGAGCAATACTTCATATTTATGCTATCAAATCTGCAGAGAAAAGTGATTTTGAGAGAGAAGAAAACCAACTCTGCTCTTGCTGTGTGTGCAATTTAAATCCACAGTGAAAATACAGCATTGATCAGATTACTCCAATTGAGTCATTTAGTGCTTTGGCATTCCTGAAGTTAGGGCCCAGCTGTGAAATCATAGTTGGGGCCAAACATTGCTGTTAGGTGAGTGCACATGGCTCCCATTTTCTTCAAAGGGAATGACACACATGGCCAATATTTAGCTTTCACCTCTTCCATTCTTCAGCTAGCAAAGCCAGAACCAATGGAGTATATGCAGGCAATTTAACAGAATTAAGAATACAATCAAGATTTTCCAGGACTTACTAGTGATTTGGGATATATAATTCAATACACCTCAAAACACAGATGCTCAGCATATTCTGAAAATCAGGCCATCTCAAATGTCTTGCTTTAAGCAGGTAAAATCATAAATTACTCTGAGTATTTTGGCCATTAGATCCTAACAAACTGGGTGTAGTACACCTCTTCAAAATTATAAGCTCCAATTTCTGTCTTGGCTGGGATGCCTGGGAGAATTACAACATCCCAACCCATTTTTATTCCTGTGCTGGCACACAATTCTCCCCTTCCATTACGATTATGGGACTTGAACACAGCACAGGTGCCATTCTGCAGCAGGTGACCCCTAGGAAAAATCCAAGTCCTGGCCCTGTAGGGCCCCTGGGATGGACTGGGCTGCTGGGATGGCCCACAAGACCTTACAGCATAAGTACCATGGAGAGAAAAAAGGATGCATCCCAAAAATCTGGCTGCCCCATGCTGCCTGCCTTCATTTCAACTCAAGGTCAAGTGGAAAACTTTTCTACCATCCTTGCTGACTCTCCTCTTCACTTTCTCCTGACTCCATCTGTTCCTCACCCATCTCCTTCGTTCCGCACTCGCCTCCCTCTTCTTCCTGTGTCCATCTGTTCCCTCCTTCCTCGACACAAGTTGGGGAAGGGAAGTAAATTCAGTCATTCACTGAACAGATTTCAAGATGAACCCCCTCCCTCTCCAGTTCTAACTTCATTCATCATGGCAAAAATTATAATGAATAGAAATGTTGAAGGTGAAAATTTATTAGGGATTGTGTTTCTTTCTTATATGAAAAGCAGTTAAAGCGGCATATAAACATTGGCTTCATTCATTTTTTCTTAATATATGGTATAATTAGTGAGAAATATTAGTGGAAGTGCTTGCTATGCAGTCCATCAACACATGCCTGTCAGAGCTTAGGATCTGGGCCAAAAGTTTTTGCCAGTCCTGTGATAGATTTATAATAAGCCTATAGAAGGCTTTACAGTTAGCTGGGTCACTAATTCATGAAGTTAAAATGTATGCAATGAGGTCAAAAATTCAGTATTGACAAAATACCCCCTCCCGGGATTGCACCATTAGCTTTGTTACTGCAACAGCAAAATAAAGTAAACCCAAAGCTCCTGCGAATTACCAGTCCATCATCGTAAATCAGCAGTGAAGCACTTGCACAAGTTCATGATGTCATCTGAAGCCCAGGATATATTTATAGCCTTGTGTACTATTTCCTGTTTCCTTACGACAAAAATAAACAGTCTCTAAATCCCCTGCATCCTTATGCCTGAGCTCAGCAGAATGTAATGGGCACGGATCTCTGAAAGCCCCCGTGATATATTGGTCTAGAGCAGCTCCCTTCTGATGGGCCGTGGCGCCCACGCTCCCTCCGGCCTCTCCCATGTGGGCAACAGCAGTTCCCATGGATTTTGCTCCATCTGCTGCACTCAGTGCTGGGATAGTCCCACACCCCCTCCTGCTTTGCCCTCCTGACACTTAGAGAGAGGAGGAAAGAAGATTGAAGCCTCCAGGCCTTAGGCATGGAGTGAAGGGCCTGGCAGGCACAGCCGAGGTGCAGGAGCATGGCTCCATGGGGGGGCCTGGGCTTGTCCACCAAGACTGCCAAGCCATGAAGGTTGGAGTTTGGGCTGAAATTTCCTCTTTCCTCCTTTATTAATGACTTGAGAACCTCATCTAAGGTTTCTGGGATGTTTGGGCAAGGACGATGCCCCACATTTCATCTCAGACCTCCCAGCTCTCAAGTTTTCTGTACCTACCTGAACTGCTGTGTTTGCCAGTGATCCTCTTCACCTCTTTTTGGGTGAAACTTTCTCTCTTAGCAACTTGTTTTATTTTTTGCTTCCTTTCCAGCTATGAGACAGAGGGTAACACAAACAGCGCACCATCCCACGTAACCACCCTTTGCAAGGAAGCGCACTTGCTTCTGTTTGACCTCAGAGCAACAACTCCTGAAGTCAATGACTGTCACTAAGTGGCTGAGGGTGATAGCTGTGCCAAACCACTTTTATCTGATATCTATCTCTTCAATTTTGTTTTTTTTTTTTTCTCCACCAAGACCGTCGCACCAGCTCCCTGCCTCTACTGGCCCTTCCTGGGGTGACGGCAAGCAGTGAGGACCATCCAGGTAAGCTGCTAGCTCCATGCATGCAGATACTGTCTCCCTGGTAGACAATTATATCCTTTAAACTAGCAAGAAAAAGTGTTTTGTTTTTCTTTTTACTTTTTCTTTTTTGAAGCACTGCCATCAAATCCTGAGGTTTGTGTTTCATTGTTCTATGAGTCCTTTCAAACCAAGTGAGTTCAGATCAAGCCGTTATATGTACAAGTTACCATCCATCAGGTCTCATGTGGCTCTGCCTGTGCCATCTCAGGACTGAATGGACATGGCACACAGCTCTTTCAGTGATGAGCATGTGATACATTAAACAGACAGGTAGTGACAGCAGTGCACGGGATAGCGAATGGCAGGGGGAGCAGCCAGGCGTTCTTTGGTGCTTTTGCTGCACTGATACACAAAGATGCCTCAGGGGGAAATTAGAAAGTTACAGGTCCTAAACTGCTACAGTTTTCCACACATTTTAGCATTAACCCTTGGGATTCCTTTTCACAGGGGTGTGGGGCAAAGGGCCGTTTCCAGGATGGACTGGAACAAATGCCAGCGCCAAGTAGAGCCAGAGGATCCCTTGTCCTTTTCTTGTAAGACATGGATGAGGCCTAGAAGGATCAGAGATCAATTCTCCTTCTCTTCTAGTGGCATCTCCCCCCAAACAGCTGCTCCAAGAACTGCTTTGGATTACCTGCATTGCTGCTGTCCCTGTACAGCAGAATAGAGCACCTCTAAAATCCTCTGTCCTTTATCAAAAATAGACTTAGAGCCGTTGTATGCCTCTATATTAAATCTAATTTCAGAAGCATGCAGGGAAACAGCAGACTCCTTCAGGACTGTAAGAGGCTAGTTTGTGCCTAAAGCCAATGAAGAGAAACAGAGGTCAGGGGATATACTGCAAATGCCAGTCTTGGTATCACTGCTCCTCCCTATTAACCAGAGAGATCTGGGGCTGGCATCAGTGGAAAGTAAGTGATTTACTTTGTGCTTTCATGAATTTAGACACTGTAGTCAGCCATCTGAATCATCCAACTCCAAAAAGAAAAAGAAAAAAGAAATTCCATGTGAGTATTGAGACTATCTTTAATACAAACATGGGTGAACGATCCCAGTCTTCTTCTGCAAAAGCCAAGGCGAGTGCCAGCTTCCCGGTGTGAGGAAGAAAGTTGCTACTTCATACTATTTAAAAATGGCACATTGTGGGGGTGTACCTTTAGCAGCCTCTGCCTAACAGTCTAACACTGAATAATCTAAGATTTCTTCATCATGATACACTTATTTTTCCCTTTCAGTTCACTTCAGTGGTTGATTTCTACATGTTAAAAACACAGACATATGTGGACATCTGAAGCTGAACACAGGCTCTTAAAAGAGAGGTGCAAATTTGATCCTCTTCCCATCTCTAATTGTAATTTAGATTTCTTATAAATATTCTCATTTGACAGTAATCATAAATAATATCAGTGGTATGTAATATATTTTTAAAGCCTATTTGGCTGCATCTATTTGTTCCAAACTCTCAACCTACTGCTGTTCCATCCAGCAACAATCTATAATAGAAAAAAAAGAAGTACTAACCACCTTTTTTTTTTCTGCTGGTCTAGCACAATCTTTATTTCTTCAGACACTTTGTGCAAACATTAAATTGATAAAAGACATAATGTAGATGGACCCACAGCTGAAATGAAGGTAATTGCATAAAAATGAAATGGAGACCTATAATTGTACACTGCTTTAGCCTCTCCTGCAGTGTTTTCTGGAAGCAAGGATCTCGCTTGTCATAGCAAGTTGCTTGTTACAGTGATTGCATGAAGACTTGATCTAGCTGTACAAGACAAGTATAACATTACTGAAAGGGAGCTTTTCAAACTAAGAGTCTGACACTAAAATGTACTGTATTTTCCAAGATGTAGTATGCTTTCACAAACAGAAGAGTCCCTGAGTGACAGCTTTTGTTACCCTTTTGTTTGATGGTGCTGTATCGAAAAATTCAGGTTATGTCTATGCCTTTCTATTTCTGGTTTTGATTTCTCTTCAACAGCACTTCAAGAATAAAAATTGACTCAAAGTATGAATAGCAGAAGTCGGTGGATACAGTAAATGTTAGTCTGGCATTTACTGATTACTTCTGTCAGACTTTTTTTCAGTCTTGCTCTTGAATGCTTAAATGCATTCCGTGGGCCATTGTATTGTTGCAGAATTGGGAAACTCAACAGATATATCATGAACTAAAACATGTCTAGTTTGGATTTTTGGGCAGATTTTGAAAGTGAAAAATAATAGTTATTGTTGCCTAAGCCTTTTGATCAGATCCGTTTGTACCCAAAGGCTCAGCCTGGGTGTAGCACTCAGTGTGGACAAACAGGATCCATTTGTAATATTGGCACCTGAATAAAAGGTGGGGCTTGTGTCTTTTGGACTCACAAATCAATCATTATCCAATAAATCCAATGCATAAGCAGGACATTGCTTCCTCCTGAGATCTGCTGCTTCAATTAGCACAACTTTTTCTGGAGATGGTTTGTTATTGAATGGAAGTACAGGCAAACTTGTGGAATGCCATTGATTCATAAACACTGGAAAACAGTCATTACTGTACAAGTAAGGACATCCAAAATACATGAGCTTTCACATTCTGGACTGAAGAGGCTGGCCAAGAAGTCAGACAGGGGAAAAAAAAAAGCCTTTTTTTGTTACTCTGGGGGGAAAACCATCAACAAATCATCACAGATAGCCAAACCCAGACATGCATAGCCCAGAATGCTGATTTCCTGACCAAAGGTACAGAACTGCTGTGCTTTGCACTTCTGGGTTACACCCAGCGGAACCACTGCCTCTCCTGCCCTTCCCATCTCGCCTGTGGCTTTCCTTCATTTTAATGCTCACAAAACCTGACAGTTACAGGTTTCTGAGACTCCAGTCTGTGCCACTTCTCTCTTACTGCCTCCATCCCATTGCTCTCTCCCTGCCCAAGACTAACCTGTAAACTCTCCAGGACAGGGAAACTCCAGATTTCCATCACAGTAGACTTTGCTATTAAGACTTCAAAATCAAGGCAATACCTCTGCCACACAATTTTAAAGCAGTGATTTAAAATGAAAATGATAGCCTAGTTTTTGTGCTTACCTTATCCTAAGGTCTTAGTCTACTAACCTCTACCCAGCTTTTCTGCTTCTACATATTTCGCCAGGTAAAAATTAACTAAAATGGCATGACACTCGACTACGAGCAGAAATTTAAATAAATTGCTCACTCATTCTGTAAGTAAATTGAGTCATATAAATCATAGAAAGATTAGCTTGGAAGGGACTTCTAGAATCACCTTGTTTGGCCTCTGTCAGAAACCTGCAGTAAGAGCAGGTTGCTGGGGTCCATGCCCAGCTGAGCTCTTCACACAATCACAGCCTTGCTAGGATCTGCTCTGGTGCTTTACACCTCCCATGATGAGGAATTCATTCCCTAGGCAGCTCCAGTTGCCCTTGCTGCAGCTTCTGACAGTGCCCTCCCCTTTGGCCTCTGTGCTCTGCTGGGAGGAGTTGGGGTGTGACTTCTCCATAACCCTGGCTCTGGAGGGGAGCGCAGCATCCAGCGCTGTTCTTTGCCTTCTCCTCCAGGCCAACCAAGCCCAGCCACCTCAGCCTCTGCTCACACAGAAGGTATTCCAGACCCCTCACCACTTCAGTAGCTTCCACTCAGCTTGCACCAGATACCACTTAGCCCTCAAATCCTTGTTTTCCCCCTCTTCAAGCCTTATGGTTCCCTTCTTTTTTCACTTACCCTACAATGTATCCATCCCATCCACATTTCCTCCTATTGGCTGCAAGGATACTGAGGGAACAACTACAGTCTCATCAAGGTTTCAGTCTCTGTGAGCCTTTCCATGGCTTTTCTTTAATGTATGTCAGAAGTCAAAGGTACCTAAAACCCAAGAGATGTGCAGGGTGTCTCTTCAGGCTCCTTGCTGCCAAGTGCAAACAAACCACTTTAGAGCACTTACTGATCCTCTCAGAAAGTAGCATTTGCAAAACTGAGGTGTTTGTAAAGATTGATTTTCTGTATACATCTCAAGAGCAAGCATATCACAAGATTTAAGTAAGATAAAAAGTGAGGCTGTGCTTGATGTGAGGTGCAGGAGTTAATCAGCTGTAGATAAGAACTGATGAAGTTTTATCATCCCTGCCATGGAGAGAATGACTGTGTTTCTTGGCCTCTTGATCACTTCAGAGAGTGAGTGAAACTGTATATCAACCCATGTTTATCTGTGCCTGAGAAGTTCTTCAGGAATAAATTGAACTCAGAACTCTTCTTAACCTTTCCCCTAGTTGGGGCTTAAAATTAAGCTCTCCCTCTGGTTTTTGAGCTGCCTCTCTGGCACGCTGACAGCGTGTGAAGTATCCCATCTCCTAGCTGACTTCCAGGCCAACAACACAAGTGGGGATGAAGTTATGAAATAAGGAATCTGGATGCTAAACAGAGACCATCTGGCTTTCTTTGCTACAAGATTATGAGCCACGGTGAGCTGGCACATCTGCATCCAGATACCGCCCACGTGCACATTGTTGGCTGTTAATTTAGGAAAACAAAGTTGTAGCTGAAAAATAACAAGATAATTGTTTTGCCTTCTTTTATGTCACAAGTTGAAGTTAGGATATCAAACTCAAAATAGATGTCAACTGAGGCAGTAGTTCTGTTTTCTTTCCAAACTCGATCCCACCCACTGGAAGTGAATTATTACTTAGCCTCTAAGTCCTCTGGGTTTGAGAGAAAACCTTAGAAGGCAAATTCACAAATATCTTTACTATGAATAAACCTCTGTAAAGGGACTGAAATCACTAGGTACGAAGGGTTAGGCCTTGGAAGTAAACAACTATAGGATTGAAAATTCTGCATATGTTATTCTTTCAGATCTCTGCCTTAGTATCACAGGTGTTTTTTTTTTTCCCTAATCCCACCAGATAACCATCTTACAAATGAAAAACACACAGATGAAAAGCCTATGAAAGGTATTGTTATGAGTTCTGTCGCAGAATTCAGCATCACAGACGCTTCATCAAAGAGTAGCAAAAATGAGAAGAAATTGTCAGATGCAAGCAGATCATCCATTGCATCCCTGGAGAAATGCAGAGAATTCACTTACATTGAAGATGATGCATCAGTACATCAGAGAGACAGTGACGGTATGTTTTATAAAACAGATCACATTTGAGCTGATTTCTAAATAATGCCCACTGCAAAAGAACTATGTATAACATACTCAAAATTAAATGTTGAACAGGAGGTTCAAGAACATCGCCAAAAGCAATGTTAAGTTGCCCTGCAGACATTTGTGTGATAGATGAGAATTTCTAGAAGATGATCTTAAATTGTCAGTGATATTAAAGTCATAGAAGAGGAGCTTACAGCCTATTGTGCCACAGAGCATTTTTGCTCTGGTAATGAGTGTTTGCACAGAGGCACCAGTGTCGGTGTCAGATAAATGCTATTCCTGGTTATTCCAGTGGATGTTGAAAAAAGGCTCTGTGAAGCATTTTAGAAGTTTCTTTTGAGTGTCTTTTGCAATAATGGATTAGTGTGTTATATCCGATGAAGCTGGCATCTATTGTGCATATCATTTAACAATTCCTAAATTAAGCATTTCTAAATACAGATCAACACAATAAAGTGCCATGTTCTGCAGGAATCATTAACATCTCTGTTGTGTCACCGATCCTTATAAAAGGGATGTCTCTGATATATCTATTGGAATACACTTAATTTCAAGGAAGGCTCCAAAGTATTTATTTTATTTAGGGGACTTGTCCTCTTGTCCAGATACTCTGTGTTTGTGAGTTTGAGAACCATCTCAACCATTACTGGCACACAGGTGTGTACCATGTGATGCAAATAACAGATTTCATACTCCTTAAAAAAGCTAAATGTGAAGGAAATTAACAACAAAAAAAACCCCAATCTGTGCTTAATTAATAATGTTAAGGGCTGGATAGAAGCCAAGAAAACCAAAGGAAGCCAGATTTGTGGTTGTCACTGCATACTCAGCTCACTCCACTCTGACAACTTACTGCTTATTCCACATTCACGAGGCCAAATCCTGTTTGCTAGTGCTTGGAGAACCTCTGAAGGCAGAGCAATAGATGAGGAAGTTGGTGATTATTTTGTTCCCTATGCTCAGACAAGAGCAAATCCAAAACTCATCGGTCTCTCCAAGGATGACTTGCGAGTCTCCAGCAAGCTTTGGACCAGGGTTGTTCAGAGCATCATCTGTGTGGGCAGATGCCACCAAAAAAGAGCAGGAAAGATTAGAGATGAGGCTTGCTAGAAAAATTATTTCAAATTCTTCTTTTGTGCTAATTAATCTACTAATGTAGAGAATGGAAGCTGAGGTCATTGTTCTCACTGAGATAAACACAGTAATGGCAAACAGCAGGGAAAACAGAGGGGAAAACAAGAGATGGCATCTTCTTTTATGCAGTTTGTGGCTAATTTATTTTCAAATATATAAATGAATGCATAGGAATGGATATCTAATTGCTAATATCTATTATTTATATACATTACCCCACTTAAAACAGGACCAAAAAGCCTCACGCATGCAGATTTTTTGAAATGTGTTACATCCATTATCACAGTTCATGGTGTGTGCTCTGATGGGAATTTAAAAGCATCTTTACTGCACATCACAGAGTCAGTGCTGAAACATTACTTTATTATTAAAATCTTGTGCTTTTTGTGTGCTCCCTTTCCTGGATGAAGCCCTAGGAATCATATCTATTCTCTCCAGATTACATAAGCACCATTATGGTTAACACATTCAAGGAAAAAAAAAACCTGTTATTAAAAAAATGGATCTTTGGAGAGAGAGAAAAAGAATTGCCAAATCCTTAATTAAGACATAATTTTGAATTCTGTCTCTCACGTCTATGTATAGGAAGGAAATTTCAAAAACATAAGAGATCTAAAAAGAATAGTCTTAATTACACCAAGGACTACCAGATAAAATGATTACATTTTCTACAGTGTAAATTTCATAAAATTAAATGCAGTGGTGTCACCTTATTAAATGTTTCAATTTTATGATTATTTCAGTTCATTTAGCTAGAAAAAAATATAAGCATGAATTTACTAAGTATCACCAAGATCTAGTCATTCTTATTCGACAGAACTGACTTAGAAGTTAGTTGTGCTTGTCTGAACCTAAATAGATCTTGACATATTTAAATAAGTAATAAAATTGATAACATTGGTGATGATATGCCACTTAGAAAGAAGTCCAATTGTATGCTATTTATTCTTGCTACCTGCTTTAGCTGCCACTTTTTTTTTAATAAAGAAGCTGGAATTTATTTCTTTTTAATTTTGTTTTTCATCAAGAAAGCTTTTTTTTAACAAAAAAAAAAAAAAAGAGCATAATTCTGGAAACTTCCTGGCAGTGAACTTAATGTTACGTGAGATAGAAAATGCCACAACAGAACCAATTCAGTTGAATGAGTTCACAGTTAGTCATCCTAGGGCAAGAAATGTGGTTATAACCATATGCTTTCCTGAAAGAACCAATGAAAAGACATTCATATTGTTGAAGGCATTTTTCCTTTCCAAAAACAAGAAGGGAAAAAAATAAAAAAAAGAAAGGTCTGGGTCTGTGCTCCAACTGGATTCACACAGTTGGAATCTCACACCTGCTGCACCCAAGCAGCCTCCCCAGATGCTGGAGGCTGAGGGGTGGGGAGTTAATTAGTTGATTTTTGGAGGGCACAAACATAGCACTGAGTTTTAGTCATGGTGAGCAAGTTTTCAGGAATATTCATTGGCTCCAGACACACATCCTACATGATCTATTTTCCAAACTTTTGACTCCTATGAAAAATTGACATTTATGAACAAAAAAATGAGTACCACATTTAGTGGGTAGTTGGCCTCACCCTGAGCTGAAACTCGACCAGCACACTGCCCTCTCTGAATGCTCTTCTCCAGACCTGCTCTCTCTCCCTGTCCTTGGTAGTCATTAAATATTTTTAGTGCAAACTCTTGTGAAAATGAAAATAAACTCCAGCATCACCTGTGCTGGCACCATGGTTTGATCCTAGGCAGCAACTCAGCCCCATCCAAACCCTTACTCACTGCCCCACTGCAGAATGGGTGAGTCAGAAGGGTGAAAGGAAGAAAACTCATGGGTTGAGATAAATACAGTTTAACAAGACAGAAAAGGAAGACAATAGTAATAATAGTAATAATAACAATAGCAATAATAGCAATAGCAATAATAATAATAGAGATAAAATAATTAGAATATACAAACATTGCAATTGCTCACCACTCTCCAACTGATGCCCAGTCAGTTTTCAAGCAGAAACCCCAGCTTCCCTAATTTAAGTTGATGCCATATGGTCTGCAAGATCTCTCTGGCCAGTTAGGGTCAGCTGTCCTGGCTGTGTCTCCTCCCAGCTCCTTGTGCCTCTCCAGCCTCCTTGCTGTCTGAGCATGAGGAGAAAAAAATTGGTTTAAAGGGCTGCCTCTTCTGGATTTCACTGTCACAGAATATTTCCATTCAAATTATTTCATGCAGCTGTTTTTTCAGGGCAAACAAAATAGAAAATAAACCTTTCACTTGTCTCTATGGAAGTAGTTATCATCAGTGTATTTTTAGCCCACCCCTCTCACATCTGTGTAGCTACACTGGCCTAAAACTGGGTAATCTTAGCTCACTTTTGTTCTTACATCTCCCTGCTTTTCCTTTCTCTTAGATGAATGCGCAACACTTATCCTGGCCTGCTTGTTCTGCCAGTTTTGGGACTTTCTTATAATGCTGCCTGATACCTGTGAACATTGGCTGACAGATACCTGTTGTCCATCCAATAGATATTACCAGACCTCCGACGAAGACCACGGCAACAACGACTGCAACTGTGACTGTGACATTGATTGCAGCCTCTTTGAGTCCTGCCACGAGACCGGGGAGTGCCTGGAACTCGCCATGGAGATTTCGGAAGTCTGCTATCGCTAATAGGAAAATAATTGACAAAATTCTTCAAAACTACCTGACAAATTACAAAGAAGATTTTTTTTTTTTTTTTAATATTAATCATAACCAGAGGTTTTGCCAATGAGGACTATGTGCATCTTGCTGCTCCTTCCCTGGAGGTCTCTATATCTGTACCATTCTGGTGGCATGATATCACAAACTGCTGAAACCAATAAAGGACAAAAAAGGGTCTTCTCTGCCATAGATGACAACAGAATTCCTAAGTGCCTAGCGTGCTCACTGCTTTATCCACTGTCAATCCAAGACTTTTATAAACCTTTAATTCCTTTAAACGCGGATTTCCCCACTCATAAACACAGAACAAATTAGGATAATATTGTAGGACTGATATATATATTAGTTCATCTTCCTAATGGATTCATACCTAAACATGTATTGCACATTGTTGGTTATTATAAATAATTTATTATATAGCATCATTTTATAATTAAAAATTTATTTATTCAATCTCTTAAAACACTCTTATATGCCAGTATAAGTAGAAAAAAATAAATTAATTAATTAGAAACCATGCTACTGGTAATTACAGCAAATGTCACCAAAAATCTCCAGCGAATTTTGTGGAGGAAGCATTTTCATGGGGTAGTGCAATTTGACAGTGTATTAATGTGCTGGCCCGTGGTTATGTAATAACAGGTTATGCCTATTGTTCATTAGTTATAGGAAAGGGCTCCTTAAGTGTAATTAGCCTAAATGAGAATTGACTACACACTTCCAGAGGAGAATTACCAGTCATTCTTTTGCTTGATTTTCATTTGTAAGACTTTTGCAAGAAACAAAATATTGCCACCTATTCTGACTATTCTGATGTGAACAGGCATCTCCACCTGTGCACCAAAGATTACAAAATGACAGTATCTATCCTGGTTGTGCTTTCAAACTCCCTCTGTCTCTTTTCTGATGGCAAGTCTGATTGATAAAAGGAAATACATGTTGCACATTACACATATGACAACAAAAACATGTAAATTCAGCTACCTGAGGGTGCAGAACACAGGTATTAAGCACAGAGGAAAATACAGAGTTGCTCGCTCCCATTAGGTATTTATAGTCTAACACCAAAGTCAGTGTTTGATTTGTATAAGCACTAAAATTTCTCCCAAACCACCCAATGATCTCAGTGCAGAAGTGCCTGTGGAATCCCAAACAAGGATCCTGGGCAAGATACTGGGATATTAAGCATTTCTAAAATCATTGAAGCCACTTGCTTATTAATCAGAGTAGTTCTGATGCACAAATATTTAATGGGAAAAAAATAATAATGAGATTTTCCTTTCCTTACCCCCTTCTGTAAAACCCACATTTTCAAAAAATCAGAAAGTAAAAAGTAGAACCACTAACAACCTTTGTCTGTCCAGGTGTCTTACAAAGCCTAGTGACCAGAAGACAACAAACCTCAGCAATGCAGCCACCAGCCCAGAACACCTCATTTCTGTGCTCCTTCCAGGACACTGGTGGGGAATAGATTTGCTTATCTTACATTGTCACATCATGAGCTGTAGTCACTTAAAGCAACAAAATCATTAGTCCTTCATCACTACACCAGTACCAGCCTGCTGGCTGTGTCTGGACCCAAACCCCAAAGCACAACCCACTGCCCTCCAGGAGGCACTGGTTTGGGTCACCCATGCCAGGGTGGGCAATGCTGACTTTTAAATGCTTCAATTTGCATTCTCCCACAGACTTTTGATCTGCAATCTTCCAAAGCTAAGCTAAACTCTCACTGCTACATACCAGGCCACAGAGGCTTGGATCATTCTATCCTTTCTGCTACAAGTTGTCCTTGACAAAGTAGCATGTGAGTATTTATGAATAAAAACTCTGACTCGAGGCATTTAGGAGTCAGAAAAGCAGAAAGCTTGTTCCGCATACCATTTCCTAGAGAAGTACCAGTAAAGACGTACATTGGCAGTCCTTGCTCTTGATGCCACTCTTCAAAAGGGGAGATTTCATGTGCAATGCCTGGAAGGAGCCCAAGAGGGGAAACCAGAGAGAGGCGTACCCCAAAATGTTATCAGTGAGGGAATCAGAGATGGGGAACTTGCCTTTCAAGCCAGGATGTCTTGTTCCAGTTCTGAGTCTGCAAGAAAAAACACGTTGGCCACACTGGGATAACTCATGGCAACTGAAGTCTCATTCAGGTGTGGAACTGCACTGGGGACTTTTTGCAGAAATGTGGAATTTTTTTCAACTCTTTTCCTAGGAATAATTATTCAAAAGATTTTTTTCTTGTTGTAATCTATAAGTAAAGGCCTACTTAGGCCATGTCCACCACAGGAGATGGGTAAGGTCAAAGACAGAAGTACAACAGTCACAGCTATAGCCATGATTAGACAGGATGTCCCAGCTGCTGTTGTAGTGAACGTTGGTGTTTTAAATAACACAGCAACATCTCCCTGCATGAAGTGTACAGTGGCACATTGCTCAGTTCTCTGCTTTAGAAAGTAGATTTTTTGAGATCTTTTTAAGCAATGGAACCCTGAAAAACATGCTTTTTTCATACAACACTGTAGAATCAGCAGTTTATAATGATTTTGTTTTCCGTCAAAAAGTTGTTAATTGCAACATTGAACACTTAAATATATTGACACCAGAGAAAGTCAATCAGATTTTTCCATTAACTATTCCAGAAACTGGGTTTCCTCTTTGAAAAGTCATCCTATTCCCAAACTAAACTGACTTCTTGGTGAAGAAAAATACCCATTTATCAGATCTGAACATGGGTAGACACTCCAGTGAAACCAAAACATTTGGAAAAATTTGGAGCTGTCTCTGTATTTTTTATTTACTGGGAAGGAAGGTCTGGGTGCTTGAGTAGGAGGCGTTTGGGTGGATGGCTGTTGGGAACATGTTGGACTCAGCTGTGCTCCTGGGGAGATGTCAGCGTGTGAAACCAGCTCCTGAGAACAACAAATAGAAGTTCCCATTTTGCAAACGGGAACATCGCTCCGACACGACGCCTCTCCCCAGCACCAGAAATGCGCTGACAGATTGCTTGGGGGAAGAGAGAGACAGAGAGAATAACGGAGAGCTGCTTTGCTACCTTCCACA
Source organism: Lanius collurio (assembly GCA_020086605.1). Taxonomy (NCBI): domain Eukaryota; kingdom Metazoa; phylum Chordata; class Aves; order Passeriformes; family Laniidae; genus Lanius; species Lanius collurio. The sequence continues at coordinate 13,688,767 of JACBWW010000009.1, read as the reverse complement.
GGAAAGGACCATGGGATGCTGTCTAAGGATCTCCTCTTGGAAATGACCCAGCAGTCTCATCCTTGAGACAAAAATGTCTTTTCACCTCCTTTCACTCTGTTCTCAGAACACAATATGGATTAGGGTGCAAACTTTAGAGGAACTGATGTTTGCTAAATATTGGAAAAGCCCCTGGGGGCTTCCAGAAGTTTAAAGATCAGTTACCTCAAAGGATATTAAGTTGTCTGACTGACCAGGAGCCCTTCCATAATGTCGTTCCGGTGCCTTACTCTCTATGTATAAGTCCCATGTACACCCCCAAATATAGGAATGGAACATATTATATTACCTCATTTGACTTTCCTCTGCTTCCAAAAGCACTTTGATCATTCATAATCTCTCGGGCAATCATCAGCCTCTTCTAAATGTCCAGACAAAGCACAGTTCTGCCTTAACTCAAATGCTGCTTAGGGATTCAGGCTGAGTGCTACAGCTGAGCTCTAGAAGACTTTGGTTCTCAGGAAGAAAGCAAAATACGGGAACAATTAAGATGTTTGCTACCTTAGTAGTATTTCTCCTGTTATGCTTGTACAGTATCAAAAAAAGTTCAATAGTGTAGGAACTGAGAATGTATGTATCTATTAAATTTTTCTTTTAATTATATTGAATGAGTGGTTCCATTGCTTTCATCTTCACCCACCTCTTTGGGTTCTCTTAAATGCAAGTTTCCTATTATGCAAGAAAATGAGTTTACCAAGTAGACTGGGATTTCCAGGCACTGCTCCACTATAATTCACTATAACTGAGCATTAATCATGATTAATAATCTATCATTCCTGTGGTTTAGGGAAAAAAAAAAAAAGGAGGACTTTATTGAGAAACTGCCCTTTCTCTTAGCATACTTCATATAATTGCACAATGGAACAATTCTATGGAATCCATTATTCTGCTGGTAATGATCTAGATTTCCTTAACACTGCACATGAATGGGAATCGTTGCCATCTGATGGATGTTCCATGGCCTGTGCAAAATGAGTTGGTGGGTGCAAGCCAATTCATAATGGATGTGTGCCCATATCACAAAAAACACCATTATAATTGGTACCCTTAGGAAAAATGCCAAGGTCTGAGTGTAAACAGAGCACTTTCTGTCCCAAGAGCTTGTGCTTCCGTGGTCAGAGTTGAAGCACAACAGAATGAGCAATGCTGAAATGCATCTGCTGCCTCTGTAAAGGGCTTCACTCTCCTGAGGCAGCACTTGGCATCTTGGATGCTCTGTAAAATTATGAGAAAACTCACTCTGAAGGGCCACACTTGTGTCTCTTCCTCCCACAATCACTAAAGTCATTATGGGGGCTGTGCAAGTATAAAATGGAGTGGAGACAGTCATTGTTACAGTCCATAATTTGTCCTCTTTCTAAGGATATCCAGAAAAAAAATGCATTGTCACTATATGAGAAGAGTCTGTTCACTAACTCTTGTTTGAAATCTGAAAAATCTTTCTATCAGAAAATGCTGAAAGTCACTGGCTTACCATCTCCTAGTGCTTTCCAGTGGGAGACACCATTTCCCTTGTATTGAAGAGGGACCAGAGACTTCCAACAGAGAAGTTCACAGGTCACTGAAGTACATTGCTTACAAAATAAAGAATGAAGATATCTCATGGACATTCTATTGGTGGCCTGCATGAACAGAGCAGTTTAAGCAGCAAAGTAATATTGGAAAAGTCTTCTTCCTTATTAGAAAATCCTGCAAATCAATCAGTCATTCACATGCTCACACCACAGTATATTGAAATGGTACAAAAAAGAGGAAAAAAAAAAAAAAAACCTTATCCAAATGCATGCAAAAATCACCATCAATGTCATTAAAATGCAGATTCAATTTATATTGTCAGTTTTGCCATGCTTCCTACAAAGTAAAAAATAATGCCAGAGAGCAGTGAAGAAAATATTATTAGATCAACTGTATAAAAAGCATGAATGATTCCATTAGCAAGCACAGTTGAGAAAAGTCAGGATTTAAATCAAATCTAAATATGATAAGATTATACAGTCAAAGTGACATGTCCATTTTAGAAAACATACAGAAGAAGCAAAACAAAAGCAGAATTTTGGTTTTATGCTGTAAAACATGTTCCATCTCACACAGCATTTAAAAACCTGGGGGAAGCATCCTGTCAGCTCTTCAGTTTTATACTGTATTTGTTCTAGGTGAGTCACAAATGTGCAGATAATTTAGAAGAACATCCTTCATCTCTGTTGCAGTATATTTGAATCATTCTTTCCTTCAGAGAGTCACTGTGCTGCATCACTTGATACAGTTATCACACCCTTCTAATGGAATAGCAAAGCTGCCCACAGAATCATAATTCTACTTCCTAAAAGCTTTTGGGGTATTTTAACCTGGTGTTGCTCCACATGGAGGGTGAAGAAAAATGTACCAAATTTTGGTGTTAATGGAACAGCCAATGGCTTAAAATAGAAGGATCAGATTTTCCAAGGCGCTCTCTTTTGGAACAGAAGAGTTCAGACTCCACTTCTAAAGGCTTTCCATCAAAAATACAGCTGGAAAAGTCTTTCTCCAAGAAGCATTTTTTTGGATACTACTGTTTCAAACAAAGTCTCCTGTATATGTATAGGGAGATAGAGGTAGAGAGAGAGAGGTAAAGGATTAAGAAGCAGAAAGAGATGGGATATCTTTGGCCAATGTCACTTGTGATCTCCAATTACTCTGTGAAGTTTTCTCTTGTCGGGGTAATCCTCGTGATTTCTGTTGCACCAGAGAAAAACGAGCCATGGGATGAAGGGAGGATGAGCCTTTGCCCCGGGTCCCAAAGGTTTCTGCTTCCTCATGTCCTGCCCGCTCCTGTTCTTGTTTACATCCAGGTGGTTTCTCTCATAAGTTTTACTTGTAAGGGATTTCACCACAGCTCAAAATCAGGAGTGGAGAAGGACACACATCAGTATTCATCTTCTCAAAGATATAATCAAATATTAATCCATTTTAAACCCCTTGATTTTACTATGCATTTCATTTTTTCCTGTAATCTATAACCCGTACACACCATAAAGTCATCACTGAGAGGGGAAGCTGGAAAAATCCAGCTACCTTTCCAAATGGAAATCAGAATATATATTTTTAGCTACATTAAGCCAACTGAATGCAGCTCTGCACACTTATGTAATTCCCACATAAAAATAATCCATAATATTCCAGAGGAACAAATCCAATTCTTAGTCATATAAATTTTCATATAAGTCCATCAAAACCCATTCCAAAAATGTCTCAGTCTTTTTGAGTGCTAGAGTTGGAACAAAAGAGCGAGTCCTTTAAAATGCCTTTGGAGCTTCCAGGGATGTTAAATCTAATTGCCCTTAGCATAGCACCAATCCACAAAGGTTTAAGTCATGGAAAATGTATTTTACCTTTATACAAGGTATACTATGCAAAGTTTATCATGGCACAATAAAGTCATGTCTAACTTGCTTCGTGCAAATTTCAGACAGAAAGAAATTAACCTTTGATGCTTCATTTTGACTAACCAGGACAGAAAAATGTGTTTTCTCACTGCAGACACACAATATTGCATTAAATGATATGACACAGCATGGTATGATATGATAAAATGTCCATTTGTGCACTTAGGTCTAAATGTGCAAACAGAAATCCATATTTAGACTCACAGATATTTATACCAATGTCTCTATATTCCAAGAAACAAAAAAGGATGGAGAGTAGGCAAAGATTAATTGTGATAAAAACCTTCTTAAGACAAAGCCAGAACCAACACTATTTGTTAATACCCATAGAAGCTATATAATCATCCCAGCTGAGGCTGAGGCTAAATTTTCCAGTGAAAGGGTTATTCATGACAGAAGGATCACTTGCTAGAGCAGACCTTGCAGCACCATGGGCATTGGGAACTGCTCAGTTCCCTGGAGAGTTCCACAGATTTTGACAGCCCATAGAAAAAGGAACGACCCAAGCCCTTGCCTGGAAGCCTGGAAAGTCCTGGAGATTCAGGTCAACCCTCTGCTCCATTCCATTAAAATATTATATACTAACTAGAAGAGAAACATTCTATTTTTTTATTTCAGAAAGAGTTGTCTTTGACAATCCTCCTGCATGAAGTCTTTAATTTTCTAAAATCTATCTGAACAAATATTTTTCCCCGAACTCCAGCATCTCTGGTGGAGTAAATCGCTCTGGTTTTGCCCAAAATGGCTCTGGCACAACCCCATTTATTGGCATGGGAGAGACAATATCTGAGCCAGAACGCTCCTAATTTTACAGACAAAACAGGGAACACTACAAAACTACGTAGTCTGCCATGGGAAAGGAGAACAAAGGGACCAAGGACGGATTTTTTCCCCTCAGAAAACTTTATTTCTCAGCTAGAAACCTGATCTGCAGCGAGGGGAGCCAAGGGACAAGCCGTGTTTATAACACAGCCAAGGATGCCGTTCCCTCGGTTCAGTCCCCCAGCGCACTCAACACTCCTAAGCTACATCTGCTCTATAAAGGCCCAAGAAAACTTAGGCAGCCTTAAAAAAAAAAAAAAAATTTGCAATGGCACGTCTTCTTAACCAGCATCATGGAAAAGTCATGCTGCTCTGCATATAGCCTTCAGGATTGTGTCTGTAACACTTGAAATCCTGCCCAAGTCTGGCTCCGCTCGCGCTAACAGGTACTCTGTGTGCTTCTGCATCTTTTCCTACAAGCAAATGTTGCAACTTTCCCATTGCGACAGCTGTAAGAGGCATTCACTTTACTCTGTTTTTCCTTAACACTCCCGATTCCTTTTATATCTAGTTGGGAATACACTCAAGCGCTAATGGCACTTGTTCAGCCATCCAGGGAAGGCGCAGTGTCGCCTTCCTAGCTATTTGTATTTCTTCATTTTGGCAATCTGAACTTTGCCAAGATCCAAATGCCTGATATTTAACTTAAGATTCCTCCCTCTTAAGGTCAGAAGGCACCAGTAATATTATCTGGCAACACAAAATCAGCATCTACTTGGAGAAAGGAGGTTTTAAATCAGTCATTCCTCCCTCTTACTCCTGTAAGTAAGAGGATTCCAGGTGCCAGTTAATTAAGTCACCACTGACAGATGAGACAAGTGATAGACCTGCATCCCAGTGCTATCACTGCTAGTTTGGGATGTGGCTGCTGCTGTACGATAGGGATCTACAGCTGCTGGTGTTTGCTAATCCGTCAGGCTCCTTCTGCCACCACCTGATGGAAAAGTCCCAAGGGCACTAGCAGAAATGTAGCTTTTAAGGTTCCAAAGACACTGCTTCATGGAAAAGGACCAGCTCTGGGGTTTCAGACCATAAACACTTTCAGTGTAAGCCCTATGAGGTGGTTCAAAGCTTAGAGAACAGCATCAGTGCAGCCCTGCACAATGGAAAATTGCCCAAACCACCTTGCAAGCCACTTCCAAATCTTTGAATCCATGTGGAGAAAGCGGCTTGAGTGGTATAAGAGGAAATGGCATTAAAAGCCCTGTGAAAGCCATTGGTAAGGCAAAGCCAGCAGAGCTGCAGGGGAGCTAAAGGAGCATGGTAACAGCCAAAAAATTCAGAGACTCCTTCAGCAACCAGGAGAGATTCAAACCACCACCCAGGCAGGTCTGACATCAGGGCTTTGAGCAGGAGCCTTCAAAGTTTTATTATGAGGCTCCTTTTCGTTAGGCAGGGCACAGCAAATACTCCATTTAAGGCTTCCGTGGAGTAGAACCAGAAATATCCAGCCTTGCAAATATCCTCCCCAGCCAAGCGCGGAGCCGAGACATGCAAAATGAGCGCCCGTCAGCTCCGTGCCAGCGCAACAGAAGGCAGAAGTGCTTCAAGGAACTTGTGACAGGTTCTCTGGATGCACCAATTTGAGATGGGCCAATCCCTGCTTGAAATGTGCAAACTCTCACACTCCTTGGCATGACCGCACAGCCAAAATGCACATTTTTTAAAGGATTCAAAGAAAACACGACCAAAGGGACAGGAACGCAGAAGAATTTGGCAATGGGGAGCAGATGCTTCCCAGGGAGGAGACAGGACTTAGTTTGAAAAAGGTTTGAGGGAAACTTTATATATAGAAGTTGAATTAAGTTGCTGAAATCTGTTTTATGGGAGAATATCTAACTTACAGGGAGGACTGTACCCTAAACAGTCACACCTAGGAGAGCAGCTCTGTGCAGATTCACTCGGGGGAGTGAGGCAACTTAGATGGTACAAATATCAGAGTTCTGGTTTACCTACAGCAGCTGCTGCTGGCAGCCACTGCCACCATCCATCACAAACCAGGTTAGCCAGGTTTTGTCATCACTGCTCTTTAACAACCCCTCTGGAACCCCATGGGTGATGTATCAGGAATGGCTGCAGCCAGAGAGTGAGCTGGTGTGTGGGGTTGGAGTGGGAAAGAGAGAGGGAGGGGATCAAAATGCATTTAAGGCACAAACAAGAAGTGCAGAAACTCCAGCTGAACTCCAAAGTTGCTGGCAAGGAAGAGAAGAAACATGACCAGCAGTCATGAGGAGGGAGGTGGTACAGCCCAGGCTTGTTCCTGGCTAGTGGGAAACAGAATTTGGTTGAAATTTGCCTGAGAATTGTAACGGTGCCAAGCACGAAATGGAAAAAAGGGAAGGACAGGCTGATTTGGAAGGGATGGAGTTTCCTACCTGAGAAAAATAGCAAGTTTGAGGGAAAACATCCCAGGGTAGAATAGAAAGTCCTACAAGTGAAGGAAGAGAAAGAGCATCGCTATTCTCCCTTACTGCACTAAAAAAGTGCTTGCATCCATAGGCAAGAATGAAATACTTTATTCCAAATGGACGTCAGTTACATCTTGAGCTGAGCCTTTGCATCTTTTCATTTAAAAAAGTAAGACATTTGAGGTTCTCTGGGGCTCAGCCTTTTTCATACTGGTGTTAATTTTATTTTTCAGGCTGAACAAGATCACTCCTCATTCATGTTTTAGGGCCTCCTCATAAAATTAGCCTGGGAAAGCAAGACAATTGGACTGAAAAGTTTTGGACTTGCCTTGGCTTTGAGACACTGTAAAAAAACTTATGTTTCCTTGGAAATGCTCCCCATTTGACCAAACTAAACCTGCTATATTTCCACTAAGTGTCACAAGACCATTCCTCCTTCCAGCGGGACCAGAAAATTTCCTTCCTATAAAGCTTGTTTTAAAGACCAGCTGCACTCTTGAGGCTCCAGCACAGCCTGCAGCCTCCAGCACAACCTATGCCAGAAACTAGCCTCTCTACAGACTCACAAAGGCTGTAAAATATCTTGTGCAGCATGGAGAAAATAAACTTAAAAAATGCCAAGGAGCTTTGCCAAACACTTTTTGCTTCCTCACACCTATGCAAAATGCTTTGCAGTCTTTCTTGGAGGAACTCTTATGGGTCAGCCCAGATCTGTCCTTTGCAGAGAACAACTGATTTTGAGTTAGCTGTGCCTCACCCTCAGCTCCTGCAAACTGGCATCCTCAGGCTGGACTAGTGACTGCGAGGGAGGACATGCTCCTCCACATCAGCAGATGATGCAGAGGATGGACAAGCATCCTGAAGGCACGGGTTGGATGGTCCCAGCCATGCCACAACCAAAGGTTATCCCTTCCCAGGTCCTGCCCTCATCCCTCATGTCACCTCCTGCACTTTGTGCGGGCATCAGCACAGGATCTGCTCTGATAAAGGGATCCAGAACCACCACTTCTGATGTGGGCCTGACTTTTGTCAAAGCCTGTCATTACAACTTGGTTTCCCTGCTGTTTTGAACCTTTGTACCTACAACATTGAGGCCTCAGATTTGTCAAAACATGCAAAGGTGCTGCCAGAGGCTGAGCAACTCATTTTAGTCCCTTTACAAAGCCATTTTAAGGAAAGAAACAACATGTCAGGGCAATGCCAACAACTGACTGTACCAACAAGGAGAGATTTGACGTACCTTTCTCTGCTGCAGTGACTGTTATAATAAAAGACAGCAGTGCATTAGTGAAAGATTTATGCTCGTGTTTCAACAATGGAAAACATGAGCTTTGCTGTATTCTCATTCACACCGAGACAGGCAGCGAGGGCATGTCATGTAACACTATTTCCAGGAAAGATGTTACAATTGAAGAAATGCTGATTTGCTGGTACAGTAAGACAATTCCTGGAAGCAGGACAGGCTCTTGTGTTATTATCATTGCAGAGGGAGAATTTGACTGTACAGCCCCTTCTCCTGAGCTGTTTAGAAGGGGCAGCTCTCCTGCTCCTGAAGGGTAGAGAGAAAAGGTGAGCCAGGAAGGCTGGGAGAGCTGCCGTGGCCCCCTCTGCGCAGCACCAGCCTCCCTGGCACCATCAGAGCCCTCCATGCCAGCAGGCACAAGTGCCAGCTAATTGAATTTGCTAATGATATATTCTCTCAAAACCCTTCACACTGATCCCACCATTTTGCACTTGCAATTAAATTACAAGCACAAAAAAAAAGAAAAGAAAAAAAAAAGAAAAAAAATGCCATGTGGTGTCATTTGACATTTAGATGTCAAAGTAACTGATTGACAGGGAAAAAAATCAACAGCAAAAGGCCCATTCCTGCCAAAGCCAGTGGGGAGGTTGCCAGCGGCGTTGGGAAGAGCAGGATTGGGGCTCTTACGGGCCAAAGGGATGAGACAGAGCACAGGGTGAGCAGAAAAACCCTGTGCCAGGCTATCCTGGCCCTGGGAGATGCAGAATGAAGGAATCAGCCACCTCCTGGAGCATGCTTCCCCATCCCTGGGCCTTCAGCACAGGGGTTTGAACCCTCTGGGGGAGCACACCCCAATACCTTCATGGGAGTGTTGCTCTGGGAAGATGAGGTTCTCCCACCTTTTCAGAGCTTTAACCTCACAGTGGTTTTTTTTCCTCCCCCTGTTCAGGATGAAGAAAGGAGGGATTGTTAAAAAAAATGTATTTCTGGGCTGACCACTGGGGGAAAAAAAGCAGAGTTAAACAAATCACTTATTTTGGTAATTTAGAAACCTTTTCTTCAATTTTTTTACCTTACATATTTTTACTGGTTTTAGCCTGAAAAGAAAAGTAATGTCTATTTCAAAGAAAACAAAAAATTTAACAGTCAAAATGTGGACGGGTTCTGTATTTTGAAAATAGCACTTTTTCACCTTTTCAACCAGAAGAAATTCATCAAAATGGGCCCCATCCTGCAAAAAGACTCAGCAATGTTAAATACAATGTTTTACCAGTGAGGTTAAAGGCTTAGACACCCAGATTCCTGGTGAAGGAGGGAGACCTGCCTTAGGGGCAGTGAGGAAGGAAGGGAACTGCATCCATGCCCCAACAGCCCCCATCAGCATATGGATGTGGTCCAGAAGTGCAAAAGAGCATTGGGGTTGGGAAAGGGAAAAGAGGGGAGGGGGAAATAAAAGGGAGTTGCAGGTGCACGTTTCCCCATTCACAGCTCTCCCATGGATGTGGGGTAAGTAAATGAGATTTTGGGTCACCACTGCAGGCAGCCCCAGCTCCACCCACACAGTGCTCTGCCTCTGGAGGCATGCAAGTTCCTATAAGAGAAGAAGAAAATACAAAATTAATAAGAGAAAAGTAGAAGCTCTCTCTCCCCCGCAGGCTCACTTACACACTGTCCACAGCAAACACAGCACATCCGTGAGCCTCCCTGCCTGTCCCCTTCCTGCCTGCAGCAGTGAAATCCCACAGATTCCTCAGGACGTGGTTTTGGTGGGTTCCAATTCCCCCCCCAGACCAGCACTGGACAGGCAGAGGGTGCTGACATTTGTGTGTTTTAATGGAATGGACAAGGTATGTATGTGGAGTTAAAAATAAAGCTTTGGGGCTTTTTCCTGCTTTAGATGCAGGTGGGGCTATAAAACCCTGTTAGCATGAGTCAGAGAGCCAGACTTGGCAAAGCTTGGCTTGCCACTTTAAAAACAGAGCACTAATTAAATCAAGTAACAACAAGGAAAAAAAATATCTCTTTTTTTCCAATAACTAATCCAGCCTGAAATGAATTAAAAATATTTTACCTGGACTCTATTCATGTACAGAATAAAGCAAAAAAACATGCCTGAAAAAAATTGCTTGGCAAAAACCTAATGCAAATTGATCTAGCATGAAAGTGCAGACTCTTTTTTAAGCAGTTTAGATAGACTTAATCATGAAGCTGAAAGCCTCCTCCTTCTCTAAGGAGAGGCCAGATGAATAGCCCTCCACTAGATGTTCTTTGCAAAGGAGATGGGATGAGACTGTCAGAGTCATTCCAAATATCCCATTACAATCTGACACTGACTGGCAAAAATGTGTCCTTTATCTCCCAATGTGTAATTTACACCCCAGTACTGCTGTGAGCGGGTTCATTAGGGTGAGGTTATGGCAGAAGTTTAGAATTTGGGCTGGTCCTGTATCCCCTCTGTGGAGGTCAGCATTCACTGGGTGATGCTGTTGTGCCTCAAAATTGTCCCTGACACAGAGATGCTGAACTGGTCCTTGCAGTTCATCGTACAGGCACAACCAGCCTAGAAGATTTTAATAGTCATTATAGTGATTTCTTTCCCCAAGTGTTCCAGAGTCACACAAACTTCAGGAAAATTAGATCCATTTTGAACCCACATCAGCGCAGAAAAACATTCATTCTTCCAGCACTTCACAGTTCCTTGGCACTATCCTTACAGATTTTTTCCCAGGGTTGTTTTTTTCTTTCCCCTAATAATATGCTGTTTATAAAAAAAAAAAAAAAAAAAAAAAAAACCAACCAAAACTTCAGAAATGTCAGTATCAGTGAGACACAGAAAATTAGTGTGAAAAACACTTAGTAAAAATACTGGGATGTGACAGGAAGTAATCTATTTTTAAAACCAGCTAATTCCTCCTGAGCACACCACACTTGCAGAATTAGTTAGCAACAGCCAGGCTTCAAACAGGAGTCATGGGACAAAGCTGTACAGTTGTGCAGGACATCTGATCAGCTCATCATAAGATGCACTTGTCTATAAAATTACTTGGGGCAAAACCCTGTGCAAATCCAGCTCAGTGTACACGACAGCCATGCCATTAACTCCAATAGGAACCTGCTCGCCCGAATAAAACAGAACAGACTTGCCGGGGAATTTCTCCCAGCACAGTGAGCAGTAATAGGTACAAAGCACACAGCCTGCAGTTATTCACTCTGGAAATTTATTTTTATTGGGAGCTATTTACAGATGTAGCTGCAGCTGCACATTTGTGGGTGCTTGGGCCAGCCTGGACCGTGGAGTGTGATCCCGAGGGCCACTGAGTCACACTGGCTCCTCTCCCCAGCATTAGCTGCTGCAAGCTGTGTTCTTGTGCTCTGTGTGCACCCAAACCTGCCAGAAACCTCAGGGACAAATCTGGCTGCCAAGGAAAGTGATGTCGGGTCCAGTCAGCTGTTTGGGTAGAGGGCACACAATGGACAGCATCACCCATGAAGCCAAAGCATCAATCCCATTAATGGTCATTAAAATTCCCAGGTGGCTGGAAGGAAAACAGACTTTGGTTGGCCTGTAGAGAGTTCAGGAGAGGGAGGAGGCACCACCTCCCTGTTTCTCCAGGTCAAACCTGGTTTGGGTACAGGTCACCAAAGCATGGGGACCCACAACCACAGCACTTCCATGGGCACCGTGCCAAGCCCCCTCACAATTTGTCCCTTCTCTGTCCCAAGCACCTCATGTGAACCTGGCTCCCTGATATTTCTGCATGGAAAAGAAAACTCAAGGACCATGCCTGAAATTACAGAGGAATAGTGTCACCTGAGACTTTCCAAGTCCCATCCTCAAGTCTTTCCACTAAAGGCTTCTTTGGTTTTTTTTCCAAGCGCTCATTTAAATTACATTTAATAAGATAGGCACGTCACATTTTGTTTATAGAAGTTTACTCTTCAAGTCAGTAGGGAAAATAAAAATCTATCGACTGTGGGTTTTAAACAATAAGAACACAGATTTTTTTTTTATTAGCACTTCATTTCAGTGCAGACAGAAACATCTCTGACTACCACTGCTGTTTACTGTTAAAGGCACAGCTCCTATCGCCTCTCCACACATAGAATATTCCCATGGCAATCAATGGAAGTTTAGCATACAGAGCAAAATATACTTCATCATGTTGTCTCTCTATGTAGTAAATGCTAATTTCTTGCCAACTACAAACTTGAAAATTTCTTGCAATACATTGCAACACAAACCTATTCTCAGTGTGTAATTTAGATTTTCAGGATGTGTACATTCCCAGAGGAGAGTAATTTCTGTGTATGTGTGTGAGCACATGTATAGAAGAAATGAAATGTTAATGATTTCTCCATCTCTGTTTCTTTACTTTTTAGCTTTTCCTATGAGTTTTCTTCTGCCCTTCAGAGTGCTAATTGTGCCTGTAAAAGTCCAGGAAATTTGTGTCATAAATAGTTTCTGCTTATTATAGCCAATGAAATACATACTGAGACAAATATACGGGACTGAATCACAAGTTATTTCACTGAAGTCAGTGAGGTTACCCTGCATTTTGATTTCAATTTGGCAAAGCATGTGGTCTAAAGTTGGTCTTGGAGACGGGAATAAAATTAAGCACATGCATACATTCTTGTCTGGGGCTTTTTTAAAAAATTGATTCCATACAGGGAGCAGAATTTAGCTAAATATATTGAATATAGCTTCCTTCTGATTTTCATCACTATAGATAATAGCTTGTATTAGGAAAAGTGTGCCATAAATATCCCACATTTGCCAGAGAGTGGGCAAATAGGAAATAGTGATGCTGCTTTTGAATCAGTAGTAGTGCTGATTTTGATGGCCAGGTTACTGCCATCTGGCCATTGATTTTTCTGGTATGTTGGAAAGTAATTTGCTGCTCTGTGTTAACTAATTAATTTTTTACTCAGGAACAACAAAAAATACTTTGAATTCTCAGGAGTTCAGAAGTATTACTGCTTCTTTGCCTGCTCCCTGGTTTTCAGGGTGTGTCATTCTCTCTGGTAGATCTATTCAGCTCTTAAAACTAAGTTGTTCTCTTTTTTTCATGTGGTACAGAACGGTGTGCATATGTGTTTTTAAACAAGGGCACCTGCATAAAAAATGTCTATCCTCATTAGATCCATTTTCTCAATTAAATTCAAGTTTCTGTGTCCAAAAGGCATAAATCTGGGTATCGATTTAGCCATAAAATAATGAAACTCCCAGCAGTCTTCTAAACCCATTTTACTTGGATGAGCGTATAAGCTTTTAAAATATCGAGTTATTCCAGTATTTAATACACATAACTGCTTCCAGAGGTCTGAAGGCAATAAGGCATATCTTCCCCACTCCATTTGAAGCGCTGCAGTGAGAGCCAGCCAGTCCCTCACTACTGGTTTTAAGGCTTTTGACAATTTTACTCAGTGTGAGTTTGATACTTTCTCAACAGGGGCTATATCCCCCGAAGCCAAAATCAATAACCTATCAAATCAAATCTCTATAAAATACCAATGGGATCTTGGTGGTTTGGTCCCATAAATACAATCCAGCTCAACTCTACACTTTCAAAACAGGCTGATTCTACATTTTCTGGCCTCCTCCAATAAGTTAACTCTATCGGCAACTGGCACTTCCAAAAACTTTCTAGGCAACAAATAATGACCTGTTCCTTGTAAAGTAAAGAAATTAAAACCAGTTCCACTCACTTGCATTCAGGGATAACTCTGTGTCTGGTTTCTTTTTTTTCCAAATGGGACAGAACTTTGCTCCTTCAGTGCCTCCTTTGCCTGGTTCGAAAGACATCCACAGGTGAGCAAGTGCAGCCTTTGTGGGGATAGCAGGAGCCTGGTAAAGCATTTAAGTTCCTTGTAGTCCTCTTTCAGGTTAAACTGGATTTCACAGTGCATAGACAAATGTTGCTAAACAAGCTGTAAGGGTACATTGGCCTCTCACTCAGCCCTATCTATGCTTAGGGCAGTTTGAAAATATAGAAAGAACAGTGAATTGAAGCTAAATTTTTTTAAGTGCCACTTTGTTTTATTTGAATCTTTTCCGCTCCTCACACACATGTTAAAGTTGCTGCTTGATAAAGCAAAATCTCACAGAGATGAGCATTTTATGAGCAAAGAAACCTCCTCTTCTACTGCAAAGTGTAGCAGTGCAAGGAGTAACTTACCTTGCTAAATGAAAGCAAATTCCCATGCAGTGTTTTTCCCCAGCTGACAGAGTTTAGCAAACAAACTTGACCTGCATAATACAACAAATATTCTTCTAATAACTAGGAGCAACATTTCAAATTCAGTGAGGTTGGAAGGTGTTCATTCTGTTGATGGAAGTTGTGGTTCCTTTGCTTTCCTCGCCTTTAGCACCACAATCTTGGTTCACTGCCGCTATCCTGTTATTCCAGGATTTGCACTGATACACAACTGAGGCAAACCACCTGTATTGGAGGTTTTCAAGTTATTTCAAAAGAAGTTAACTCTCAAGTTTCACAGAAATTACACACACCAAACACTGAAGTAACAGAGCAATGAATTAACCTCCAAATACAAGTGTTTTGATTATTAATGAACATGAAATACGCTTATTCCTAGAAGTTCCTTGTATACCACCTTGAGTCCTGCTCAGCAGCAAGATTGGCTTCTAAATATAGTCTTGAGGTCAGCATGTAAAAACTGTAAAATGTGGCCACATTTCAAATGTGGTTGTATATCATAAATCAAAATTAATGCCTACAACTTTCATTCAAATTAGTGTCTTTTGGCTCTGCCTCTCCTTTCTTCTCCCTGATTAATGCTTTTCACATAAATATAGCAAAGTAGTTGCTTTTTTTTTTCTCTGAATGGAATTTACATAGTTTCCTTACAGCAAACATCACAGGATCTTATTTATATGTTGATCTCTGGTGTCCTCCAAAAAAACAGTTCCCTAATGCAGCACTATTCCAAACGGGTTCTTACATTCTTGACTCTGTTATGCAGAATTAATAAACATGTTTTCTTTTATGTTAATAATAAAGAAGCTAGAGTGGTTGTTCAAATCGACTGATATTATCTGGAATATTTCCTTCCACTATTAATTCCATCTCTGCAGCTCGCAAGGACGATGGCCAGATTTGGAGGGCTGAACAGCTGCCGAGCAGGACCACAACCTTTGTTTCATGCCACCTCTTGTTTTGACCCCTGCTTTCTGGTCACTGGAGAGATGATTGACTAAGTGCACAGCAAAGTCCATTTTTAGTGCGGTGGACTGGAGCACGGCATGACAAACTGTGATGTCTGAGTTTTGTGTTACACCATCTGGCCTGTCACTTCCAGAGCCTCACATCAGAGTCCTGATGATGTATGTTTAAGCCTGGCACTATCATTTATCTCCTATCTTGTGTTTAAACAGATGCAAGCTGAATATAACAGGAAAGGAGACCTTGATGCAGGAGTCGCTGAAGAAAGCGATGCTGTTGAGCTGTCTACAGACTCTAGATTAAGTGTAAAATCTGACAGGGGGGATATGTATTAAAAAAATATGTGTTGACAGAATGATTTAGCTAATATTTTAAAGGCAAAACATCAACTGAATTTCCATATCACTTATAATGTTAGTGAACAAGGTACTACAAAGCAGGCTATCCCCTTCTGTCACCAGCATCTTATTCGCAACTTTATTTTACAGATCAAGAATGTTTTAATAAAAGGAAGCTCTGGAGCTCAATTTTCAGCTGTTCTATATCAACCCAGCTACACTGATAGCACTGAGTAGCCACATTAATGAAGTGACACAATTTACATCAGCTGAGAATCTGTTTCGCAGTTTTAATACAAGTTTTTATACACAGGGATAACCTGCTGCATTGCCAGGAATAAAAGACCTCCATGATCAAAATGAGCCCTTAAAACACTGTGTGTGGGAGGGCATGGTCTGACCCAGATGTGTTCATCAGCTCAGGAAGAGGAGAGGAAAGGAGAGGGGTCTGCCCTGTGTCACGAGGCCATGTGGTGGTGCTGAGTGTAGGGCTCCCACTGTCCCAGTTTTGCTCAGCTCTTTTTTAAGATCATCCCACATTAAAACTATAGAATCACAAAATGTTTTGGCTTGGAAGAGACCCTAAAGACCATCTTGTTCCACTCCCCTGCCATAGGTAGGGACAGCTTTCACTAGACCAGGTTTCTCCAAGCCCCATCCAACCTGCCTAGAACACTTCCAGGGATGGGGCAGCCACTGCTCCTCTGGGCATCCTGTGCCAGTGCCCCACACAAAACTCTTCTCCTTCTGGATCTAGATTACATGAATCAGCAAATCCAATGGAGGAAAGACATTTCCCACCAGCTTTGGAGCCATCCTCTGAAGCCTAAACAAAGTTCAACAAACTGTAGAAATTCAACTAATGGCAATACTTAAATTAGCAGTCCAGGTCTGCACTCCTAATCCACAGAATGAGGAAAGCATAACCAGATGGGTATTCAGCCCTTTTTAAGAAATGAAAAATCAATTGAGGGGTGAAAACCTAATTTAACTGACAGCAAAGGGAGTGCTGAGCAACTGCATTGTATCTTGGACAGCTCTGACCCCATATCCAAAAGTACCCCAGGGCAAACAAGCTAGTTGATGCAGGAAAATGGGAACTCTGGAAGAGAAACTGGAAGTTGGAAGGGGAAGAAAATGTGATGAACTGAATAGAAGAAGAAGTAGGAAATTGAGAAATGAACAGTTTGGGATGACTGAACTGCACAAAACCTGGATATCCCTCTTATTCCTCCAACACTGCTGTAAGTGACAACAGCCCTTCCATGAGATCCATGGCACATCCCGGTGCTGAAAGTGGACAAAGAGCAGCCCCAGTGCCAGGGGAGGGATGCAGCAGCCCCTGAGTGACATGCACTCTGCAGCAGCTCCTGAGCAGACAATTTTCAGCCCTTATTAAAACGTTAGCACTTTATTTTGTGAATGGAGCAGTACTTCCATTGCATGCACAATTAGCCTTTTCGTATTAGCAACTTCCTAGCAACTCTGTTTCTTAAAATAGGGACTTACAGCGCAAGCTTTTATCTTATATAATCCCTTAGAAAAAGATAGCTCAGACACCTTTTGGGGGTTTTATACATCAAACCTTCAGCTTGAGACCTGTCTTTATCAAAGGAACTAGCAGCTCTATCTAGGGTTTATGTTCTTTAGAGGAATTCCAAATTGCCTGTTTTTTATAGACTACCTACATAACAACCTCCTACAGTATTTAAATTTTTGTAATTTTCTACTCCTAATGTGATCTTCACATTTAAATGCACACAGATTATTTTACATTTATCTATTTAATATCATAGTTATGCCTTTCTTTAAATGCCTGTTATTCAACAACTTATTAATAGCGAGCTGGGTTTTTTTGAACAGAAGCCATTTAAATTTAGTTAGTTTATGGTGATTTCCTGTATCTTTTCAGCCAGGAGAAAAGCCTTAATAGCCTAGAAGACTATATTTATAAAACATATTTGTCTATTTAACCCCAAATATATCATGATTATGAGAGGACTAAAGTATTTTTCCTGACTTTTCTCTATACGGATATCCCATGGCAGTGCATTAATAAATGGGTCGCCTCTGAGACAGACTTGCTGGCTATCACCAATCCATATGAAGAGTTTTGGCACTAAAAAAAGCCCTTCACAGTGTTTAAGCTGTCCTCAGAGACAAAGGTCACAGCTAGAGACAAAAATCACAGCAAAGCTGTGCTTACCTTGGCTGTCACATTCTGGGGTCCAAGTGAGACAGTCCCTCAGCCATCAGCTGCCAGATGTGACCCCACACATTGTGACACAGAGCACCCAGAGGCCTGGGCTGTGCACGGGGGTGAGCAGGCTGGATGTGGCTCAGAGAAACATCACCTTGTCTGTGGAGGGTATTTACCATCTCCTGGGCAGGAAAAGATAAGGGAGGAGAAGCAATGTGGGCTCATTTTGCAACACACTCAGCCCTGCAACCTTCTGGCTCATGTGGACTTCATTTTGATGCACAGGCGGGCCGTGGTCTGGAGCAAAGCTGTACGTGATGAGCAGAAAAGCTCACAGGGTTTCAAGGGTGCCCTTGGCCACTGCTCTGCATGAGTGGAATGTGTGTTTTCCTGGCTCTGTAACACATGGACAGGAAGAGAGGAGGGTTGAGGGAGAAATGGGATCAGCTGAAGTGGTGTCTGTAATGACCCACACAGGACCATCAGTGGTAGATCCAGCTGACAGTGTCACTGACTTCACCCACACTGTTGACTCCAGAGCATCTCCCAGGCAGGAGGGAGGTGACCCCCTCACTTCTGATAGGTGTCTGAACATCATTCCTCTGGAACAGGCTGAACAGGAGGCAATGAAGGGTTTCACAAGGATGGGAACAGCCCTGTGCCCTGCATTCCCTCCAGATGATCATAAGAAAGGCTTGGCTGTAGGGGTGGCTCTGCATGTAGGCAGGGCCTTGGATAAGGAGCCTCTCACCCACCTCTTTGGGTTGTCCTCCCCCCTGCAGGACCTCATCTGCTTGCAGGTCACACGGCTCTTGGCTCATCCCCTGCTGTGGGTACCTAACAGAAAAGCTTCAAGGAGTCCTCTTTCTCCTTTTTATTTATCCACTGAGCATACTTTGCAAGGGCTAATTTATATTTGAGCAGCAGAGTGTATGAAGGTCCACACAAGGCAGCTCAGCCACCAGAAAAGTTAATATGTGCTTTGCATTTGCTGTCTCTAATTACAGAAGGGAAGGAGTGGAGGTGCAGCCATGGCTCTGCACAAGCCACTTTGCCTATTTGAGAGCTAATTAAATATGTCTCCTGTATATAAAATATATCATCTCCAGATAACAGCATACTGTTAAATTCTTCATCTTATTAAAAGCTTGCATTAATGCTCTTCCAACATAAATTTTAACTGTGGACAGGTACTATTTGAGGAGCCTGACAATAGAACTGACCTAGATTAGGCTGACAGTGCCAAAAGATATATCACCTCTAGCTGTCTGGGGGAGAAGAAGGATGAGGAATACATTCCCCATTATTGCCTCATGCTGATGTGCCAGCATTATCTCCAGAAACCCTGTGCTGCTTCTCCTCCTGCTCCCTTGGTGTGGTAGGTGGCTACACCATACTGAGGAATGATATTCTCTGCTTGCTGTCTCTTATTTCCTATCTTATAACTCATCTGAGTTTTAATGGGGCATTGGGTAATGATTTTGGAGCCATTGATAAGTTCCCCCTACAGTTTACAGAATTACGGGAGGAGTCAGATAATTCCAGGTGGTTGGGTTTGTGCAGTGAGTTCTTGCAGGCATTTGGGTCAGGGCTGTCTGCAGAGGGGCAGAACAAAGCCTGTCTCAACACTCAAATCTTCACAAATTAAATTCTTCTCTAGGGTTGCTTGGACTCTTGTTTGCAAGGGGCAGCGAGGGCAGGTTTAGAGACCTCAGGGTGTTTCACCACACAGGGAACATTTTTTTTTCTTTTAGCATATGTGCACAGAGCTGAGCAGAGATCTTTTCAAGGCATCCTTGTAAAAAAAGGAGACAGCAAGTGGGCTTATAAAAAACTCTTTACTGTCACACAACTTCTAATGCAGAAAACAAGACTGCTGAAGAGCAGCAATATTTCTCACATGCATTACTGAATATTCAAGAGATATGAAAATAGCTTTAAGAGTCTAAGAAAATAGAAATTCCAAATATTAATAGGAACTCTGCCATTGATTTTAGCACAGCGCTTGCACTGACACTGTGAGATTGCTCTGTGTTAGACACTTGATTGACACAGTGATGGCTCATTCAAAGTGTATGCAAAGTCAGTGCAACTGTATTAGGCTTTTCTCTTGACTTTGGATTTTTTAACTTTTACCACTGACATCCCAAGGGCCATTGTATTGACAGAATAATACTTCTTTTGCAAAGCTGCTCTATAAGACACTTTCCATTTTGGGAAGGGGGAAGGGAAGACTTTTCACTGCTGTCCTCCTGTATGAAGAGCTCAAGATAGAGTGAATGTGGTACAGCTGCAGAATCTTCAGCCCACGAAATTCTTTTTGGATTAATTGGTGGGTTGCACATGAAAAAATTCAGTGAAACCCCGAGTGAGCTCCCTCTACAAACTGGCACCTCAGAACATGAGAGTTGATACATACTCTGCTATGTGGACAATAAGGACAAGGATCAGTTTTGGAGCCACACCTCTTTAAGAGCTGACTGGGATGTTTCCCAGAGCTGGCTCAAACCTCCTCAGCGTTGTCAGGCCCCAAAAGAGGACAAAACTTTCCCAGGACAAGAATGCCATTTGGCATGTTCCTTCCCCATGTACCCAGCCAGTCATCTGCTGAAAGGGATCCATCCTTTCTGCAGGCAGTGGGCACAAGGTCCCTTAGTCATTGACCAAGATACCAGTGCAGGCAAAAGTGGCCAAGTCAGAGGGGAAAAAAATCCCATTGCCATCGGCTTGTACTGTACAAGTGATTGAAATATAAAAGAGAGGGAGAAAAAATGATGGAGGGAAGGCCTTTCTGGGGGAAAAGCTGTTCCTCGAGCACAAGAACAATAAATTAAAATTTATTGTATCTAGGGATTCTATCTGATAAAAAGAAAATTCAGTGCAAAGCAAAACTGAGGATTGGAAACACAAGAAGTGGAGGGTCTTGGGATCACTTCCTAAGCAGTAGTGAATGGCTATAAATGCACTGGATTTAATACCAAACAAGAATATTTCAGGGATCTATCAGTAATGTCCTACAGAAACAGATGTTTCCACCTACTCAGAGATATGGACAAGAGTTTCAGTTACCCTAAATCCCTCTCATGCTTTTCTAAATATATACTCATCATATGCCCCTTAGAGTGTGAGAATGATGCAAGACAAACTTCATGTGTATGAAAATTTTATCCTGGATTTTTACAGGGAAAAGCATAATTTACCATTGAACTTTTTCCTAACAGTTCCAGTGGCTGTGGAAATTTACCTCTTTATTTTGGAAGGCACATACAAAAATCTGTCTAACTCAAGGTAGAAAAATGAAAAGTAACAATGAACCATTATAATCTGCTTGATCAGCTGGAGCACAGAAATATAAATGCTACCTCTTAAAAGAGTAGTTGGAATTATCTTGATTTTTACATAGAAATAAGTGACAACAACCTCCAGATAGCACCACTTCCCACCCGCATATTTAACTTAAAAGTCAAGGTTGAGTGAAAAAATATTGCTGCCTTGAAAGATAAATATATTACTTATATTAGCTATATCAGGAATATGTGCTTAGAGTATAAATATTTAAATTCAGGTTTGGAAACCATATATTTTGAAGAAACCTAGGCCAATAAACATTGGATTACAAATTCATATTTACAATTTTCTTTAAAAAAAACCCTTATGATTTCTGTCTCAGTAAAATGAGGTGATAATAATTTATCTGTGTTGTACAAATGCTTTATTTGCACTCTGTTCTCCAAGCTAACATTTCCTAATGCCTTTTAACTACCACAAAAAGTGAAAATATTGCCCTAAAATATTTCCATTCAAATTTCTTAGATTAAATGTATGCTTTTAAAGCTTACTCTGTGATCAAGACTGTTCCTGTGGCACTCCAACCCAGCTAGTTGAGAGGCATGAAAAGCAATAGAGTTGCTTTAACAGGGTAGTACTAGTTTAGAATAGATAAAACAGGAAGGTTTCACAGTCAGCAGCTTACGGAGCCCATTGCCAACAGAAAGATCCTCTTGAAAGGAAGATCTTTGCAAATTTTTAAAAATGAAGAGGTGGGAGGAAGAGACCATTGTATATAATTAGAGCAGAAAGGGCTTGAAATGTCTTAAAATATAAAACATGTGCCAGCCTGTAAAGAACATGAGCAAGAAGGAGGCATTTCCTTTGGCCTGCTCTTTCATTCTGACCTACTGTAAAGATTGCTGCATTTAGCTCCAGGGCAGCTCTTATGGGTCATTTTTACCTACAAAATTATGCCTCCATAGCCTGGGGTCTCATATGATCTGATGGTTCCTGCATTAATTACTGAAGAGCAGGTTCTTCCCTTCTTGCTCAGATAAGCTGCTGTGGGTCTCTGATGGTGCAGGCTTTGAACCAGAGGATTTGTAGCTGTGTCATGGCAGGACCTAGGAAATTATAAACCAGGAGTAACAAAGAAAAGATTGTAAGTTTACTTGTCTAAAAGCATTGAAAGTTTAAAGTATGCCAAGGATGTTTTTATAAAGTTCAGGAAGAATATAGATTGCAGCCCCATAGATTGCACAGGATGAAATGCTTGAGTGGTGCTAACAGTAAAACAGTGAAGGAAGAAAATTATCTGAGTGTCCCATCCTGCAAATCAGCAGCTGCAATTGTTCATGCTGGGTGAGATCCCAGGGGCTGAAATATCATGTCACTGAAGTTAGACTACTGTCCCCTGGTGCTGGACCCCCATTTCAGCTCAGGAGGGAAGGCAGCACCTCTAGGCAGGTATGCTGAAATCCTCCCCAGCACAGCTGGTCGTACAAAGAACAGCACATCACTCTGGATTTCAGAACGAGATTGCTGGGGTTAGTTGCTCTTTTTGGGTGGCTGCCCAAGAGAATTGATTGCCAGAGAGCAAAGGCTTGGGCTGACTGTGAATCAGGAGCTAATAAAATGTCCCAAGGGACAGGTGAAGGCATGACAATTGTTTTAGAAAGCCTAGGCTTTTAAACATGACATGACTACCAAAAAAACATCCAAAAAAAAGAGAAAGAACCCAAGAAAAAAGAGAAAAAAGAAACTAATTTTTACCATAGCAAGCACAATAAAACATCCGATTTCAAGGGGAAAAATGAAAATAAGGGGTTTTTAATGCAAAATCTGCCTAGAAAACTATTCAATATTTGAGCATCCACAAAGCTGACTCAAATAGATAAGACTTTTTCTTTCCCCTGGGAAAACCTCATTATCTTTTACATTCCCCTCCTTTTCTTTCTAGAACTGACTGTTGCTACAGTGCAGAGTAACTCTTGCCCGTTACTGGACCAATGACACTACCAAAGAAAATGCTGTGTAGATTTAGTGCCTTGATCCAGAGGGAAACACTCATGACAAAGGAGTTCGAAGAAGCCTTGAGATAAATTGAATTGCATTAATTTAAGTTACTTTACCACTCTTTCCACCAAGTTTACCTCAGCACTCATCACCCACTGCATTCACATGGAGTGTGGCCATTACGTAAAATTAATTTTGACTATTCGTCTCTCTCTCTGGGACACAGCAGGCTGACCACTGCATTTCTAAATCCTCCCCTTCTTGGGAAGTTTAACACTTGTTCATTGACACTTAGCTTAAAGGCCAATTTGCTGCCCACTACAGTGTGGCCAGCATTTTTAATAAATAATGCATACTGTGTAATGAGGACAATAAAGGCCAAGGTAAAAAATGTAAAACATTTTAAAGGGATGTCTTGATAAAATCTTCCCATCACCTTCTCTAAATACTTTACTAATGATCTTCTAGCCTGGGGAGATTTTTTTTTTCCTTAGGAAAAATTCATATTGTACTAATGATACACTGTTAACTGTTGACGTAGCAAAGTTCAGATGTGTTATTCCAGCTTTTATCATTGAGTAAATGTGTTTGTGTCACACACCAAAATGTCCAGGGGGGGTGTAAGAGTTACATGTCTGGGACCCTCTGCAGCTCTGCACTGTCTGGGACAACTTCAGCCTCTCAGCACCAGAGTGGATTCCAGTTTTCAGTGGTGGAATATGGAATAATGAAGTGAAATAATAGCATTAACCAATACCTAATTAACACACCATCTATTTAATTTCTAGCTCCACCATTAGGTTACTATTAAAGTATATTTAGTTGGCCTGTGTAAAACCACATTATGGCAGCTTTTCAGAGTCAGGCTATTCACAGGCCATTTGCAATGTTCATTTCTCTTCTCTTTAATGTCATAGATTTAACTTCATGAAGGTCTAGTGCAGGTTAGTGCAGAAGATGGACGATTACAGCCTAATAGGTTTTCCTCTTGGCCCCTCCAGAGGGTGTATTAGAAACCTGCACAGATTCAGAGCAGCAATGTGTCTCTTTTCTCCCAGCCTTTCCAAGCTGAGGGGGAGCTGCATTTTTAGGTAAGAGGAACTGGGATTTTGGACAGAGCTGTGTGTTTCTCTGCTGGGCACTAAAGTATTCAATATTTTTGGAAACTCAGGCATGTAAACACAGCCAGTGCCTTAAAGAAGGCTCTACATCCAATGAGATGTGCAATATGTAAGGTCTGGGTCTGCACATCCACAGTTAAACTATTCCATCTGCCCCAAGCCTGACTGTGGTCACAGGCATTATGGTCAGCAGCTGGGACCTCGGGGAGACACAGTCCCATGTTCTTCCCTGCCAAGACACCCTGCAGTGGTGATCCATATCCTCAGCTAGTAACTTTAGTAAATCATTCAAAATACTGCCTAGCCCACAACATAAAGGACAGCTGTGATTTAGTAGGGCTGCAGAGCAGTCTGTCTGTGTTACCTCAACCTAGAAAAGGATGAGTTTTCAACAGACCTCCTCAGGATATTTTAATTTGTGTAAGTGCATTCAAAGCATGAAAGCAGACGGACAATATGTGAATTATGAACTAATTGGGGGAAGATGAAAATGAGAAGGTAAATTTCATTTACATTATCTCCCTTTTTATGCTTGCTAAGGTCTAAGGTAAAGGCTTGGTCTCTTTCTGGTCCATAAAATATGGATTGCTATTTTCAAACTACATCAACACTGCTAATAGCCATTCCCATTAGTCAGCCGTATAATAGCATTATGATGCTATGAAATATTGACAGATAAAACAATGTAGCCAGAGGTTACTGACAGTGCACACCCTGATATTGACAAATTAATGCTGATTTTTAATGCACTCCTTTTGCCACCTTTCTACCTGGCTGACAGTGTATAAAAAGCATTTTTCCAGATCCTTCGCTCACTACTATTAATAACGCCAGCTGATGGCAGAGGGCCACTGAAATTAATGGGGCTATTCCCACTGATGTTTCTCAGGGTGGAAAAAGGATTCAGAACTTTGGTTAAAAAGGGGCCAGCACCGCAGATTTTATATCCCAGCCAATGTAGTGAGAAAAAATATCCTGTTAGTGGAGGCAAAACAGGTTCAAGGAACCAGCAAAGGAGTTACAAACTTGGTAGACAACATCCAGCTTTTGGGAATTGTAAGCACATAGAAATGATGAAGGGAGAACTAAATGACCGACCTGGTTGCTCCAGCACCTCTTTCTTGCATCCACATGTCTTCTCTGGAAGGGATCTGCCCTGTAATCTGTCTTCTTCAGCTACTCCTCGGATATCTCCTTCAGCTACCTGCGAAGTCATCTTGGTGCAAAACAAATATATATAAACACGTATCCAGCTACCCCAAGGGACTCTTCTGTTGGGAGTTTTTAAATATTAAAATCAATTATATCATCTGTTCAGTGCCTAATTTTACACCCTAAATCATATCTGCAGAAGTATTTATTGAGCGTTTAGGCAAATTTCATGTAACATGTGATAATACACTACAGATGAGAGGGAGAAACTTAGTTTCCAGAAATAATGATTACTAGTCACCTACTAGAATGTATTCCAGAAATATTGAGCCTGAAATTATATCTTGAATTAAATACATCTCCTCTGTACCAGAGGCGCTGTACCATTCATTAGTGTTTTCTCCAGCTCTTGTTTTTAATTTTACCCAGTTTCACAGTATTGACTCTTTCTTTGTAACCAAAACGTGTCCACATGAAATTTCAGATATGACTATCTTTATCTTTCAGTATTTAAGTATTGTTTCCTCATTTACAGCTTTATGTCCCATCAGAATCTGGAATAAAGACTCTTGCTAGGCAATGGTGTTTCACTCACTGATGTTTGTAGAGCAATTGGATGTACCCAGGTGCTAAGATCCAGAGGAGCTCTTCTGCACATATTTCTGCTTCCTTTACACCTGAGAGGAGCCCAGAACAGTTTCTTGAGTCTCCTGGAGGATGTGTCTGCTGGACTCACTTCCCTCCTCTGAAGACTCCACCCTCTCATCCCTCCAAACCCATCTGGTTTAATGATGACTAATTTCCACTGCACATAAATCACCAGCTCCCCCTTGGATTCCTGGAGGAATCCATATTCTGTGGTACATACCTCCTTATCTGTTTCTGTAACCAGCTGTCCTTCCTTTGATGGTTTCTTCCAGAACTGCTACACAAATCCCCAGACTGGATAAATCCCATCCCATGGAAATGTGGTGGTTTTGCCACCGGGGTGTCCAGCCCACTCCTGAGATGACAGGACCCGAGGAAGGGTCTGTAACAAGCACTGGCTTTGATGCTGTCTTCCCACACACTCTGTCGCCTCGTGTCTGAGGCTGTTTGTCCCGCAGGAGGGTACAACAAGGGCAGCCTGAGGAGAGCTTGTCTGGTGGGGCTCGTTCCAGGAAGATTCGTGTTTCTGGTCTCCATTATCTGCAGGAGTCAAACAGAGGACATGTCAGAGCGAGCTGCTGCAGAGTGCTGAGCTAGGGAGAACACAGCTGCCTCTGAACAAACACAGCTCCTGTGTGCCTTTAACAGCTTACACTTCACAGGCAAGGTCTGGCTAAGACAGGAAATTTCCCCACCAGACACTGCAGCCCCTACCTGCATCACAGACCACACAAGGGAGCGGAGCAGCTCAGGGTGAGGAACAGAGGCAGGGGAGGATGGGGTCACCGCTCACCTCCTGTGCTCTGGCACTGGTGGGACAGTGAGATCTCATCTTGCTTCCCACCAACGTGTGACACATCCTCTTGCTTAAGGTACAGAGTGGCTTTTGGGTACAAAAGCCCAAGGATGCTTCTAACTGCTGCACAATAAAAACAAGGATGAAAGGAGAAATAGGAGAAAAAGGAGAAATAGGAGCAATTAAGAGTTTGCAACTGTCACTGTTGTAGAGCCATAGGGCTGACAGAAATCCTGAAGGAAGCTTACATCACTGCTAATCCCAACTGCTTTCCCTGGTTTTATTCAGGAGACAACTCAAGAGAATAGGCACTCAAAACCAGACCTTCCTGTAAGATTTACCATTACTAGATTTTAGCACAGATTTGAAAACTTGCTCAGACTAGGACTGGATCCTTGGAATATGTTCTCCTGAGTTAGCACTTTCTCTGCTGAGCTGGCTCCTTACCTGAGCAGTACTTAATAGCCATGAAGTAGCAGAGAGCATCCCAAGTTATGTGCTACACTGCTGAGCTGGTGGGTGAAGCATGGGCAATTAAAAGTGCAGTCAGAAATAAGTTTTCAGTAGCAATAGATAAGATAAATGATATGCAGAGCAGTTGCTTGTCCTTACTATTTACCTTGGTTTAGAAGCTGATGGCAACCCTCCAAAGAAATAAGTTTAAACTGAACACTGAACTCAGTTTAATTAGTTTTAAGGTATTGACACCACAGCAAGAACCATCAGAGAGAACTTCAGTGCTGGATCAAACATACTGCTTTATCTGTGTCCAATGTGAGGCTTTTGCTGCCTAAACTTGAAAACTTCTTATCACTTAATGGCTTGGCTCAAAGGAAAGCTGATTTGGGATGGTAAGTGGATTGACTGACCAGTTTGTGTTTTAAGACTAATCCACACGTGCTGCACTTCACAGTGCTCCTTGGTGAACTACTCACCCTGTTCTGAAGCTTTCAGTATAAGCTATCTTCTGTGACAAGTGCAGGGAGATGCAGTGAAGAGTTAAAAGTGAATCTCCTGCCTCTTTGAACTGTTTTCTCAGTACTTCATGTACACAGATACACTTTTGATGTGTTAACTAGAAAATCTGACTGAAAAAGAACAAAGCAGCTGTCACTGAAAGGAAGACACTGACGAAGAACCACACAGCCTTTTATTGAAGAACTGTCAAGATTGATCCTACAGCACTCAGTTTGTCTGTAGTATTTATCAAAGACCTAGATCAGATGAAGGAAATTAAAAAAAAAATAATAAAATTCTATCCACTGGACATTTATAAATGGTATCTGAAAATGCATTACATTTAAAACACCTATGAGAATGTTTTTTTTAACAGTTCAGGGACTGAAATATAAGCACACTGGGATTTTGCAGAAGTCTTGGAAAATAATAATTTGCCATTGTTGAGCAAGCCCCCTTAACTGCTTGCAAAGTTTTAAGTAGCAAACTTGATTAAAAATCATTTTGTGCTAGCAAATAAACGAACTCATAGAAAGTTCAAAATCTCTTCAGAAGCAAAGCATTCAACACGCTCTTCTAAGCACTGATATTCACGTCATGGTTGCACTGCAAGAGCTGAAAACAAGATCAAGGCACAAGAGCACCAGAACCTCCCCAAGTGTCTGGGCAGGGTGCAGATGGCCACACGAGCAGAGGCATTAAGGCATTTGCACAAGGTCACACAAGAAGGCCTTTGGGCAGTCAAACCTTCATCCCTGAGGGCTTCAATCCAATACTCCACCACTAGGCCAGCTGCTAATTGAACATCCTTGCTGGCCTAGGGATGAAGCATGTGATGCATTTCTCACAGGACTGTCAATGAATGGCATTGAAAGGATATTGAAAGACAAAATTCTCTCTGGATCAATACTATAAGTCCTGATCCCAAGCTCCTGGAGAAACCAGCACTCCATGGTGGGTAGCACAGCAAAACCTGTGGTTACTGCATGGTGTCTCTTGGCAAATGTTGACAGTTAAGTGGTGTCAGCTCTGAAGTTATCTCCAACACAGAGACAGTAAGACCTCTACTTAAAACTAACAAAAATACCTTCCTTTCTTTCAGAAAAAACAGTTTCTGCACAAGGTACTCTGAAGTATTCTTCAAATGCTAATTAACATTCAGATTCTGCTCATCTATATACACATATACTTCAGGAGAGGAGGACAGATTAGGGCTTCTGTCAGCCATGGACAGAAATTGCACTAAATAGAAGTTGCATTAAGGAGACATGGAAACCTTCCTTTAAAAAAAGGTGCTTTGTGCCATTGCCCTTTGTGAAAATGTACCAGTAACTCCTGGAAATTCTGGTGTGGAATTCTGCTTCCTGGGTTTCTCTGGCACTGTTTCACATGGACTGCAAGAGGGGTTGCTGGCCTTTCTTCAGCCAAGCCTCACCTGAAGAAGTTGAAAGAAATCTGCACCTCGTTGAGTGCAGGTCCTTCCACCACCCTCACAGATTTTCACTCATGATGGTTAACACCTCCTAGCTCCCAAGGCTGCCAACATTCCCACCTCTCCTCCAGAACAGTAAACCCACATCCCTTAACAGGATAGGGCATATGGCCAAGAGAGGCAGATATATGGTACATCTGAGAGCTGTCCATAGGGGGGTCAGGCACTCTCCTTGCACTGCCAAAAGGAATGTTTGTTAATAAGGTAGTCAGGCCTTCATCATTAATTCATGTGCCTGTGGATGAGCACAGCTCTGGCCTTCCTCTCCCATGAGAAACGGCCCTGGGAGACACGGCAGCGGGTTAGGCAAAGCAGGGGTTAAGGAGTTGGATTGGGAAAAGACGTGTGTCTCAGTTTGACAGTCATACGCTAACTGGGGATGGGTGAACAGATGCTCTCCGAATGCTAATGTCACTCATGGTGTTCTACTTTGGGCACACTTTCTCCACCAGTACAAGTCATTCAGGAAGCAGCTGAGCTTGGAGGAGCTGGTGGCCTTTCTCCTGGGGCACTGGGGCTCTGCCCAGCCAGAGCTCACCCCAGCACTCATGGCTAAAACACTTGGCTCAAACATTGCTTAAGTGCCTTAAGACAGCATTGCCCTTTTTTGCCAGCCCTTAGCAGGGGGCATAATTTCTCTAAATCACTTGGGAATGAAGCCTTTTCCCATTCAGACACTCTTGGAGGAATTAAAAAATACATTGGACTTGCCACGTATACTGTAAAAGACACTTACAAGTCCTTAGCCAGCATATCTTCATCGATTTAGACACCAGTTCTGTATTCAGACCAGCTCCTACTCAGACTCCACTTCTGAAGCACCTTTTGAAGCTGAAGTGTCTGTGCTATCAAAGCCAGTGCATGGTCAAGACCTTGAATAACGGGCTGCTCGGATCGAGGATGTACCACAGGGATCTGTGACATTGTACAGTGATCCTTAATGAGGCTGACTTAAACTGCACTGGGAGAAAATAGATATTTATATAAACTTTGAGCAGAAGACCCCAAAATTTTAAAATCACATTGGAGCTGTCCATAATAAACAAAATTGCAGAGCTCTCCCCTAGCTCTACCCATGCAAGAAGCAGACAGAGGCTTGCTCACATAGGATGCTTGTCAGTGCAGTAACACTGATTTACACCACTGAGAATCCATCCCAGAGATTTGACTTTTTCTGAAAAACACTTCCCGCTGTGGCAGACATAACGCCATATCAAAGGCATGTGCTGTAATACACAATAAAGATATAGCTTTCATAATTTTCAATTACACTTCCTCTGCAATGATGTTAGTGAATCTCACCCAAAAGTAAATTATTCAGTGCAGATGATATAGAAATCGTTTGATGAGTGTCACTTTTCCATTTAAAGTTTTACCAAGATCTTCTTGGATAAGGGTCTCGGGTTTTTTTTTTTTTTTTTCACATGACACATTTTATATTTTGTTTCTCTCTCTTACCTTCATTCAGCAGGCTTTTTCAACTTTTTAATATACTTTTCTTACAAAACATTGAGTAGCCATTTAAATAGGTCTATTCAGGAGAAGTGCTCTTTCATTCTGCCAGAAATACTAGTATATATGTTTTATTTAGTTTTAAGAATACTATTTTTTTCATTTTGAGAACTTTGAAAGCTGGAGCCAAATATGAAAAGGCAACCTTCTTTCAAAGCAGGCTTGGAGGGAGAAGTATTGTGGGCTGCACTGGAAATCCTTTTCTTTCATGTAAATAAATAGTTCATTTACAAGAGCTTTTTAAATGGAAAAACATATCCAATACACCAATACATTCAAACTCACTCATATGGTAAAATATAGCAAACTGAAAAGCTGAATTCCAGAATGTTTTTATCTTTCTTTTCATGAAGTTACAGTTACATTGAAATCTAATTCCAAACAAAATTCAATGTCCCTTCAACTTCACAGGTTTTTTTCCTACTTGTTATGCTTCAGAGATGTACAACAATTAATCATTTCATTTTTCAATAATTTCATTTTTCAATCTGGTCTTTCTCTTCTACCAAGCTATTCAGAATCTTGCCCATGTGACATGGCCAGTAAAGGTTGCCCAAGGAAACTTATATGATGCAAACTCCTACTTTTATGTCTGGATAACTAATACGTTTCTTATTACCTCAGTCATACTCATCAAGAAACACCAGGTACCAGTCCTGTAAGGGTTCTGTCAATTATTCCTGGTTGGAAATGGGGGAGTAAACCTTAACTCCAGCCATAATTATTTTTTCAATTGTGGAAGCAAGGGAAGGAGCTGGAAGAAAGGAGGCTTGTACATTATTACAGTGTTTGACCAACAGTCAAGGAAGCCTCTGTACCATTATATTAAGTCAGCAAAAAAAGAACCACCTCTATCTACTGATGGAATGGTGGAGTTCCACTGATGAACATGTAGGTCAAGAGAGATCAATAAGAACCTTGAACAGGAAAAGCAGTGGCTTGTGTCTGACACTAAAAGGGGCAACTGCAAAGGAGATGAAAGGTGATGGAAGTCTGGACAAGAGAGATTTAGCGTGTGTTGATGTACAGAAAAGGCTGCATCAGCCATGAGGGGAGGAGAGATGACTTTTTTCACTGTTTTCCTCCTTCTGCCTTGATCACTGTGCCTGCCTGCATTTCCCTGACTCTAAAAAGGGCCTGGATCTATCTGCAGCTCATGACAGGTGACACA
This sequence comes from Lanius collurio, assembly GCA_020086605.1. NCBI lineage: Eukaryota > Metazoa > Chordata > Aves > Passeriformes > Laniidae > Lanius > Lanius collurio. Next base: position 13,656,976 of record JACBWW010000009.1, on the reverse strand, counting down.
TACCCATGAAAACCTCCAGGCTGCAGCATCTGTCACTGAACACATCCAAAGCTTAGCAAAGTATACCTGTTCATCCTGGCGTTTATCCTGCACTTGCCTTATTTTTGCACTGCTCAGGCAGTGCAGGGCAAGTCTGGTTCCAGCTTCTTGTAAATAGCCCACAAGCAAAGGTCAAAGACAGACTTTAATCTTGTGCCTTCTACTAATGGTGTTTTCCTTGATGCTCTAGAAAAAGCTTCCTGAAGATTAAAAATTCTCACTAGTGCACAGATACAGACAAGATTTTGACCTCTACAATGATAATCTGGCAGCAGAGACATGCAACACCTTTTGAAAAAAATCGGGGAGTTTCTCAGTTGGAAAATATGCCACTAATTTCTGTAAGTCCAACTGAAGTTCTGCATATGCAAATGATGCACAGCTTTGGCAGAAGAAGCCACAGAATTTGATTAATTGTTCCAGTGTATGGATCAGAACCTGTGTTATGGGCTAACACACCCGTATTACTTGAAAGTAATTTATAGGTGAGTGATAAAACAATCAAATCTGTGCAAAAATCTTTATGAGAGGATCTGGAAATGAGTTGAATGGTTTACCTTAAAGGAAAGGATGTATGAGAGAAGCAGGTAATAGAGGTCAACTAGGACCTTTGGTCTCCCTGAGTCAAAACAGGGAACATTAAAAATGGGAAATTGAAAACTGATGGTTACTTGTATTTTCCCAATTTCTTCAAGTGCAACAGAAAGCCCTTGAAGCCTACAACCTTGTGAGATTCAAGAAGGGACTGGACATCTGGACAGACTTCACTATCCAGAGAAGTTTTAGCTCTGCTTAGAAGCTCTCTGCTAAACACAATGCATCACCATTTTATCCATTCTTAGATTGTAAATGGCAGACCAGTCTCCCTGTTGCTGGGCTTTACAATACAAATGTGAGAGTTCCCAGACTTCTGGGGCTCATGGACCACCATAAAACCACTGATGTCCCTATGGATTGCTACCGTAGCAATGGAAAACTGATAGACTTGCTGGTGTTGCCATCCAACACAGATCCATACATCAGCTACAGATCACATCCCCTTGCCATACAACCAGATTGACAGCCCATGCTGGGAAAGCTGGTACAAACTTTGACTACTGTTGGCGTGCTCCTTGTGCAGACTTCAGCTCAAATGTGCACAGTACTCAAAGAAACATGGCCACAGCCCAAAACACAATGGGACACCCCTTTCCACAAGTTGGTTTATCTCCCTAAGCCAATGATCTATCAGGAACATGATTCCTCCCTACTACAACCCCTCACCTCTGAAAGAGGATCTGTAATTCCCATTCTTGATTTCCTTTCAACCTGTTTCTCTAAAACAATCTTCCCCTCAGGCAACGTGAGTCTCCAGCCTTTGTTTGGCTGAAGATGTAAATATTTGGGCACTCACTGATTTGATATATATACATATTTGTTGGAACATTTACCACCTGCTATTCAAAGTTAAATCCATAGATTACAGAAAACAAGTTCTTTATCACTTTTTGTCTAATGTAAAATTAAAGACAGCTCAAAGCCTACAAGCTTTCTCTTGCTTGTGAATCACTTGTAGCACATTACCCCTACAAGCCTTGAATAGCAGTGAAGAGCCCGTCTGCAAAGGCCCATCATCCCAGCAAGAGCTCCAGGAGTTTCTCTGCTCCTGAGGACATTAAATCAGAGGTCACAAACTAATGAAAACTCCTCGCTGTACTATGTGAGCTCTCATCTGCCAGTGCTAAAAGCTCCCTTGTCTCCTGAAGCAAGGAGAGCCAGGATCTCCATAAAGCATCATGTGCCTCCTTCTGAGACCAGCGCTGATACCACTGTAGTGTTGCTTTGCACAGGGTTTTCTCAGCCCCATTCTCAAAGCTGAAAGTAATTCATAGAGGTCCATTAGATCTATAAACAACCAAACCCTTCCTACATGTGAGGTCAGGTCTTACTAAACCTGCATTGATTTCCCAGGGTGGCTTCTCTTCTGTAAGGCACTGAAGCCATTCTAGGAGCAAGACCCACCCCTGGCTATGGGCAGGTTTCTCCTCTCTCCAGGTTTTTTTGAAACTTCCTCTAACTCAAAATTAGCTGAAGCATCTGGAGGCATTGCAGTGAGTTTCTGCCAATGCGCAAAATCAAACTAACAAAACACCACCAACCAAAAATCCAAGAAGATGTGTTTTCCAGGAAAATTGTGCTGTGTTCTTGTGGTTATTGTTTACAGTAGGTTTTCAGATGGTGATCTGGGGTGGTATGAGGGCAGAACACGTGTGTGGAGCGTAGGGTAAACTGGTACAAACTGCAGCAATGCCATGACTTCCAGTATGAAATTGGCTTGATGGTCAGTGCTACACACAGGCCTCTTTAGGCTTATTTCGCTCTGGAACATTTCAAAATATGCTTGAATAAAAAAAATTACATCCCTAGAAGACTTAACAGGCTTGCTTCAGACATTTAGAATTTCTCAGTCCCTTGTGACTTCTCCCAGCAAAGAGGTACCAGCTCAGTTTCAATGCTCACATCCATCCAGACTCCAAGCACAAAACCAAACTGGTCACCTGGTAACTACTGTTTTGCACTTGATTGTATGTGTGCCAAGATTTTGGAATACCCAGCTGTGTGTATGGGACTGACACGACACACATACAACAGGACACACAACACAAGCAATATCCTTCAACCTGGAAGGTTTAGAAATCTGAGAAGCAGAAGAGCTGATGGCTGGTCATTAAACTGACTGTTATAGGAGAAGAAGGGTATGTCTCTGCTCCCTAATGAAAAGAACAGACAGATATTGAAGAGGAGTAAGTTGGACTTTAATTACTGTTTTTGATGTCTGATCTATAACTCCCTAAAAGTTTTGTACGGGAGTAATAGGGAAGCATCAGAAAATTCCACTGGGATATAGATGAGGTCCAGTTTGCAAAAATATCCTCTTCATAAAGGAGCTCAATGCCCTCATTTACTTGGCAAACCATCATGAATTTATGATGCATTACATTTGGAAGGCAACACGGCGCACAGCTGAGGCAAGTAACTGAAACGCCGGGAGAGTAAAAGCAAAATGTTCTGAGAGTGAGGGTGCATATGGGGATGTATTTGAAAAAAATTATATCTATATAAATATACACACACATTTGCTAGAGAAAATGTATATGTATTTATAAAAAAATCTAAACTTCTCACCAGTCAAAAGTTAGAAATGATGCAAAACGCATCTGCTTTGATAAGTCTGTTATAAATCTCTTAGCTTGAAGCTTTTAACTGACCCTTTCCAGTTCATAAATATTTTAAGGGAACCCAGTTTAATTTAAAACAACCCTGGATCAATATATGCATTTATTCTGGCACTGTCCAGATTCCAGATCCTTGTATTATCAAAAATTTTGTCATGCATCTCCAGTTTGGCTCCAAATATAGGGTTCATTCAAGGCTGGAGCTCAAATTAGGGGTAAACCTAATTGGACTGAAACCTAAAAATGTCTGTATGGAACCTGGACAAGGAAGACAATTTGCCAAACCATATTTAGAGCAATCCTGTGACATAAAGTCTCCCCTATTGCCCGATGCTGATGTTCAGAGAAGCACAAAAATGTCCTGGGGAATGGGTGGTTTCCTTCATCACTTTGGGATGGCATTCAGCTTGGGAAAGCAGCATTTCTGCATGCAGAGGAAAGCCACGCTCCCCAGCTACAGAAATTTGCCTGCTTGTTCCCCAGAGCACTAATGGGGAGAAGAAATGCCTGCCCCACCAAGAACTGACACCTCCAACCTCATTGGGAGCACCTTTCAAGTGAAAATAATTTCAATAGCCCCCAACTGCAACTGCCCTGAACACCCTTTGGAAGAAGCCCTCCTGCCTGACATCAAGAACTGCAAGAAAAAGAATGAGAACTGCAAGGTTGACAAATAATTCTTTGAAGATTTTTAGAGTCTTGGAGCACTGGCATGACTTTGCAAAGCTTGCAAAAAGCAGCTATTTATAAGAACTCCAAACGTACTGTCCACTTTAAATATTAATGGCATTAACAACTCTTCACTGTCCCACAGATCAGTGTTCTCCACCTCTCATCTTCACAATAAGAGGCATTTCTTAATAACTATAGTGAAAATTAAATCCTGCCTTCCTCTAAAAGTCAATGAGAGTTTTACTCTGAGTCATGATTTATTGTGTACTTACGTTTTTCCTTCCTACCACTGTTCATTTTTTTAAAAAGTTCTTTTGAAAGACACTAGCATATATCCTACTGCAATAAATATGTTTTTCATTTTAGAACCTCTCTTTCTGTATATCTCCATCCACTGCAAAATTCATTTGGTGCCAATAATACAACACAGATCCTGTATTAATCCAAGCAGGGCACTTATATCACCATTAGGTTTTGTAGCAGCGATGGCTGCCTGGCAGTCATCCTCTCACCTGGTGCCAGATCCTGCTCTGGGACACCCTTCTGGGCACAGCACCCTTCAGAGACTTCCCAAAAGCATGGACATAGATTTGCAGGTGTCTCTGCAGGGGGTTGTGGTGTTTTTTTCTTCTCAGGCATCATTTTGATGCCTGAAAAACAATTTCCATAGGAAGGAGAGCCTGAATCAGCTTCCAGATGTCCTGGTTAAAAGGAAAGCTATTGGTCATTTTGAATGCAATGAATAACAGCTATTAAGTCAAGACTGCATCACAGCACCAACATCTCCACCTGATCACACATGCTACCAGTGATAAAAAGGCAGAAACATGAACTGATTTTGCATTTGAGTTGTATCTGTGGGGATTTATTCTGTGCACAGATTGTGTAACCAACCTCTAAGGAAATACCTACATAAACATCCAGCCTGTGACTTCATTAAGCTGCTCCCTGACTCCATGGGAAGTCCGGAATAATCTCTATAGAAAGAACACGATCAATATGTTATCGAGAAGATAAGTCAGTGTCAATGCTAATGTTTAAATATTCATCTACTTGTACCAACATCTTGTCTGTTACCGAAACAACAGGAATATTCAAAGATTAACTCTACATAAAAGACTCGGTAATTTTTTTCTCCAATTCCTTGTTTTTCTCTCGTCAGTTCTACGAACAGTTGTTAAGTAGAACAGGTTGGCATTTTTTCATCAAAACGTTACTTATTTGAAAAATGGGTCTTGGAACAAACCAAGACTTTTGCAGGAAATTTTCATTTGGGGAAATTTTTCAGCTTGTTGTCAAGAAAAGTGAAAACTGAAAAGAATTCCTTTTCCAGGATACACAATAGTTCTGAATATATAATCAAAAGAGCTAAAAGAACCAGACGGTATTTGTTTTAATCCAAAGAATTTGAAGGGAGAGAATATAAAAGGACTCATATTAACTGCAAGCACATTTATGAGGAGCTTCGGAAGAGAGAAGATTTGCTTCTTCATTCAGGACTACTTAAACTAACTCCAGAAAGTACCAGAGGAGAGAAGGAGGGAGGATGACTCCCGAGCATCTGCGACCCACTCAAGCCATTTCTAGCACAGAGAAGAGACTTTCCAACATTTCTGCAGTGAAAGATCTGTTTAAAATTAGAAATCTGAAGAAAAAAAAAATCTATGTAGACGATTCGGAAGCCTGTGAAATGCTTGGACAGAAAGATGCTGAAGTTCATTGAAGCTTGTGTTCTGCGTGGTGCTGCTTGGAGGATCTAAATATAACCAATGTTTCTGCCACCAGAGGCAACAGTCCCCTGCAAAGGAGGAGAAAAGTGGTCTCCCAGATGATTATCACACTGCCCTGAGAATTCCTGCTGAAAGGGATTGATGTGGTTTCATGCAAGACGCTGAGTACATCTACCTGAGGTCTGGCAAAAGTAATATATAGTGGTGAACCAAGACCTACATCCAATTCCTCTGTCACAGCATAGGCACTGTGCAGCATGTCAAAGGTAAACCAACACTTCCAACACCTTATTCACAGGTAAGCATTAAAGTAGACTTGTTACCATTTTTAGGTGGGATTTGAACATCAGAATTATATGAGTGAAATGATAATAAGAGGAGTAACAGAGACAAACCACACTGTCATCAAGGGAGGTTTGTAATGGAACAGCATAGCTTTTGCCATTTTGTTATTTACCAAAAGCCTTGTTTCAATCAGGGATGTAACTAAAGCCCTTAATCATTCTGAACAGTTTCAAGTGAATGGCTTCTCTCATGTGTTAACATATCATGTATGCAACAACTGTACACGTAGGATAGTGTCAGGAATCTGTCTGGACATAGGAAGTAGCCTACGGAATCATAAATATATTTCTCAGTATTTTAATATAAATCTGAAAATGACAGTTTACACATTTAAGAAGCTGTTACAAACTATTGAGAAAAAAATACGTATCTTGTGGATTAATGAGGTTTCCTAAAGACACAAAATGTGTCTGTACACAGCATGCTATGCTGGAGAGAGGGGAGCAAATAGAGCATGGCAGAGAGCACTTGCAGCTGCAGTGTGGGATTGTGTCCCAAAGGACATCTTCCAGGCAAGGGAATATCATCCCCACACCCAGCATACATTCAAGAACACCTTCATGTCTTCAAACAGGAAGGAACTGAGGTAGGAGTAACTTGTACTCAGCCATCAACAAGAGATTTCCTGCTTTTGCTATGGCCGATGGAGTCCTGATACCAGAAGCTACATGGATTGTGATGGAGTCATTTGGGCAAGTAAATGAAGCTGAAATCCAAGCCTTGGCATTGAGAGGCATTTCTGGGCAACCCGCACTCTGCTTTGTCCTTCTCCAGTGTTCTTCTTTTACCTTGTGCAGCAGAAGGAGCACTGGCAGCAGAGCAGGGGAAAGAGGTCAGGTAGGACTGGTGGGGAAAGGAGAGCCCTAGACAAAGAGGAAGGAGGTGTGAATGGAGAAAAGACACCAAGTAGGTGAGAATCGAGCAGCAAACACTCACTGTTATTCAAGAATGTTGAAGAATTCCAATCTATTGTGGTGGGAAGGCATTTGCTGTAAGACTACATTGGGGTTCTCCAAGGAAGAGCATGTACTTTCCTTCCCTGCTTAAAGAATTGAAACAGTGTGGAAATTAGTATATAATCAGATTTATAATTACAGTGTAAAACACAGTATTAGGCAAGGCTGGGAAAGTTATCTAATTTTCAGTCCTCAGCTCCTTGTGTTTCCCCTCCCAACAACTGTTTAACTCTCTTGAAGTTCATAACTTCCTTGTACCTGGGTACTACTGCTCCATTTTTTCCTCTGAAAAGTTGCTGGAAAGGCAACAAAAGCCTCTCAGATTTTCCTGCTCCCTAAAGCAGTGTGAAGGGCAATCTGTTTCTAACTTGCTAGCCAAAGATATGGAAATTTGCCAAAAAACCTTCTGCCCTAAGAAGGGCACTGCTGATTTCTTTAAGAAAATGTTCCAAAATAAGTTTTGCTGAACTTTCAGTAAAACACTGGCGTGTTTCTGAGGAAGAACTGGTAGACTCACAGTGCTGTGATGGACTTCCCAGGGAAGTGCTGGCAATGGGATGGACTCTGCAAGCTGGGCATGTCAGAGCCTGGGCCTCCCAAAAAGCAGAAAACCATGAGAACTTTTGTCCTCACAGAACCTGGTAAGTCCAGTTTCCTTCACAAGCAGCAGTGAGCCCTGAGAGCCATATCTCACAGTGCAATGTCTCCTCTCCTGCTTCACACTGAAAATTTGAATGGTTCTCAACAGGCTTGCTGCAATCCTGTTCTGGAACAGAAATGTAAAATGCACCTGAATGAAACACTTTACTGACCTGCTGTCCTCGGCCTGGCACACCCACATCCTTGAGACACCTGTGTCCCAGACATCTTCCAGCACCAGAAACATTTTGTTGCACTCTGGGGCTGCAGCAAGGGGTATGATCAGCAGGTACTGAGGGTCACTGTCCTTGGGTCACCAGATGTCACCCACAGCATCTCTGCCTTCAGAGGTGCAACCTTAAAACCTTATTTTCTGGGTGAGCAATGATGGACAGAAGAGATAAAGGTATGAAATCCCCCCTTTTCTCTCAGAGACTACAGTAACATTCAGCCCCACTTCCATGTCAAGCTCAGGTCTGCATTTTAACATATACATCGAGGAGACTGTGAAAAAAAAAAAATCTGTTATTATGCTTTTGAATAGAGAATTTACCTAAGTAAATAATTATTTTTAAACCCAAGATTTAAGCAGCTTTAGTATTCCACATTATGCTAATGTTTGACAATTACTAAGTGTGGGTATCACCCAGCATTTTTTTTTAAAGTTTAATTTAAAGCAATTTGACATGGAAAGGTTATTACTTTAGTTGCCAATAAAAGCTGTACTTTTAACATAAGTGTACACCAAGCCCTAGGGTATGTGACTATTATCTTTTCTGCAATTATGTGGTGTTCTACATAAATGTTTAAAAAAAAAAAAAAAACTTAGAAATATCAAAAGTACTAACTTAGCTGCAATATAAAAGTTGAATAGCAGAGCCGGGAAGCCCGGCTCCCGCAGACACAACACAGGTTGAGGTTTCCTCCTAGAGGTACCGCCGGGAACGGCGCCTCCGCCTGCACAGCCTCGCATCCCCCGCACCGCATCCCGAGAACTGCTCCCCCACGCTCTGCATCCCCCCTAGACCACATCCCCTGCACTGCATCCCCCGCAGGTCTTCCATGCTAGGAGGGGAAAAGGCTTTTCTCACATTCTTCACAGAATCACGGAAAGATTCTGGCTGGAAGGGACCACAGAGTGTCTCCTGGTCTCACCTCCACGCTCAAACAGGGTTATCCGAAAATACAAAGCACAGTATTGCAGCCAGATAGTCCTGGAACAGCCCCAGTGAGGGAGACTCCACATCCTCTCTGTGCTATCTGTTCCTGTGGTCGGTCACTGCATAGCAATGGAATTCTTCCTCATGTTCAGGTGGGACCTCCTGGGAATCAGTTTCTGCCCCTTTCCTCGTGTCCGAATGCTTGGCATCACCACCATCCTCTCGATACCTTCCTTTCAGATGCTTCTAGACATTGAGATAAATCTCTTAAACTTTGTTTTTCCCTTTAAAATCAGTGCTTCCACTTGGCTTTAGGGCTGTGTCTGCAGAAGAGACCCCATGGCTGTAGTAATGGACCTCCCCCTCAGCACAAGGCAGAGCGTGGGGAGCCCCATGCCCAGGGAGCAGCCACCCCACAGCTCCCAACCCAAGTCTGGTGCTATCAGACAGAAGCAGCAAAGCATGGTCACAGCCCTGCCTTCCATCCATCACTTCCCTCAGGAGATTCTGTGGGAGAGGGTGAAGAGCCACAACGCCATTGTCAGAGGTCCCAAATGGATGAAGCCCTGGGTTCAAGGCCATGTTGGATGGGGTTTTGAGCAACCTGGTCTAGGGCAAGGTGTCTCTGTCCATGGCAGGGGGTTGGAACTAGTAGATCTTTAAGGTGCTTCCAACCCAAACCATTTTATTACTCAACAGGTGTGTGGAGGAGACTAAAGTGTTTCCTCAGGAAGAGACAGGCCAGCTCACACATACAGGGGCAAAGACATTTCCCTTCTGACACATGGTCTCCCCCAGGATGTTTCTCTGGCCAAAGTGAGGATGCCATGAAGAACAAAAGTGCTGTGAGAGTATTTGCCAATTAGCCTGGGAACTTGGCACAAAGCTCTGTGTTCCCTTGGGCTGCTTAGTCCTGAGCCCTTCCTGCGTCATGGAGTGAGAGATAGGCCCTTCCACCAGCCTCTCTGGGTCAACATGGGGCAGGGCCAGGGCCCACGTGGGCACTCAGCAATGTCCCCAAACAGGAGCCAAGCCCCACATCAGCCTGTGCAGGTAAACTCACTCCTCTGCTCTGCCTGCTCAGCTCTTCAAAGGCAGAGCCTGGGGGCAAACAGACCAGGCGAGACAAGCTCTAGTCCAAACACCAGAGGCTGCTTAGTTAAGAGATCATTTTGATTTTTTTTTTAAGTCTAGGTGAGGGGTTTTTTTATGTCTGGGTTTTGTTTTTAACTTGAAACTTGTGAAAATCACAGCCTGATCTTTGCTGGCTGAAAGTCTTCCCAAAACCAGCCAGCACCAGGGCACTGAAGTTCAGCTTCCTGCAGTGCCTTGCCAGTGCATTTTGGTGCTGAACTGCAACCATCTCCAGGCAAGGAACAGGGGTTCAGCCTCAGCAGTCCATTCAGCCCTTTGTCTTTCTGTTGAGAAAGTGAAAACACTGCTCATAGTTGCAGTGCCAACTGCAGTTCGTGTTTCAAATTAACTAAAGTTCATTATTTTACACTTTAGGTAGAAGCTGCAACAAACTGTTCACCAGCAGTCCAAGCAATAGTATACAAGCCCCTCTAGGATCCCTTGGAAAAGCTCCTTATGAGTTCACCAATGTTTGCACATTAACCTCTGGGTGAAAAGCCAGCCAGAGGGATGTAAGAACTCCGCCGAGCCCTCCAGAGCATGACACAAAATGATGCAAGTGTGGGAGCTAGGAGAGAAAAGGGTTTGTGAGCCCAGAAAAATAATAAAACATTTAAATCCTTAATTGTTTTACTTGAAGATTTATCCAAAATCAAGCTCTACTTAAGCCTGTGAGTTTGCAGAGCATTGTCAATAAATTAGATCATGCACACAAGGCAAGGATTTCAAGCCAAAAAGCTCTAGCCCTGAGTCGCTTAACAGCAACACTCCCTAGAAAAACGGCTCGAGATGAAACATGAGATATGTATTAATTATCAATGGTCTAATAGAAAATTTAATGAAGACAAGTATCTTCTTGCACTTTATCCACGATAACGATGATAGTACGTCAGCGAGGCGCATACCTTACAACATAGCAGTGAATGTCAAGTCTGAAGCCATTATAGCAATTCCCCACAATAATGGCCAGCCAATGCATGGGCTTGTAGCACTTAATCAAAGTAATGACATCCATCCACAATTATTTATGTTATGGTAACAAAGAGCTGCCAAATGCAAAACAAATGACATGAGGATTTGTGAGTGAATTTCTTCCCGTAAATTCCCCTTAGGTTGTGCTTAAGGGCCCTCAGGATGGAAGTCTGTCTATATCCAGAGCAATATCAGAACTGCAGGGTTACTGTGCCACGTCTTACTGCCTATAAGCAATGAACCCAATGCTATCACCAAAATGAGCTCTTCAGACAACAGAACTGTATCCATATCATTTGAGCTGGCCTTGGTTTACACCCAGGAGCTGTCTTCAGAATGTTACAAGAGGAAAAAAAATGTTTGGAAGACGACCTTTGCTTACTTCTGTCTGTCAAGGAAAACAAAGACCCAGTTGTATCAACACTTAAACATGCATTTAACTTAAAGTATATGAGCAGTCCGTACTTACCTCAATGGGTTTGGATTAGAGCCATTATAATTACCAACCATGAATCTCTATTAAGTGCAGCACTGTTCTTTCAGGGGCATTTATGTGGGTGTTTGTATAAAAACACTGTCAAAAACTAAAGAACACCAGTAAATATAAAACGGCAACATTCAGGTTCAAATGTAATGAACTAATTTATTTTTTTTAACACTACATCCAACTGTTTTTCACCACTCACAGATGTCACTGGAACAACTTGAATAGAAAAAAATTGCCTAAGAACAATAAACTACACAGACCAGCTAATATTGCTTTTAAAATGCCCCCTGTTAAACTTAAATAATAGCCAAATCTCACTGCAGTAAATGTACTTTTATATCATTAAATACTAATTTAACAGAAATGCGACTGCACAGTGAAAAACAAAAATGCTGGGAGTGAAAGACTTCCCCTTTTTTGCCTTATTTTTCCTGTGCATAGTACAAGTGTCCAAATTAACCTGAAAGAAAAAAAAAAAAAAACAACCAAATATTTTCATATTATCTGGTCACACGGTAGCACAAGCCAAAGCCGGGACTAAGCTAAACTCTAATATACACTTCCCAAAGCCCCTGACGGGGACAGACTGGAGGACGCCCCTCACCACAGGCTCTGGCCACCCTCGATGACCAGGTTATGGCCCGTCATGTAGTCCGAGGCTTCGGAGGCCAGGTAGACGACGGCGGCCTGCAGGTCGGTGGTCTGGGCCAGCCTCCCGGCGGGGATGTCGGCCAGCCAGCGCCGCACCAGCGGCCGCAGCTCCTGCGAGCGGATGAGCGGCGTGTCAACGATGCCCCTGCAGCGAGCACACGGACCAAGGGCTGAGCCACGGGTCCTGCCCAGAAGGAAAGGCAGCACCCAGAGGTGTTTGAGATGTTAATTCAGAAGGAAAGCGGTGTGATAGCACAGAGGAGATGAGCGCATCCAGCCTGCTCTGCCCTTGCTGAAAGTCATGGTGCAAACTTTTACGATGCTCCTGTCCCATCATCACCTTCCGCTGCCGATGGGCAGCTCGGAATTTCCTTTCACGTACACACACACACACACACATTCTTAGCTAATAGCACGGTCCCCTTACTTTCAGGTTGCTCATAATCACCAGTTTAAATTTTTTTTTTCTAGAAAAGAAGCACAGCACTGGAAGCAAAAATGCCTTGAATTGGGTCAGTCGTGGCTCTTGGGAAGTGTTGTCCTTCTATCAACTCCTCATCACTCTACAGCTGTCACACATCGTGTTTGTGTACAGCCCAGAGACTGAAAACCCACCAACTCCTCATTGTCAAAAAACAGGCAAAACAAAGGCCGGTGCCCTTCTGGGCACCAGACACTTTCCACACACAAAAAAAGGAGAGGCAGAAATAAGCACAACACACCCAGTGTGATCCCCCTAAACCAATAACTGACAAATCACACTGATTTACCTGTCTTGACTCTTTTACACTAGTGAGTGACTCCATCATTTACTAAAACTCTGCTAAGTTTTTTTTCTCAGGTGCCCTAAAAAATGATGCTGCGGGAAGCACAATGCAGGGTGAAGATTTGGCTGGCTTTTATGACTTTAACTGCAACTGATTTGTCATACTCCCCCTTAACAACATATTTGTATTTTGTGAAATGTATAATTTTTTCAGCCCCTGAACAAATATATTTACATAACTGTGTCTAACGAGAAATTACATTTAACTTCTCAGAAATGACAATAACTAAAACCTGAACTGCCAATTCCACTTCATTAGTGTGGTAGAAATGCATTCCAAATGTTAATAAAAATTCCAACATGCTGATAAATTAGCGCTTCTAAGGAGCATGTGACACCTTGGTTAACATATTCAACCTCAATTATATTTCTCTTCAGCACCCTGTTATCTGGAACCTTTGCTGGCAATCAGAGGTGCTGTTTTTCAGCGGCCAATTTTCTAGATAATGTAGCTTATCAACACTGTGGGTAAACTTGCCAATGAAATCAGGCTGCACTGAACCACACACACGCTAATTGCATCTCTTTTTTATGCATATTTACAGACTGTCACTTCAAAGAAATCAGTGGCCCATTGAGGCAGCCAGTTAGCTGGAAGAATTGCCTCTTGCAAATGAAAATTAGCAAACAAGCTAGTGATAAATATGAAATGAACAAAGTATAAAAATACCCGTTTTGTTCTGAAACTTCATCGGCATCCCAATTTAGACTTCCAAGGAAATAATTTTTTGAGACAGACTGGATTCTGGGTATGGGATTTACCTTTTGTTTTAAATGAAGGTTGAAATCCACTATTTACTCTGTTATGAAGTGGAACTAATTCAGATTTTCCCCCAAATATTTCTGTTTGCACTAATCAGGCAGGATTTAAATATCAGCTTTATATTTTATTGTAATTGTCAATAAAGAGCAGAGCAGTTCAGAAACAGAGCAATGCAGCTCACTTAAGTTCTGGCAACGTAACAAAATCAAGCACATTCCAGTATAGGACTGCAAATGGTTTATTTATTTCCTTCAAGCACAGCCCCCCGCTCTCCCCCCTTGCTTTTCCAAACTCCTCAAGAACTGGTTTTCTTCAGAGAGAAATGTGCTTTGAGCAGCAGACATGAAATGCATTGAACTCCTTACATGCCTCTCCCTGTGCTTACAAAACCATCACCATCATCACTCTGGCTTTACACTATCCGAGACTAGAATAAGATCCATATGTTTGTTTTTTTTTTTTTTTTTTCATTTACAGATATATTTTAACCTCAGGGGAATGCAGATTAGGGAATAAAACACACAGTCCTCCAGCACAAGAGATTTTGCTAAAAACAGGATATTTTTCAATCTGTTGAGAAAAATGATCTTTGGTCTGATCACTGCAGCCTGCAAATCACCGCCCTGTGCCTCTTGCTGGACCTTTCTTTAGGTTCATTCCATGTAGCAAAAATTTAGATGTATAACCAAACTTCACTACAAATTTTTGTTATAGAAATGAGAAATAAATGTAACGCAAAACTTAAAAGTTGCAAACACACATACTGATGGCACTATAAATATTAGGCATGTCATTGATACTACACATCTTCTGGGAAAGCATTGGTGCCAAGTTGGGCAATTTAATGTTGTCGAACCCTTTTAGGCAGATTTTAGTTGGCTCCTAACCAGTTCCAGCAAAGACAACTGCCAATGCATTAATTCCCTACCTCATCTCGTATGCAGTGCTGAGCCTATCAGTACTTTCTGTTGCATGTCAATGTAATATCAAACTGCTGGTTCCTTAACATTAGAGATGAGCATCAATATTTCATTATTGATACACAGGACAATTTGAGACATGAGGGTAGAAAAAAAGACTGAAAAAAAAAAAGAGGAAAAACAATTGCCTAAAACATTTCCACTTCGAGAGACACATTAGGAAAAATATCACTTACCAGATACTTAACTGGAATTGTTACGTGCACTCAATCCCCAAATGAGAGCAAAAAAAGATTCCATCTGTGTGTAACTTGATTTCTTTCAGATGAGTTATTAATTTGAATGAGTTAAGTACACTCCACTTAATCAGGAAGTGTTTAATCACAAGATCCACTTAATTGGGACATCTCCCAAGGAATTAAGATTTAAGTCCAAAGATACTTACCAGCAATGACTGCTGCTTAATGGGGATAGTAATGCTGCTTAATTGGGATGCCTTCAGGTGATGCTGGGGTGCTCCTTCTCCTGCCAGCTCTGCCTCTCCTTCCCCTTTATGGGTTGTTCCCCGAACCTGCAGTGATCCTGCCCCTGCCAGCTTTCTGGGGCCACAAGCCTGGTGCAGTAATGTGAGGCTACCTTCATGCTGCCCCAGAGGAGCAGGGCAAGGTGCAGGGCACACAAAACCTCTTTGCCCCTCAGCCCAAATCCCTGCAGCCCATCAGTGGGGAACACGGTTCATGCCCCAGGGCTGCTGGCCTGGCTGCAAGTTGACCTTAATACCAACTTCAAGCTGCCCATCCCAAAGGTCATCACATTACGGCATTTCATGTCTTGCTAATCAAGAAGAAGGCAGTAATTAGCCAAAAAAATGGAGATTGATTCAGTGTAATGACTGCAAAAATGAATTCTAATGTTGCACATGCCAAAAGCCAGACACCTTCCAGAATCCCCTCTTCCACCACACCCAACACACTTCCATGTCCTTGGACCAACAAAGAGACTAAGCCTTGTGGGCAGCTGGGCATCAGCCACCAGACAATATTCTGTAAAAACCCCTGCTCACACCCTGGTCCCTTCTACAGTTCACCCCCACCATCCCTTTCAGGAAGACTCAGGGACCTTCTGCATTATTTTGGCATCAGCCGTGCAGCAGGCTGTGAGGGGATGGCAGTGGATGGTGGCACAAGGACTGAGTACAGTTTCCATGATAGCAGCAGCATAAGTCAGCCAAAACACCCAGGGAATCAGGTTTGCCTGGCCAGCAAGAGAAGCCTGCATGCTTGATTTTATAAATGCAATAAATCATCCTAAGGACTCTGTCATAACATTTTATGCATTGCTAACTTTTGTGCATTGCTCTGCATAAGTTTTATGCACTCATTAAGAAATTAAGTTGATAAAAAGTGACCAAATAGGAAGAGGAGGAAAAGGCCAAAAGGTTTGCGTGGTGAAATAAAGTTTAAGGCCAGACGAGCATTTGGAGCTTCAGACAGAGGCATGCTGAGAGTGCCTTAAAGCTTTAATGCAGCCATGTGGAGGTGCTACTACAACACAGCCACAACTGGGAGGGGCAAAGGACTTAAGGACACAGTTATTTTACTTGTCCAGAGCTGGTCTTGGGGTACCATCATGCCCCATATCTACATCTGTGCTCTTCAGACTGCTTAAAATCACATCCTGTTATGACACTGAGGCTCTTGTTGGTGTTGGGTGCTCAGATCAAGTGGGTTGAAGGTGTCCCTGGTCCTCAGTGAGTCACATCAAGAGACAGTGACACTGGTGGGGTCCACAGTTCTGGGAATGGGTCCAAATGTGCACTGAAATGCAGGTTCACATCTCACACAGACAGAAGTGCAAATGTGAAGGGTTATTCACTCAGAAGCAGATGTGTTTTGCTCATGTGATGAGGGATCTGAGCTCTATGAACTGCTGCAGGCTCCTTCCTCCTGCCCAGAGCACCCTGGGCAGCCCCATCACAAAGAACTTGGAACCTCTGTGAGGGAAGTCCTGCTGGTCTCCAGAGCAGCTCAGTCCAGGTTCCCACCTGCATTAGGGAAAACTGCTCTGGCCAGAACAGGGAACCTCAAAGACAACAAAATATTTGTTTTCCATGCACCCTTGCTGGCTGTTCCTCCAAAAAAGCAACACATCACCCCTTCCTGTTGTAGGATTTTAAGCTCAGAGCTAGAGTTTACAACAGGTAGGGATGATTAAAATGCAACCCTGTGTTGCTTTGAAAAGTAGAAAGAGAAGCTATTTTTTCCCCATGCTCTGGCAACTGTCTCCAGGAACAAAACTTCTCTAGATGTGAGTGCTTGCTTCCAACTTGTACAAAATAGTGAGTTTTGATCATTTAGTGCCTATTTTTTGAATTTATGTAAGCCCCTAAGAAACGGGTAATTCCTCCTCTAAGAGCCTTCTCGTCTGTAATTGCTGTGAATGTGGCAAAACTATCCCACCTCTGTTGGTGCAGATTACCCATGTATTTTCAGACACAATTCCTGCCAGGTCCTGCTGAGCTTGCCTAATTCCCTTCATCTCCCCAGCTCCTGAAAGCCAGTGTAAATTCACTAGCCCTAGTTATGGGAACACCATTACAGTGCTGCTAGCATTGGCATGGGGAAAATCCCATTAGGAAGTAAGATGCTGTTGAAAGAATCTCTGGATCACATAGAGCGACGGCTGGAGTCACTGGTATAATTAGTAATAAATAATCATAAGGAAGACAGCTAGCACAAGCAAGGGGAGAGCAGATCGGCAGTAAAAGCAGAGGCACTTGCCATTAAGCTCTGTGATTTTTTTTTCCCTCCACTTCGTGGATTAAAATATGTAATTTGTTTTCCCTAATTTGATGTACATTATTATCTTCGTTATTACAATTTAACTCCTGGGTTAAAATCCTGCCCTTCTTACTTACTCTGATTGACTTCAATGGTCTACAGAATTTGACCGCTTCCAATTAATGCTATCCACTTGGGTTTCTACTCAGCACTATCATGCACTGCTAATTGTTTAATAAAATGACTGGTTGGGCATGTGTGTGAGAAACAGGGAGAGACAAAGTGGATCTGGTAGGAAAACTTTTCTTTGTGAATAAATACCCAAAACACAGAGCTTGAAGTCTCTAAAATTAAGGAAAATGTAATTCGTAATAAATATATATTTATATTTACAAAACTGCACCTGTCCTCCTGTGACTGTCAGAGCTGAACAGAAGCTCAATAACAGCAATAAAATGTAGCTTTTAAAGTGCCTATATATTTGTCTCAAGTAAAAAGGGAAAAGAAGTATTGTCTATTAAGTGTCAAAAACCCTTTCTTTAACCACAGAAGGCTTGGACAGACTAAGGAAATATTTCATCTGGAAGGGAAATGCTAAAAACTACCCTTCACACTATTGGAAAACCTATTATCAAATGCTAAAACCTCTCCTTAAATCCCTGAGTATACACAGCAACAGAGCAGGCTTGGTTCTAAGTATTTAAACCTTTGTTAAGGAAAAGACAACATAAAGAGGGATGCAATCCACCTGCTAATTAGAAACTTTATTTGCTGAGATAGTGTTCATTTGAGCTTTGTAGAACATTTCATTCCCTTTGTACTTTCAAAATGAGACTACGTTTTACTTACGGAGAAATGCAGTTGACTTTTACTCCTCTGTCAATCCACTCGGTTCCCAAAGTCTGTGTTAATTTTACGACCCCGGCTTTGGAGGCGTTGTATGCCAACTGCTTCTGTGGGTGAGGGACTACAGGGGATTCAGAAGAAGAAAATTATTTATTCTTCCCAAATTAAGATATCTTAGGCACTACACAGACAACTCCCTGCATCAAGATGAGCTATTTGCCCTTTTCCCAGGTACCAGGCAGGGAGCAGCAAGAACTCAGCCCCCCCACAACACAAACCCCTAAATATGTATTTTGCCATCTAACAATTTTGTCTCAGCAGATGGGCTAATGGAAAACAGTGGTAAAAAAAAATAAAGACACTTAAAAGTTACCATATTTGGGCAAAGACAAACCCAATGTAATAAACATATATATACAATAATTGACTCCTCTGAAGAAAGATAAATAATCATATGCACATTCATATATTATACACACATGTATGTTTATATACTTGTAAACTGTAATACTAAGAAAATATCTTATTATAAAATACTTTATAATTAATAATATAATGTGTATTATAGATTATGTATTCTAAGTCATGTAATATATTAATATTATTTATAATCTGATATATAATAGATAATATATTATGTGATAACTGTAACAGTAAATTGTTTGATATGACATTATATGATAGAATATGATATAAGTGCATAACAGATTTTATATAACATATTATATATAGCTTCTTGGAACAAATTATTCTCCCTAATTTTTAAATTATCCCTAGTCTGAAGCAAACACATCTTATTATCTAACTGGTGTTTGTATGGATGTGAACACAGGTGCATCCCAAAAATTCAGAACACCCACCACTTTCAAAATCTGAAGCTTTTGAAAATGTTTCAGAGATGTCACATGTCAGTCAGAGACAGAAAATGATCAGCTTGCTAATTACAATGTTCAAGCTTGTTAGTGCTGTGCGCTCGGGTGGCTCTGCCCCTCTCCAGCTCAGTGAAAGCTACTTAAGGACAAATCCCCTGTGGGTGTAAAGTGCTTTAAACCCACAGGAGTCAATCCAAGTCAGTCCAGGTGTTGGGATTTACACCCACAAAGTGTCTCTCCTTGGACTTTTCTGGCTGCCAATTGGACTTCATTAATAAACCCAGTGCAAAGCATCAATCCATAATTAGCTCTGTATCGGCACCGAGCCACACTGAGCTGCTCACTCTGATGGAGGGAGAGTGGGGAACATCAGGGCTAAATATCAGTAGTCACAAAGACAGACAATTCCAGCCGATGGGGTTGGATAATGCTGAACCCTGGAAGAAAGGGAATCACAGTGTTTGTGCAAGATTCAGCAGCAAAACCCCAACTCCCAGCATTTTGATAAAAGCACATAAGCAGCACTGGTAGCTGGCATTAAACTGGTCTTAATAAATTAAGCTGATGCATCAGTTCTATATCACTCCCACCCATGGCATCCCAACACACCCACTACTGATTTTATTGACTTAAAATCTTGGGTTTGAATATGTCAATGTAAGGGCTTTAAAGGAGGTGATAACTGAGTTACCCAAACTCTGAAAGAGCCAAAAGCCCTGCTCCAAATTACTGAGCATGTGAACAAGGACCTTTGCCTTGAACAGAGATGTTTGTGAATAGATTTAAAGCACACACTCAATGGGAGCAACAATTAGAGGGGGGTTTTTCTGCATGAGTTGCAGGTTTGCTCAGAACTCAGAGGCCTCTTCCTTGTTACAAAGAGCATTTCATACCATGGCCCTCCTCTGCCAGCATTTATTCTGTGCTCTTTTTTGTTCAATATGAAATGATTTGCATTTTGACCAGCAGAACTGCTTTGCCCTCAGTGTGTGCCTGTTGCCCCCTGACGCAGCACGCCGTGGGGGCTCTCAAAAAGATGTGGAACGTAATTTCTTGATTAATTGCCATGCATCAGCTCCAAGTTACATACAACTTCGGTAGTTAACCTTGTAACCTCCCAAAAGCAGTTCTTTGCTAAACTTTCCAAACATGTCTTTCTGTGATAAATCATTTTAGTGATCACTTGCTAAGAGGAGACAAGTTCTGGCACTGGCTCTGCACCTACAGTGCATATGGGTGAGAACAAGTTGCTGCAAGCTACAAGAATCAGCTTCTGACTTGGGGTGGGTGATGAGACAGAGTTATCAAAAGTCCTTCCATGGACTTTTGTCTTTATAAGAGTATCTAAAGAAGGTTATTAGGAGGAAGAAATTTTCCCCTGCTGAGTCACTCAGCCCCTCTCAATAGGAAGAACTCAAGAAGAAGTTAACGGGTGCTGTGAAGCTCTGGCGCTGGATGGGATTTCTGCAGCAAGGCATTCCACGCTACTTCCTCTTCCCTTACCTAAGGTGGTCTCTTACGGAGAGGAGAGAGAATCTGGAACTCTCCAAACTCCTACAAAATGGGGCTCATGAATTAATCTATGCCTCCAGCAGTGTCACCAAAAAATCTGCATTGCTAAGACTTCAGGAAAGCAAGAACACTTGCTCCTGTTCAGGACGGAGATGATAGAAGAAAGCAGATCAAAATTCTGGCAAGATTAGCTGCATTCTGTTTTAAACACTTTTGTCCTGACTTTGGCTGGGACAGTTGTTTTTTTTCCCCAGTAACTGCTACAGTGCTGTGCTTTGGATTTAGGACAGGAATAATGCTAACACATTGATGGTTTAGTTGTTGCTGAGTGGGTCTTACTCTAAATCAAGGACTTTTCAGGGCATCATGCTGCCCTGCTAACAAGGAGGCTGGAGGCATAAGAACCTGGAAGGGGACACAGCCAGGACAGCTGACTCCAGCTGGCCAGAAGGATATTCCAAATCACATGGCAACGTGCTGAAAAATAAAACTGGAGTGAGCTGGGAGACTGACTGGACATCGGTCAGTGGGTGGTGAGAAACTGCCCTGTGAACCACTTGCTTTGCATGTTGTTTTATCCTTATTATTTGCCCTTCCTTTTCTGTCATAATAGGCTGTCTTTATCTCAACCCACAAATTTTACCTTTTTTCCTAGATTCTCTCCTCAGTCCCAGGGGGGAGGGAGGGAAGAACTGTGGGGTGTTCACTGCTGCTGTGGTTATACCACAACAACCTGACATTCTGCCTTTGCACCCTGGTTTGGTGCATCAGGCTCCCAGCCTGACCTTGAAGCAGCCACACAATGTTAATGAGAGGTGCACACAGACAGAGCAGACCACTTCCCACTAAAGATATTCACTGTAAAATTACAGCTCTGAGTTACACCTGTGTTAACCGCCGAGCTGCAGCAGCCGAGCCACCACTGCTGGAGCGTACGCCTGGAATAATTCCAGTGGAATACCAGAATCAAAATGCACATATGCAAAATGTATGCAGCTTATCTTCAATTAATTAAAGCTGATTCTGAGCAGTGTATCTGGAAAAATCACAAACAAAAACCTCCCTATCCTGCTAAGTGTCTCCTCATTTCCCTGTATCTCTGAGGAAGGACTCAACCTAAAACAACAACAAAAAAAATATCCCCTAACTATTTCTAGAAACATTTCATACTATGCCAGTTGGCCAACATACTTAAATAACCAACCAACCAACATATTTATTTAACATTCAGCAGATGGACATGATATGAACATCGTGGTTTTCAGTTGTAGTTTCATAACTACTAGATTTTTTCAATGCCAAGATTCAAACAGGTTCAGAAGGTAAACACATCTCTCCATCTCTTAACTTCTAGCCTAGTATGCATAAACTTTCACTGACATTTAAATTCATCTTGGGATGACCCTTCCAGGCTGCTCTCAGGGCTGCTTTCCAATGTTCCTTCCTGTTCCAGGACTGGTACTGCCCTCAAATGTGACCCCCAGGTGGAACTCTGGGCTTGGCTCACCAGCCAAGAAGGTGCAGCTCCAAGCTGGGGCTGGGATGGATGCTATGTTGGAATGGCATCACGACCCAGCTCAGCAGAGCTGTGCCAAGCCCCATTGGAAAAGCTGGAAAATACCTCTCCTTGAGCAGAGCACACCACTGCTGGGCTGCAGCAAGGCTGAGAGTTCTGTGCCAAACCAGCAGATCCCCTGTTTCTGCCAATTCCCAGAGCTTCCTAACTTTCTCCAGGATGGACCACCTCCCAGGAAATTTTGCTTTGTGGCAATGATGGGGATGGTGGCAGTCCAAGCATAGACCAGAGCCCAACTGCTTGGAGCAGAGCAGGAAAGCCTGAGGTATTTAAAATTTAAAGTCTTACAGTCTTTTCAGATCTACTTTGCTTTGGGAGATTTTGTAACTTTACAAAGCTGGGATGGAGGGATGGTGCTTGTGTTTAAGCATAAGTAAAACAGCTGGTAAAGACACTTGAAAAAAATATTAACAACAACATTATAAATGGATTTTTGAAGAACCATTTAAAGTTACTGTGCAATAAACTGAGTAGAATGTCATAGAATGTCAAACCGGGCACAGTAAAAATAAACGTTATTCCGAAGGAAAATAAAAAGACTGCATATTTATGTAACATTCAGCAGATGGACATGATATTAATACAGGGGTTTTCAGTTGTACTTTTATAGCTACTAGATTTTCTTGCCTAACTTGGCAACCCAAGGCACCATTTGATTTTTGGATTTGGACAATACTGCAACAGATGTCCAGACCAATAAAATAAATTCCTAAAGGGCTATGCTTAATTTGTGTAATTGATCAATTTTTGTTACATGGGCTTCAGCTCAGCAGCCTTCCAGATTAGCTCAGCAGTAGGGATTTCATTCCATATGTTACAATGGTTTATTGGTGCTTTTGATGACACTGCTGATTCAGCAGCCTTGGTGCAGGCACCTGTTGGCAATGAGAATGTTGTAAAACCCACGGGTACCAGGGCAAATATGGGCACAAAACCTTCTGGGTGGCTTGTAAGCATCTTGTGGGCTCAGCTTCCCAGATGCCAAGGAGTTTGCCTGGAACAGCATGGAGGGAACCAGCACCTCTCCCATGGTATCCGTGCGCCAGAGTCAGAGAAGGTGACTCTGCCTTTTCAATAAAAAGTAGTAAGTGCTCTAAAACATTGAGGACAGATAAATGTTGAAAAATGATATCAATAAAAATTTTGTAGTACATTTCCTCTAATATGAAATGTCAGTGATTTACTCCTTCCCAATACAGGTTTAATTGATTCAAATAGCATCGGTAGTAATTAAAAGATGGATTCTGAAGCACAACTGTTAGCTCTCATCACTCACCTATTAAACTTGCCATAGATGCTGTGTTAATTATCTTCCCATATCCTTGATTCAGCATAATGCGGCCTGCAGCCTGTGACAGAAATTAAAGGAAAGACCAGTGACCCTTTCTGTGATTGTGCTAATAATGACATGATAATAAATTAGTCTTCACTTTTCAGAAGAGTTGATGTGCTAACACATTTTTTTTAAGCGCTTGATATAAAAACTTGGTCTAAAAATGGCTGATGCAGGAAAAAATCCCATTGCCAGTTCACACCTCTTCGCTGTTGGCAATATTTTTTCAAAATAATCACTAATGTTGGGAATTCTCCCCTCCAAGCATTCTGGTTTTCAAATAACCACCCTTCAAAAAAATTTTGGCCATTCTTTAATGCTTGGGCTTGGGAACCCAACAAGTACCAGCTGCTTTTGAATGTATTGACCGAAATCTGTAATTGATATAAAGCAAATCTCACCTAAACTCCACCAAAAGTAGGACCAAACTTATTGTGATAATTATTAATAAAATGTTATTAGAGCTTGATATAAAGTAAATACTTAGAATATTAATATCTGCTTGCAAAACTAACCAGTGCAGTATTTCACACCTACTTGGCAGCACAAAAATAACCCTCGTAAATTAACATTAAAAGTTTTGTCCCATTCCTCCAGGGAAGTCTCTTCACTTGCAGAGTTGAGATTGATTCCTGCATTGTTGCATGCAATATGGACTGTGCCCCAGCGAGCCACAACTGCATCCACCATCCTTTGCACATCCTCAGGCTTGCTCACATCTGCTGCCAGGGCAAGGCTTTTAATGCCTGCATTGAAACAAGAGTGATGGAGTCAGTATAGGAATTCACAGGGAAAGAAAAAAAATTCTATTTTATGATTGTTTTTTAAATTCATATGTAGGGACAGATATTCTTTATGGCTGTATTTTATACATATAAATATATATTTTTATATCTGTATTCCACCTTAATTCATTGCTCCACAAACAGTAGCAAAACGTGTGTTTGTTGCTGCAATACCGTTATAAAGTTGCTGACTGGTGCGAGGTTCGCTTGCTGGAGACCAAGCTGGAGCCCAGGTGTGGGAGCGAAGGCTGCCACTCCGGCAGGACGAAGCTTGGAACACTGCACCATCTTCTGTCCAAACCCTCAATTGCAGCTTCCCCAGCCACTGCCAGCTCTACAGATGCGTTTCTTGTGCCAGATCCCCCCCAGGATGCTACAGAAATCAAATTAATTTATCCCAAAATGCTCTCTGGATGAATTACAGCATCCAGAGAGCTGGGAGCCTGACAAAAACAAACCAGTTTTAGGTGAGAGCTAAGTGGTAATACCTGCAGCTGCACAGGTATGGTAGTCACAGCGCCTTATTAGTTGCAAATCACACTGCCAGAATAATGCAAACATTTGGAAGTGAAGAAGTTTACCAAATTTGAAACATGCAGAAGTTTTGCTTTTTTTTCCTAAAATAATCCAGCCATTGACTTTTGCACCAGTGCTGATCCATAAATAACTTTATTTAATTTATTATAAAAATCAGCTGTAAATGCCCTTGTTATTAAACAACTTAAGAAGCCCGCTGAAGTACCCGATGCCACTGGGATTGTGCCCATCCTGAAAGCCAAACAAGCCTATACCAGCAAGGGCTGTGGTGAAATGGGTCTTAAGGAAGGAAGGAGAGAGACAGCCACTGGGGTTGGACCACGGATCAGCAGACTGGGTAAGAAGTAACAGCTGTTAAAGCAAGAATTTTTTTAGTTCTACATAAATGACAAATTTGTTCCACATTGGTCTCTCTTTCAGATCATTCTGATAAAACATTTAAAAGAAGGGATAAGCCTTTTCTAGGAGGAGACTCTCCCAAAATGGAGCTGAGATGGAGGCTTCCAGGAAAGCAGGACAAAGCAGGAATTGCCCAGTGGTATGTGAAGAAAATGGCAGAAAAGAGGCTTTTCCATGGAAAAGCTCCTCCTCATCTCCAGTGCCTTCAGGAGCCTGTCAGGGTGCACAGCCCGAGGTGATGCCACTCTGGGGTGCCAGGGCATGGGATCTCCTGTCCCCTTCAGTGAGGACATTCTCCACTTGATTTCCATGGCAGAGAAAAAATATAGACAACTAAAAAATGAATGCACACTCTGCCACAAAACAAGACCTCTTATTTTATCACAGGTTTTATGCTAAATATGCTGAAAGAATAAAAATATCCAGATGGCCCCTGTTGTTCCTCCCAATTGTTATCAAGGCATGTAATGCACAGGGAGTTGTGGCAATCTTTCTTTTTCAATTTACAGACAAAATGGGTGCAAGCCTGTTACTAATGGTAACAGAAAGACTCTTCACCTGCCCTCCAACTCTCACCCCATTTAGAGCTTCATCTTATAGGTCACTTCATAAAAACGAGACAAAAGGTGCCACGTGTGAGTGTCTAGCGAAGAAGCAGTGAAGCCACGCTCACTTCAAACCAGAGTCCCACACTCGACCTTAATCAATTCAGCTGATATCCCTGCACTCTGAGAGGGGGGAGGAAACCACTTTCTGTGTCTTCACTGTCCCCACAAACCACCTGTTAAAAGTAATAAATAAAACAAACTGTGGAAAAATAGCTTCAAATCTACAGACAAGACCAGAGGCAAGACACCCCATAGGACAGCTCTGCTGGGTGCCTGATGGGGCCAGTGCATCTCCACAGCACTCAGTGCGGTTTTGTGGGGCTCCTGGAGGCAGGTTTGTGACCAGAGGGGCAGGAGAGGAGCCCAGGAGCTCTGTGCTGGAGACAATCCCTGCGCCAGATCCGCCCGAGGTGTCCTTCTGCAGGGACACACACGTCCCCCTGCCACGGCCTTCATCTCTGGTCTCTCGGTATAAATGGAAGTAACACGTTGCATATAGACAAGGAGATCAGGAGTGACATTGCACAAGGCATTTGCATAGTTTACAGTGAAAATGCACATTTTAAAAATCCCATCAGACTAATTCTTCCCTTAGGGTAGAGGCAGTGATTCCCCCTGAAGACAGAGGTGTGTGTAGTGGAAGGTAACCCTTAGGATTTTTTGGTTATGTTTCATCATTTTTGGTTCTTCTGTCAGGATCCATTAGCAACTGTTGGAAAAGGTATTCACACAGGATCTAAAAACAAAGACCCCTGTAGCCAAGGGATGTACACCCGAGCTGTCTAACAAAGCTAAAACTGAGATCACAGGCGTTCTGATGTTTAAAACTCATCAGGAAATGATGGCACCATCCCAAAAGGCAGGAAAGGGCTCCTTGGTATAAGAAGCAGAGCGGCTCTAAGCTAGCTAAGCAAAATGTTTTGAAAAAGTATCAGTATGGGAATCACTTGGGGCACTGAGCTTCCAACTTCGAGTTAGAGATCTACAGCCATAGAGGAGGGAAAAAATCACAGCCTCTTTGTCCTTATTACAGCAGGAAAAATACGTATTAATGTTATGATTGCTTCAATTTACTCATGTGAATATTTTGAGTAAAGCTAGCTGAACCTTTTTGTCAAAATTTATTTCCAACAGAGCAGGATACTTCTTTGAAGACAAAATGTTTCATGGAAACATTGATTTCAACAAAAAGTTTTCAAGGGAAAGCTTCTGAGGTCTAGGCTAGACTCTCTAGTTACCTCTGGAGAGAAAGAGATTGAAAACCTGACCTTTTCAGATCCTTTCCAAAAACGGGCATTTGGATATAATTCCCTTTCACAAAAGCTTTACAAAGTTTGGGGGTTGTTCCAACAGGGAATGACAAAAAGTTTGAAACCTCAAAACCCATCATGAGATGGAAGAGATGTGCCCTGACCAGCTGCACTGGTCAAATTGATAGATAATATTTGACCTCAAAGGATAAAGATTTGTAAAGAGTGAGAAGTGAGATTTTCTTTACTTTAGACTGCAATAATATTTGCTATGCCTCATGACCTCTCTGACTGCATTTTGGAACAATCCCCCACCTCCTCCAGGCTGGCAGCCCACTGCTGAAGGAGCAGAGATGTAGGGCAGCCATTGAAGGGTGGATGATCAAACTCCTCCCGAAAATGCCCTGGAGATGAGTTAAGTTCATTTTCCAATAGGCTGCTGGCATCCAAAGTCTTGTGGCTCTATCAAGCAGCCCATTTCTATCCAAATAGCTCTGCTTGATATGCAGGATGTTTCAGGGGAAAAAAATGTCCAAAAGGTGAGTTGAGGTGTAGGGCACAGCTATTTTGTGCCAAAACTGTATGGCTCTCATGCATAAGAGAGTGAAAAGCTTCAGGGAAGGAGCGACTGGTCAACCCAAGATTTTGTAATAGGAACTGGACTCTTCCTTCTAGGTCATTATTTGGGATCAGAGCTTCAGCCATGGCACTGATACTCAGAGTAAATTGTCTCCTGCTTACTGGAGCTGGGATTGTGGCAGTGATGTTTTGTTTTATATGTTCTCTGGGGAGGCTCAGGACAGGATCCAAACCAGAATGACACCATTCCTTACTCCTTCCTGAGATTGGGTGACATAAATACATCTGCAGGGGCTGGTTTTTTCTGGAGAGTATATGGTTTCTATGGCCCAATCCCTTGCAGAAGTCAGAGTGGAAACAAATTCTGGTGAATTTATCCAGATGGCAAAGTGAAAATTTCCTACGTAAATGTCCATCTTTAAAGAGAATGAAGTACTAAACTTTGAAGAAGGCTCAGGTGCAATCTCACAGAAGGAATTATAAAATGAGTAATACATCCTTCCTTTTATCATTAAAATTATATTTCCAGTTTTCTTTTTCCCCTTTGCAATTGCAGTTTAGCACGGCTCGAGGGGGAAATTCAATTTTATGTTACATTTTCTGTTTTTACTGCTAAAATGGCTTGTTGAAGAATTTACCTCTTTTTTGGGATTTTAGTTATGTCTATTAGTATTTTATTCCTATATCTGACCTTGTATACATGTTTGAAAGAGGACTTGAAAAATTACTGCTTTTCAATTAAAAGGGTACAATGAGAGATTCAGTCAGGCACTACAGCTACGCTGTTTTGGTGTTTTGTCTCATGGCACAGACACTAGATCTGGAAGAGTGGGTAGATGAGTTCATAGGCCATATTCACCCATAGTGAAGCCTGAGGTGCTGCATGATTTACTTTGAGCAGCACCATCTCTGTTCAGTGCTGGTTATATATTGTACAAGGTGACCCTTCTCTGTTCCTGTCAGCCATGGCTCACCACTTTGGGCACTTTTGGTGAGGAATTTTGCCTCTCTGGTATAGTTCATATTGATGAATAGCTCTTGCAGATAGTGTGGTATCAATGACTGCTGGCACAACAGCAACAGGGCAAGAGAAGCTTTGTGCCCATGGCATGAAAATCCTCTGCTCCTCCTCAATTCCCCAGCAGGGCTGTACAGGAGGTGATTGCACTGCAGAGTAGGGTCAGGTTTGAAGGAGGAAAGCTGCCCATTGCAGTGCCCATCACACTCAGTGCTTACCTTTAAGGCTGAGCTCACACGCCACCACTTCTGCCTTGGCAAGGACCAGATCCACGACAGCTACTTTAGCTCCAGCTTCCCCCAGTGCATGGGCGAAGGCTCTCCCAATTCCCTGCCCTCCTCCTGTGACATAGGCAACCCTGCCATCCAAACGCAGCCGCTCCAGGATGCGGCGCCGGTTGTAGCCCCAGAAGACGTCATCTCTCACCACTTCTTTCTGAAACAAGAATGTAAACGCCTTGCACAGTAAAGGGCAGAGCTCACTGACTGCTCTGAAGGACTCAGCTGGTGAGAACAAGGTGGGAGCATGAGCAGGGCTCCGTGTCTTCTCAGCCCATTAATTAGTACAAAAAGTATCACTAATCCAAGCCAAAGAGCCCCCTTATCCCTACAGACATTAATCACAGATATAGCACTAAGGTGCCAGACAACGGAGCAGAAGGGCTGTGCTTTGGGGAGATGCTCCAAACATTCCACTTTCAGGAGAGTAGGGTATGGCATTTCCTCACCTGGCTCCCCATGGGAGATGGATTGGATAAAAAGTCTTAAAAGTTGACTGGTTCAGACTTCTCGTTATTTCATTCCCAGGGCCCAATCTTGCCCTTAGGCTGAGCTAAGAGACTAAGAGCAAGGTTCCAAAGGCAGGATTTGGGTCAAGTAGAGTGCAATCAAAATATCTTCACAAAGCTGGTGCGCAAATAAGGATACCAGCCAATAACTTAAACCAAGCTGTCATCTGATCAGCTGCCATACATCATTTCCCCATGGCTGGAATCAAAATGCAAAATACAAGATGTTTAAAATACTGAGTTTGAAATGCCAGGAATTACCAGTGGGTGTAGCTTTGGGAGTGCTCAGAAACTGCAAAACAACCGGGATGTTTGGTTCTGGGTTTACTGAGTTAGGCCATTATGATTCCAGATGGGAATTTCATTACAGCTGGATGATGCCCACTACATAAAACAGAGAAAGATACAAGCACTGTTTTTTCCTTAGGACAAGCAAAATGTAAGTCCATGAAAACATCCAGCTCAGAGAGCACAGGAGGGCATCCTGTGCTGCCTTTGGGCAAAAAAAATGAGCTACTTCAGAAATATTGTATTGGTTCATTACAGCTGGTCCTCAGCTCCATCTTCTCACACACCTCTGCATGGGAAGGATGGGAGAGCCCCAGGCACTGACACCTGGTGAGCAGCATACCAGTCACTCCAGAGATTCCTCACAGGACCAGCTGGTCTGGAAAACTTTGAAAGGAATCAGCATTTAACACCTTTAGTGCAACTCTGGACTAGTGAGGCTAAAAGGTGCCAAGCCCTAAACTGCCAAGTCCATGATCACAGCAAGAAATGTTTGGGTTCTTGCTACCAAACCCCTGAAAATTATTTTGTCCTTGTCTTTGGCAGGACAAAATTTTCCCAGAAATGCTCATAGAGAGGAAATACTCACCTTGGATTCAATCACTGCAGCTGGAGGCACAGGGCTCCTTCGAATGAGGCTCAGTCCACTCTGCACAGGTAAAATCACCTGCAAACATAACACAGTTCTCAACTGCTTTGTACCTGGCCTTCTGTCACCCAAATTCCAGTGATGTGAAGGATAGCCCTCAGGCCACAGTAGCTTTTCCCCTATCCTTTAGCTGAAGTTCCCTCTAACACAAACATGTCAGGCATTTGTATTTGCTCACATTCCTCTTCCAAACTCCTTGCTTACACAAATGCCAGGGGAAAAATTGCAATCTTTTCTCTCCAGTTTCTAAAATCACAACATATTGTTTGTGCATTCTATTACTTCTTTTTTTTCTCTTCTGCTGGAGTAGGACTTTGCTGACTCCTGTTGTGCTGGTGATGCCCTACAGCCCCCAGGGCCTTTAAAGCAGAGTGGTGATTCTTTAGCTGTGCTGTAGAGCTGATTATTCACTCTTAAGTGCTCTCCTTTTATCTTGCCTTTAACACTCTATAAGATGTAGACAGAGTAGGGACCACTCCTGAATATAGAAACTCATACCTAGAGCTCAAGTGAGGTGAATTTTAATAAAATCTGAGTTCATTTTAGGTCCTTTGGATAATGGCACCAACAAAAGAAACATTTTAAAGAGTACTTTGCAAAATCCATAGATACAGCACCACAGGCACCTTAACCAATGGCATTGCACTAACCTGCTCAACACGAGGATCTGAATTAATCACTGAATTTAATTTTCTGACAGCTAGTACATTTTCATCTGATATGTTCTCCAGGTACACTTGTCCTTTCATGAGTGTGTTCTCTACACAGATCACTGCATCCATGCTCAGCAAGTGGTTATCCATGACAAAACTGTAGTACTGAACAGCATTCCTTTGATCAGCATCAATAAAGACTATATCAAAGTGCTCATCCTCAGCATGTAATGCCTGGGGAAAAAAACAGTGTTGGAGAAAACACTAATTATTTACCGGAAAGTTTAACTTGTTGCCATTAACTTGTCCTTTATATAAACCCCAAACCAGAGGGAAACTTGTTCTTTTCGGGTAACACCGCTAGACTTGCTTGCTCTTGGGAGTTTTCCATGCTTTGCAAACAATTCTTCAGCAATGAATCTCTGAACTTTTCAAGGAAAATGAGGATATAAAAGAGGATGGCTAATCCCAGCTTGTGGTGTTGAGAGTCACAGCAGAAACATCTGCATACCTTGAGTCAAAGCAAATTGATCCATCAGGGTAAGACTGGCATCAAACCCTGCCACTGAGGTGCTGCAATAAGTTCTCTCTTCTCAAAAGAGAAACTATCAACAAATTGAAGAGTGGCAATTATATCAGTCTGGGGAAAAAAAAGAGGTATAATGCAGATCTGGGAATTGCAAACTAGTGTGTCCCACTTGAGTAGCAGGAAAAGGGTTGAAATCCCAATTAATAATAGAATTATAAAGCACATGAAAGAACAGGTCATGATAGAGATAAAGCAGCACAGCCCCTGTGAAGGAAAATGATGTTTCTTTAATCTAAAAAAATGCTTTGGATGGCTCAGCAACAGAGAGGATAAAAGAGAACTGGCTGCTATCATCTAATTGGATTTTCAGAAATGTGGCACACCTTCCCTCCGAGCAGGCTGCTGATGATAATGTATAAAAGTGTTGATGGATGACCAGATGGGAGCCTTTACAGCCTTCTCCTGTGGCAGTTAATGCACTTGCTGCCCAAGAGGCTGCTATGGAATATTTCAGATTCCATCTGGGACTATTTAACTGCATCTGTGTGCATTGCAATGAAACAACAGCTCATCCACCTATCTCGGCGAGCAGAAATGCTTTCAAGTCTTTGCATTTCAGGGGAGAAGAGAAGCACTTCTGTTTTCCAGAACTCACTGTCTCTACCACAACTTTTAACAGTACTTCTTGCATCCAGATTTTCCTTTTTGGAAACATTGTGCACAACAAGTGTGTTTGGAGGCATTGTGCACAACAAGTGATGAGCCATCCCTTGGGATGTATCAGCAAAAGCATCAACAATGGCAAGAGAATGTGAAAAACTGGTTTGGTTTTGGGAGTAAGGTTAATGGCTCCCAAAGAGAGATTTCAGGAGCCTTTCTGAGGCAGGGACTGTGTGGATCAGACAAGGAAATGGAGGAAAGCAGATCACTGAAGTTCTGAACTCCTCTGTTGTGCAAACTGGTGTCATTGTGAGCTTGTTACTGGTGAGGGAATTAAGCTTGGATAGTCATGTCTAACTGCAGATGCTTGATAGCGCAGAAACTCCGCCAAAAGTATTCATGAGTCCACATTTAGGACACTTTTTGATACTACAATATAATGAAAGAAGACCTTAAGGCCAAATATATGCTGGTTTATAATAAATGTAGAAGAAATTGGGACATCTGGATTCCTGGGATTCATCTTTTCATTTCATGACCAGCAAGAAAATCTTGCCCTGGTTCCCTCTTGAGCCACATTGGTTGAAAGCAGCAGGAACATTTTTGCTACTGTGGAAGAGTATCTTATGTCATGTTTCACCTCAGTCAGTCTGTCCGATGTAGATACTTCAGGAAGGGTCAGAAGATGAAAGCTGGGCAGAGGAGCCAATCATGAAGAGACATTAAAGGTCTCACTCCCCAGGGAGAAGAGCCAAAGCCAAATTCAAGTAATTATCATGACTTATCACTACTTTCTGACTTGTAACCTTCCTGGGTGGAGGGTGTGGGGGCAGACATCCAGAAACAGATGTGGTCATTGCTGAACATATGTTCCTCCTGCTCCGTGGGATGGCTCCCTAATGAAAAAGAATCTCACTTTTATGCATTAACTTCATTAGGTCCATATGGAGTTGTGCAGCTCACTGGATATTAGCTGGATTTCTCATTTCAGCCCTCTTTCTGTACCGCCTACCTGCTGACAGCTTATCTCTTTCTTATCTGTCTTCTGACACAGATAAACCACCTTTTAACATCCCAGCATCCATCCCAGGAGGGTGGCTGGGTTGGATGTGTAACCAGTGCACACCTGGCTTGTCCTTGCACTGCCAGGCCATGGTTTCCAAAGCATTTCTCTTCTGCCACTTCACTGAGCCCTGAATGGCCAACCAGGAAGGTCGCTTGGGCACCTTTCCTGTCTTCCAGATACCCAGTGCCTGACACAGGTAAGAAATAGCCCGAGTTTGTACTGGGACCTGCCATCATTTAAGCTTCTTGTTATCACAGCTTCCTAATTGCTGCTGGGTTTTCCACATTTAGCTAGAAACATCTCCAGGGCTATAAGAGGAATCCGTGAAATTCCTTGAACCAGCCTTGCCTCTGGAGCAAGCTCTACACAGCAGGATAACAGCCACATGGAGAGGAAACTTCCCTGTTTCCTGGAGCCCCTTGGCTAGCAAAACACATGTTGCCCATGGCTGGTGGTCCCCATGGCCAGGGCACCGTACAGGAGAGGGTTTCCTCACTGCCAGCACCTGCTGCTGAACAAAGGCAGCCAGAAAGGAAAAAATCTGCTCCAACTGCAGAGGCAAGCACTGGAAAGATGGGTGCAGAGGACAACTCCAAGCTGTCCAGTATGGACAGAGGGGATTTAAAATGAGGGATTGACCACCCTGGCCCCCCCAGCACAGACTTGGCCAGGCCCTGTCTGGGACCTCTGGAGATGTCATTGTCCTTTGCTTGGAGAGGCAAACCCCAAATGCCTCCAACAGTGAAGAAAGCTGAGATCCAGAAGGAAATAATCTGCCTGCAAAATATCCTGCTGAAACTAATTTCCTGAGGGTTTACAGTGCAATCCCTGTTCCTTGCTACAGAGTCATCATAGATGGTAACAGATGGCAATAAGAGTTTTAATTCATAGCAAACTTGGCTAAAATTAATGCTTTTTCTTACAGTGAGTCATTAACTTCCTCTTGGATTAAAAAAAAAAAGAATTGCAATGCTGCACTCCATTGAGGAGATGTACCAAAAGTGACCATGAGAAAGGGCACAGCAGCACTACTGATGGGTACAGCAAGAGACCAGGGAGAGGACATCCTGAATAAAAACATGAATGAATCTTCTGTCAAAGCTCAGAGAAAACCTGATTGGAGTCCTGATCAGAGACAACACTCTCATAAGGCACATAGAAACTCAATCAGAAAAAAAAATGACTGCCCAGTTCCTTTGATATGGATCATACAGCCAGCATATTTGTAATAAAGATGTACTCAAAACTTATTACCTTTCCTGTGCCTTGTTCTTGACCTAAATGTAATAGCAATCCATCCTTGGGGTGCACAGAATACATGAAAAAGTACAGTTTCCTTTTAAAACACCATTACAATATTTTACTGTGTGTGGACATACACTCTTGTTACTCCTAAATGCTATTCTATTGAGTACAGTTTATATTCACCGGCAAAGCGAAATCTCTCGGGAAGCCAGAGAGGGAATGCAATTTCTAGTAATAACAGCTCACAACAGTGAATACTATCCACTTATCCCCACAATTTCCAGCTATTTTGGACTCCTTTCTGAATTAACCTTTCATATCAAAAGGAGCAATTCTAGAGCACACTAGAGACTCCGACACAATTTCATGCATAATTTATTCACTCAGTTCAACATTAAACGCAGAGTCCTTGACTTTGTCAAGGTGGATTCTGTTGGCAGACTTCACAAGCAGCAAAACAGGAGAAATGAGATCTGCAGCTCAACCTCTTCACCTATTCTGTCTGCTAAAAGGAGGGAAAAAAGAAGAAAGCAAACCCTGACATGCTTCCACAATGCCCTACAATCAGCAGAATCGGCTGCAAACACCGTGTTATTTTTTGTGTTGCATTTTCAATTTTAAAATGGAAGGCTCAAAATAATGGATGGGAATAATTTCCTGATAGTTTGCATTCCCTCCAGACTCAATCCTGCATCCATTGTTCATCAAAAGCCCACTGGGAATTGAAGGAAGCTCTTTGTGCAGGATCAGGCTCTTGCTGGCAGCAGATCCACGGCAAGGCACATTATCCAGGCATGGCTCAACAGATTTAAGGGAAGATTCATTGGGAAATGTTTTTACACAATGGCCCAGGACATGTTGAATAGATAGCTAATTCCCACTGAAGACACCTGTACCTGAGACGAATCCAAGGAAAGGCTTCCCCTCAGTCCACATTTCAAAATGTTATGTAAAATTCCTGAGGCCCTTGGGCACAGAGGGTGCTGTGGTGCACGTGAGCTCTGTGCTCTGGTGGGGACCTCCCCCAGCTTGGCAGTGTCTGTCCCTCATGTGTGGGGAATGTGGGAGTTTATCATCGTGCCCTCAGACACTAAATGGACCCTACCGTGTATTTGAGCTCTCTAGCTCCTGTCAGATACTTAGCACCCCTTGGCAGGTCAAAATCCCAGATGTTTTGTGCTGGCTGTGATCTGGGACAGGAGGGAAGGAAAGAGTGCTGTGTGATAATGCAAGGGGGCATCCAGAGGCTTCAGAGAGCCTGGTCAAGGTGCTGCCGTGGGTTGGTGTGCTGCCTTTGCACTGCTCTCCACCCACTCCCAGCCCTGATGAGCTGTGGATTTAGGTGGAAGAGCCAAAGTCACGGGGGTGACATAATGACCCCACTGTCTGAGGTGCACTGGCACTGATGTGTTGCATCCTTGTGGCAAAGCTGCAAGATCTGGCAGCTTCCTTGTAAAGGGCAGCAGCCAAAGATGTGGGGGCAGCACTGGACACATCCTGCAGCACCTGGATGACATCCCAGGGGCTGGGATGCAACTCCTGAGTAGACTAGTTTTACACCAGAAGGGAGAGATCATACACCTTCTGACAGTTTGGACATGGTGAATCATAGCTTCATGCAGCAGGAGAGGAATTCCCTGACAGGTAGTTAATCTATGGATCGTAGGACATTTTCTTGCTTTGAAAGGGCCAGGGCAGTGAGGCAAATCCTACTTCCAGGAGTTGTATTACTGCAAAAATTTGAGGAGCAGCAGATAAGCAGAAATCCTGCCCTGTTGCACTCAGCTTAGAAGCAAAATTCAGCCACCATCATCAAGTATGAAAACTGCATCAGACAAAGAGCAATTGGTGGATGACCATCTCCTCCTCCCTCTAATATCTCCAGAGGGACAAGAATGACACCTAAGGCTGCAGACACTGTAGGCAACAAGGAAGATTCTTGCCAGAGCTTGTTCCAGCTCTTTAAACCTCACTGTGCTCTTCAACAAATGTTGGCCACCTCTGCACTAGACCAGACTCCCCACAGACCGTGGGGCACAGAAAAGTTCTCCACTTCCTCTGCAAAGCTGAGCTGTGAGAGCCCTGCTGTGCCATCCCTCACCCATCTCCTGCCTCTGACTGCCTTGTGCCCCTGCCTTTCATCTGCCCGTGGGGCAGCAAAGGAAGCCTGCTCAGTCTCCAGCCTACACTGGTCATCTGGGATGGAAAAGGCAGCACACTGTCCACAGCCTGAGCCTCTTCCACACACCCAGGCACCCCATGCAGCTGCCAAACTCCAGCTGGACAAGCCTCCAGGAGCCCAAAATGCAAAGGCACCAGAGAGGCCACCGAATTCATTGCTTCAGCATTTACAGCCATTGTGGATTAAACCTGTAGGACAATCCTGATTGTCCTGATAGCAATGACAAAACGTCTGCCACACTGAATAGCAAAAGTTCAGAGCCCAGTGCGGAAATCCTGCACAGAGAGGTGTCCCCATGCTGGGATCTCTCCTGCCAAACACCAGCATCTCTGTTCCCAACAGCTCCAAGAGGTATTTGAAGTTCTGAGCACCTGCAGAACTGGGGTCAGGATGTGCCTTCATGTTGCAATTGGAGGATATAAAATCAATTGCAACATTCTGTTTTAAGGATTTAATTTTCATGTCTTTGCTCCCTTCTTTAATCTCTACACAGCATGTACTCTGCCTGCCTCTAGATATTTTAATTCAGTCACAGTAAGTCAGTTGCACAGAATGGGCACTAGAGAGCAACAGCAATTCAATTAATTTCACACTCACTGCGGGGAGCTGGGATTTTAAATGCTGCACATTGCAGGTGATCTGTAACATTTCGTTTATTCATATACTTGCAAAGCTCTTTGTTTCTTTCTTATCAAACTTGGAGGTCATGAAAACCAGAGGTCAGAAAGCTCCTGGCCATTTCATTTTAGAAATAAATATGGTACCTGCTAATGCAAATAAAGTTACAATCAAGCTCACACTGACACATTCAGATTGAAAATGAAATCAGATCAAATTGATTTGTATTAATAATAGAAAGGCTTTTAAATGAACCTGCTATGGGCACCACCTGTCTCATGCTGGACCAGCAGCAACGTCCTGGAGATCCATAAACTGGAATTAAATGTGAGCTGCTGGCAATCATAAGATTTCTCTTTCCTGGGACAAAGTCACCAGTCAGAATGAAACAAGTACAGCTAAGGTATTATTTGTCTGAGGGTTATCACATTGCTCTGGAAGTGAGAAAGCAGGGTCTAATTCCTCTAAGAGTTTGCAGTGGAGAAAAATAGTAAGAGGTTTTGGTAGAACTACAAACTTCTCCATGACTTTCCCAATTCTTGTGAACATTGGGAGTAAGCTGTCCTTAAAAGCCAGCTCATCAGGGTACAGATACACTCTTCCTATATGTCATACTTGGAATTAGGAATCCGAAGCAAAGCCAACCCACGTTGAGTTAAACTGCCATTGAAGCCTACACTGAGAGCCTGTGATTCCTCTGATCAAAAAGCTGAAGGATTTTAGTTAAAAGGGAGAAAAACCTGTCTGGTATGACAGAGCTGCCCCATCATTCATTGGAAATAAGAAACACCCTCTGTAAGAGTGTGTTCACACATTTGCAAGCAAACCAGGGCCACCATCCAGCATCTTGTGGGCAGGAAATAGGACCTGTCTGAAACCCTTTATGTGCTCTGCACAAGAGATCCCGAACTCCCCTTCCAGCTGACTTTACCTCCAAGGTGTCTGCCACGGGTCCCACTCGCATGCTTATCTTTTTGCCATCTGAGGAACAATCAAATGCTTCCTGGCTGTTCACTCCAAGATACGGCGCTTCTGCGCAGGCAAAGATTTTGCCATTGTCTGGCAATTCTTCTGCAATAGCAAGGATACTGTAACCTTTAAGCTTGCCAATTAATAAAATCTTCCTGGCTCTGGTCATATGAACAAACATCCTAAAAATTTGGCCTGCAGAAAGACAAGAGTGAAAATTCAAAAATAAGACCATGAGAAACATTATGCTTTGTTCACAATGAAAAGTAGATGTGCCTTTTAAGTGATCATTAAAAAAAAAAAAAAAATCTTAAAACACTCTCAAATAAAGGTTTAACAACAGAATCTGACAAAATTTCATTTAAATTCAGCTAAAAGACAACAGAATAAAAGGACTGGTTTTAAATGTAGAGCCTTTATCATCAATGCTGCTATTGTTCAAGTGCTTGTTAAATAGTGCTTGAAATATTACATATTTTAACATTCCCCCTTATATGAAAATGGCTATGAGATGGTTCCATATTCTTTCTGGAATCCAGTACAAAAAAAAAAAGTCACTACATTACCTTGCATTTGCTCTTAGAGTCATTATCCCTAGACAGCACCATCATTTAAGAAATTTATCATCAGTGGTGTCCTTCGAACAATGTATTAGTGTAATAGATTATAAGAGTACTTCACTGGGATGATATATTACTCCAAAGATGACAACATCTGGGAAGAATGAATCTGGGAATAGATTTAGTGTAATAGGCTTAATAAGGGGATACAAGCCTGGGTATTGCTGCTGGTAAAGGTGCAGTGCTTAGCCACAGCCACTTCCACCACAAAAAGCACATAAACCTCTATCAGACACCCCAAGCTCAAACCAAAAGTATTTCTCCATCCCTTTTCCTTCCAAGAAGGGTGATGACCTCTGCTGCTCACTAAGGGATGGGGCTGGCTCTGTGAATTACAGCACTTGTGTGCATGGGCATGTGTGGGTGAATACAAGGGCACAGGAGGCAGGATACAGGGAAAACTCATGCCAAAGGAAGATTAAAGCCTACGGAAAGCTCATATGTTTCATTTTAAGTAATTTTCCACTTTTTCTGAGCATTTCCATGGCACTCATCCTCCCCTTAGTCAAGACAAGGTAGAGAATGGTAACTTAAACTTCAGTGGCAACCTTTACACCAATCTGGTGCAATTTTACCCTCTTGGCTGACCAACTTGCCATTCAAAGAGCCAGAGGCATTTGTTTCCTGCAGCCTGACTCTGCTTTCGGCTCCTTCAGCATCCCCGGGGATGTGGTCAGGTGAAGTTTTTCTGGGAATAAAAAGATATTTCATTATTACGATAACAACCAAAATCTGAAAGTCCAGCATGAAAAGCAGCAACCAAGATGGAACTCCTGGAAAAGCTCCATCGGCACATGACCATGAAAAATTAGCCCAGGCATTGCAAGTATCCTAAATTCCAATCCTAAGGGGACTTGCCTTGGCAACAAGCATATCTTAGTGCTGACAGCCACCCCAGCCATAGGGGCTTGGGAAGAATGGGGCATGGAATTAAAGGAAGGAATTCCCCACTGTTCAACCCCAAAACTTTCCCATTTTCAGCTGGTCCCAGACAGGTCTCTGTCTATCTGCTGGTTTGGAGTAAATTACTCTAGTTACCCTGGCCAGGTTTTGTTCAGTTCTACAATGATTATTTTTGTTTCAGCCAAAAATAAGGTTTCATTGCAGAATAGGGGAAAAGATATAAAATATGATTTTTTTCACAAGACGGGGAAAACGATGTTTTTCCTCACAAAGTGCTCAGAAAAGCAGGGTGCCTCCAGATGCTATTTCACAGAAGCCAGGCCTGTGACAATGTCCCTGGAT
This sequence comes from Lanius collurio, assembly GCA_020086605.1. NCBI lineage: Eukaryota > Metazoa > Chordata > Aves > Passeriformes > Laniidae > Lanius > Lanius collurio. The sequence goes on along the minus strand of JACBWW010000009.1, from coordinate 13,616,861 downwards.
GAAGTGAGATGCTGCCTATTACACAGGGAAGGCAATAGATGACTGGAAGAAGTCTATAGCCTCCAGACAGGTTAGATTACCCTATCTGAAGAAAGTAACCGCCAGAAATGAATGGTGATCATTCTTCAGGCCAGAAGTTAGAGCCATTTCAGTGGGTTTTTTTCCTCCAGCTCCCCCCCTCCACTCTTCAGTAAAATGAGAAAGAATTCATAACCCGTGTCAGCCACACTCAGATAATCCAAGACTTAAAGAGTAGAACATTTCATATAACCTCTTTTCTGCCCCTCACAAATGCTTTAACAACTTTAATAAGATAATGTATAGCTATTATCCTACAGCAAGTGTAAGTCAAACAACTATCAGCTATTATTTCAGCAACAGAGTGAACGCTCAGCGTTCCCATAATCCACAGCCTGGAACAGTTTACACATTGTCAATTTTAGACAGAACTGGCTTTTTCCACATATCAAAATGTACACTGATAAATGGGAATTGCTTAGCAGACCCCACATGGCTAGGCAATATACTATAGCTCAAAAAAGAGTAATGAGGACTTCTGAATTAATGATACCTTAAATTAGTTTAATTAATTAGTTTAGTTACTAGAGTAATTTAGGTAGCAGATTAATTAATGTTTGTTGAGTGCTTGGAGATAAAAGCTGCATGTAAAAGCTGTTATTAGAGGGTGGATCCAGAGGTGCAGGTTTTCCTCACTCCTTATTTATCCCAGCACCAATTGGATCCAGGGGCTCACTCTTTTAGCCTTCCAGCAGGCACTGTGTGGAGATTGGTGTTCCCCAGGATATGCTCCAGCTCAGACACTGCCATAGTCAACAGGCAATTGGGAGAATACCTTCCAAAATTTAGAGCTAAACCTTCTTGTTCTCACGTTGTCTCCTCCAGGCTGTGGGCTCTCACACACATCCCTGCACGCTTTGTTACATGTCTGAGTGCAGTTAAGTCTCATTCCTCTTCCTCTTGCTGTCCCCCACATTTCTGGCATGTTCTGGACAGAAAATCTAACAGCATATTCATCCAACCACAGACAAAACACTAGGCTACAAAGGAGAATCTGTACCTCTTGGAAGCTGCCATCTCATCCAGGTAAGGGTCTAGTCCAAGAGCAACATCAAGAGCTTTTTGTAAGTAATTCCTGAGCTGTTCAGGTACACGAGAGTCATTGAGGGCTATTTCTTTGGCTTTGAGAAGGTTCTCAGCAATGTGCCCAGCCGGGGTTTCTGAAATGGAAATTAAAAGGAAGAATAATGATTTTGTAACTGCTGAAATCAGTGGAAGTGGAATTTAGAGTACACAAACACAGGTGTGCATTTTTTTTACACAAAATACAGGATTTTGAAAGACTATATAAATAATCATGAAAACCTTTTCAAATCGAAAAAATTGTATACTTCTAATAGATGTTTGTCACATGTATTCTCCCTTTTCCCCCTCAGTGCCGATCAAGCAAGCAATAAGAATATTTTAAACACATGAATTTTGCTTTTAAAGCTTCAAGACAAACATCAAACACCAAACAACTGCACCCAAACCCCACTCCTCCAGGTACAGTTTTCTTTAAAGGAAAGAGAATTCTTCTGAAACTGCTCTTGCCAAACCAGGCAGGAGATGCAGGCAGTGGGTGACGCTTTGTAAAAAGGAGGATCTGTGTGTCAGTGGAGGGAACAAGTGTCCCTGAGCTGTGTCTGTGCCAGGGAGGCTGCTGTGCACCACACAACATATCAGGGTTTCAAAGGCTGTAGGAACATCTCCAGGATCTAAATCACCTTGTTCTGGAGGCCAAAGCAATGCTGCCCACGGCACTGAACGTGTCCTGAGATCCCAGAAAATCCTTATGGCAGCAATCCACTGTGGATCAAAGCAAGCCGTGACCCCAGAGAGCAGGCATGGTTCAGAGAAACTCCCCCATGACTCAAGTGTAAGAGCACGTGCTGGGTTATGAAAGCACCTGTGAGACACAGGCCAAGAGGCTGTGAGTGTAACTGGGGTGGAGCAGACTGCCCCTGGCAGGGTTTTATTGCCTGTGATAGAAAAGCTGAAGAGATCTAACCGGAGTGAGGGAAAGGAGGGCTTCCAGTGGCTTTCCCACACCTGAAGGGAACCTACACGAAGAATGAAAAGAGACTATTTAAAAGGCATGTAGTGACAAAACAAGGGGGAATGGTTTCAGGCTGAAAGAGAAGAGGTTAAGATTATCTATAGGAAGAAATTCTACACTGAGAGGGTGGTGAGACCCCAGTACAGGTTTCCCAGAGAAGCTGAGGCTACGCCATCCCTGGAAGTGTCCGATGACAGGCTGGACAGGGCTTGGAGTAACCTGGAATGGTGGGAGGTGTCCCTGCCCATGGCAGGAGGTTGGAATGAGATGAATTTAAGGTCCCTTCCAACCCAAACCATTCAGTAATTCTGTGATAGGATACTATGATTTACTTCTCATTCCAGTCTCCAGCCATCAGGAGTAGGTTTTATCCCTTCCAGCAGTAGTATAAATAATTGCAATTGCAGGAATAACCACTCCCTTCCCAAACCGTGTTGGTTTGCTGACCTGAGCCCAGCTACACTGTGGGTGAAGACACACTCTTCTTGCAGCGTTTTCACCACCACAGGAGGGAGCATCCCGGGGTGTTCACTGCACAGCTGCAGAGTGCTGGAGGTTGGGATCTGCTCATCCTCCCTGACGAGCACTCGGGGGGTTTTTGTTTATTTAGGGGGAAAAACATGTTTGTAATCCATGTCGGCTTTTAGTAATCATCACGTTAAGCTTCTGGGTAAGTAACAGACAAGGATTGCCTGTCACACAAGGGGGAGGAAACAAGACTTAACTGCAGCTGTTTCGTAACCTGTGTTATAACACCAAATGTGAGAGCCAAGAGGTGCTGTGGGGAGAGGGTGCAGGCAGGGCATGCCAGGAGCAACCCTCCATCCCAGATTACACAACCTTCGCAGAGAGTGCTGCCTTTTTGCAGCCTGGTGATGCTTTGGGCCAACAGCAGAGGTCAGAATTGCCCTCATTTATGCAAGCACCAGACAAGTCTCAGCACAGCTCAGGGCTGGCTGCCCAGCCCAAGGCTCCAAGCACTAAGGTAAGCGAAACTTTATGTAACTCCACCTTTTTTTACGCTTATTCCAGGAAAAAGTGCTTCATTTCAGTGTGTAGTTTTACACAACCCCAGCAAAACTGCTGGACTATATTAAGAGCTAAAGTAGATTGCCTGATTTCTTTCTTATGGCTCTATGTACGCACAGACATCTCTTTCCTTTCACATCTAGTTGTGCATTATCAGTGGGAGAAAAGAAAAAGGGCTCGCTCAGAGGAAGAAAATGCTGAAAATAGCCCTACCATGAAGGAGCAGGAAAGGGCTGCTTTAAGTCTCCAGCAGCTTCATAAAGAAAGATAAGGTGACAATTCTTAAAATGGACCATTTCTGCCAGCAAATGTCTCCCAGCACCTTCCTGGGCAGGTGCTGAGCAAACATCCACCCTGTTTTACAACCAAGCTGAATAATAAATTGCAGCCTCTACTCCCTCTGAAATCTTTTGATTCATACCAAAGTCAGGAGCCAGGATTGCAAGGTTGAATGCGTGGGACATCAGTGACCCCTGAGCAGACGGGCAGTCCAGTGCCATGGAGGGACCTGCTGCTCCTGAATCAAAATTAAACTCTGCAGTTTGTGCTCAGCTGGCACCTTTTAGGTGGGGAAAAGAGGAGGACACTTTACTGTTTGAAGAGGGCCACCCAGGAGGAGGCATGGAGACAAGAAAACCTGGATTTGGCCAAAACAAAGCAAAGACATCAGACCAAAAAGACCAAATCTGAACCTGGTCCACCTGAAAGCTTTGCTGCCAGACTGGTGCTCCTGTGCCAAGCACTTTGGCAGGAGCTGCTTGGTGCTAAGCGCTTGGAAATCCAGTCTGGCTAAAATCATCCTGAGCAGTTCCAGCCTTCATATTCACCAAGGCACCTCAGGCATTAACAGTTTATCTCAACCCTCACCTCTTTGCCTTAGTGTGTAAATACCTGTCGGGGCACAGGGCATGGGTACAGGGGTAGGCTGGCAGGGTGGCCAAAACCTGAGCACATGGCCATCAAACATTGCAGGGGTCTGGAACAGAGCTCAGCCTGCTCAGCACCCACAGTGCCAGAGCCAGCAGCAATGGCCTGGGGACAGGGAGCAGCTTAAGGATGGAGTGGGAGCATGAGGAGAAAGAGCAGGAGGAAGCAGCCAGAGAGGGGAAGCTGCTGCTCATGGCAGCAACTAAGGATCTAAACTCTGACCTTCAGGGGAAAGCAAGGAAAATGCTAGCTGATGTGTTTTCTACAGGTTCTACTGCTAGAAAATAAGGAGAAAAGCTGAATCTCCCTAATGCTCCATTAGGGAGAGAGATTATTTATAACACAAACATCACAATCAAACAGAAATTAGTCACAGCCAAAGCTCTCTCAACATTGCAAGTGTCCACCACTTCACCATTCCTTTCTCCTTGGATTGTCCTGTTCTCTCCACTCGAGGTTCCTGCAGACCCATCTCCTGTGCTCAGCCTCTCTTCTCCTCCTGACAAACTCACCCTCTGCTCCTTACTGCCAAGCCACAGAGCCTGCAGGTCCCATCTCCACGGGGAAGGTGGGGACTCAGGACTGCGGCATCACACAGTGTCCCCTCCTGTCACACCAGTCTCTTGGAGCTCCCCACCCCACACAGGGAGTTTACCTGAAGGGTAATGCATGTTCCTTCTTGTTCCCTGGCCTCAGAGGATGCTGTGGTGAGTTTGCTGCCTCTGCTGAGCAGGAGGTCGGTGCTTGGGTGCCCGGCAAGCGGACAAAGTCTCCTCCCTCAATCACCGGGGCTGAGCCACAGTGCTGGGGAGAGGCTGCACGGGGGAGGATGGCCCCGGGCTGGGGCTGCACCCACCTGTCCCACCCAGACACAGGCAGCAGGTGAGATTCAACAGCATCTGACATGAAAAAAAGCACAACAAAAGAGCCGACTTTCAATGCCTTTGCTTTACATAAGAGTAAGTTCACATCTTGACCTTGGGAAGCTGCTGGCTCTCAAGGAAGTAATTGGCAGTTTCATAACCTTCTAGTTGCATACCACAGACATGCCCCAGCTAAACCACCAGGTATGGGGCCAAAAATGTCCCAGGACTCTGAACCCCAGATTATCTATGAGTGGTCCTTAGCCACAAGGTCACCACTGCCCTGAAAAGCCAAATATTGGAGTAACCCCTGCTCTGGGGTCCAGGTCTCTGAATGGGCTGGGGCAGGTTGTGTCACTTGGGTACCAGTTGATCTGCACCCCAAGAAAAGGTCCCAGGAATCAACTGACTGAGGGAGGCATCAGGAATGAGCAGCAGGAACATCCAAACTATCCAAAAACCTAAGGAAGCCTGCAGCAGATCTGGGCAGAAAGGGATGGTGAGGAATTAAAGCAAAGTCCTTCAAGAGCATGTGATGAAGCCAAGGTGGGCTGGGCCACTCCTTTTAACTCAGATGAAACACAAATTGAAGCTAATGAGGAAATATGGACTCTCCCTTAACCAGAACAGAATCTTTCACCTCTGGGATGAACCACCCTGGGCTCATTCACTCAAGGACTCACTTGATGCACCTGCAAAGTGTGCAGAGAGAGCCCAAGGCTGGGCAGGGGAGGTGAGCAGGCTCGGGGAGCTCACACAGGGCTCTTGGCAGCCCCTCTGCAGGATGGAAGGTACAGAAACATGGCAAGCAGCTGGACTGTGGAAAGTTAGTTTGTCAACTTCTCAAATGTAACAGAAGATATTTCGGTGCCCCCAGAATACCATAGGGAAGTATAAATAGAAGATTAGTAAATGTACACAATTAAAGGCTAAAATAAAAGCAAATAAAAGAAGTCTCAATGCTGAGTGTATTGCTATTAATTAAAACATACAAACAAGATGAAAAAAGCAGACTTCCTGGCATACCTAAGATTATTCTATTTTATGATTTAGCAAATTACAAACTGCATTAGAATTTCAGTTCCTAAAGAAAGCAACAAAAATTGTGTTTAGATTGGGAGTTAAAATTTCAGATGAGAATTTGGTAAACAGGCTATAAGATTTAGTGTGCCATCTAATCCACACCCACCAGCTTTAAGGTGACTTTGGGCAAGTTGTTTCACTTCTGGAACTCTATTTTCTTCTTCTACAAGATGGGGTTGACAGCCTGTCCTCTTTAAAAAGCACTTTGCCATCTGGAGATGAAGCCCACAGTGAGGACTGGAGTCAGGAGTTAGATACTTCCTGCAGCACGGCTACACAGCTTCAGAGATTGCTCCTGCAGCTCTTTCCCAATATTAGTTTTGAGATAGATGAAGGTTCCAAAGTGAGTTTGACTGCAATTAAGCCTTCAAAGCAATGACACAGTCTTGTCCAGCGGGTTCTTTAGGACACACTTTTTCCTGCCTCTGCTTTTACATCTGCTTTTGGTTTTCTTGATCTTTGTTCCTGAACAAGGACAGCTTTCAGAAACACGGCTGAGAAGGTGGTGAAGACGGGTTTGTGCCTTCAGGCACTGCTGGTGAAATCAAAGGAAGATCTTCCTGTGCTCAGCACGCAGAGCTGTATGCCAAGGGAATGCTTCATGTGGCAACCTGAGCCTGGGGCCCTCCAAAATCCCCAGCTGGAAGATCATATGGAAAAGTGAATTGTGCATCTCCCAGTCACGTGGGGATCAAAACTCAGCTCATGCCCCAAACAGCCCTTCAGGAGATAAATGCTCTCTGATAATTTTTTTAAACCCACCATAAAAGCTAAAATATGTATTATATATATAGTTCTGTTCTGCAATTCAAGAGAATCCCAGGAACGTGCGCTCAAGAGAGGTTTAACCAGCTGGTATTGATCCCCATGCTTCTGCTCCTCTCTCATCCCATAAGAGCAACTTAGAACTGCAGCCAGATCAGAGGCTCTGCTCAGCAAAGGAGGTTCCTGAATGATGTGAAGAATCACACAAACTGCCTTTCATAACTTCAAATTTGCTGTAGGGCATTATGTTGGAAGTGAATGTATGCACTCCCATTGTAGTTCTTAAGAATTATAAAACCAGCTGATTACACAACCCCATCCTGGTAGTCGCACGTGTCTCCAAACGTTCCTGCCACCCCAAATGTGCATCCCAGATTAGGTAATCTCAGTTTTGTAATTAGTCTCTCACATGGAGACGAGACCTCCCCTCCCAATGCCTGGTCACCCTGGAGCCTTTAAAAAGCACCTCAAAGGCACCCAGTGATGGGAGATCTCTGGATAGGGAGATTTCACCTTCTGGAAACATGCTGGTGTCAGAAGAGGCCTGTGCTCCAGCAGTCCCAGGAGCCACCATGCCCCAGGAGCCCCAGCAGACAGACTTCCAGCTGGTGCGAGTCAAGAGCACATGGTGCCGCATCAAGAAAGGAGAAGCCCTTTCCAATGACGAGGACGAGATCACTCTCTCAGAGGCAAAAATGTGAGTATAGGAAGGAGCCCATTTTGCTCTGGCCACCCAAACTGGGCAGTCTTCTTGGTGGGATGGAAAAAGCATCTCGGGTGCTATGGTGGCTTTGACCCACAATGACAGAATTACAGAATAGTTCAGGTGGGAAGGGATCTTTGAAGGTCATCAAGTCCAAACACCTGTGGGGGCAGGGACACCTTCCACTAAACCAGGGTGCTCCAAGCCCCATCCAACCTGACCTATGGGTACAAACCTGTCAGCATGTCTTTGGGAACACATTCAGTATGGCAGCATGGGTGGTTGCTGCTCTCCTTGGCACAGCTCAGAGTTGCAGAGAGAATTTTATCAACAGCCTCCTTTTTTGTAGATAAGAATTTTCTTTAAATTTCTGAAAAGCTTATGCAGGGACATCTGTGTGCTGCACTTGGGCTCTTTTTCTCCTCTTCTGTGAAATTGCAATCTGTGTGTGCAAAATCTCACATGGAGGCATAGTGGACAGATGGGTTTATAGAGGTGGTCACAGACAAATGGAATGGGAAAGTGGGAAAAATAAACTGTCACTGACAGTAGCAAAACCCTTAACACATCTTTCAAACTGCAGAAGTCACTTAACGCTGCTTCAGACAGAGCAGAGACAAATTTCCCCCAGGGATACACACAGGTCTTTGTTGTTAGTACATCTCTCCAATTAATTGTCTTTTAATTACAGGATACTCCTTTTCATGAGCGCATGGAGCCCCATTCGTGATGCAGATCTTTCTTAATACAGCTCTCTTTTGCATGTCAGAGGTTTCCTAGCCTTTGTCATACTCAGATTTTAATAGCACAAGTCTAACCCTTTTCTCAGTCAGGTCAGAGGGACCTTCACCAGTGCTGGCAGTGGGCAGTGACTGGGCACGAGCATCACCCAGGCAGAGCTGCAACAGGTAGAGCAGGACTTGGGCAGACCCAGAAACAGCCTGCCAGACCTCAGTCAATACAAGGACGAGCCTAGGGCCCAAGAACACCCAGAAAAATCCTCAGCTAGCATATTTTCCTACAAGGGAATTTTCAGCCCCAAATTCACTGATTTTCATGCAGCTGAGGGGTTGTAATGGGTACTGGTAGCACCCGAAGCTAATTCCATGAAATAATATTCCAAACCATCCTGTCTCTTAGAAGGGTCACATACCAGAGATGGATGCACATGGAGTTAAGTACAGCTATAAGATGATGCATCAAAATGTGCACAACGATGCTTTTTTGCAATACCACATTTGAAAAGCCCAGAAGGAATTTTCTGGAAGGTTTAAATCCTCACTGCTTTTTTTAACAGCTATGAAGGTTAAGGGCAGACTTAGAGACAATTTGGTAAAAAAAGCAGAGAAACATCTATTTCAACCTCTAAGTGAATGTTCAGGCATGTGAAAAGAAATTGGGCATGTAGGGAAATCTGATTATCCAATGAGCCAGCTGCTCGTTCAAAAAACAAAACAAAGGCTCACAGGAACTTTCATTTTTTCCCCAACTGCAGCTCAAGAAACAGTCTTATATAAAATATATTTTGCTCTTTTCTGCCTGTTTTTTTTTTAACTTTTTTGATTCCCAACTTGTTTTTCCCCTGGCTTGCCCATCCCACAGAAGGAGGGGGTTGTAGGGCTGTGTTTTTCACTGGCTTAGATAATTAATTTTGGCTTTTATCTACCCTTGAAAATTCCAGTACAGAAATGTTTCCCAACCCTCAAATAATTTTCTTTCCTTCTTCAGGAGCAGTTCCTATTTCTATCTCACCTATTTCAAGGTAGAGATCCACTAATTCAACTGAAGCATTGTAGAAACACTGGTGTGAATGGAGATGTGTGGCTGTGTACAGATAGACAGGAATAAATTAACTCCTATCACCCTGAAATACCATTAGAGGATGCTTCCTCCATAAATATGGAAAATTTTGGCAACCTCTTCTCTTCCCCACTCCCTTTTTGGAAGCTGAAATGATTGGGTTGGGTCTTTTTTAATGGGTTTGCAACTTCCAGCATGAAAAATATGTTCCAGCCCTTCTTGGTCCAAATAGTTGCACTGCTATGTAGGAATTCAGACATTTAACTCCTCACTAAGACTTAAGAGACCTTCTCCATTAATAAAATTGCTGGCCCCTGACACCCAGGAGAGTGTCCCACCCTCACAGCCCCACATTTCTGCAGTGCATGGGCAAGACACTCTGCATTCTTCACCTCCCAGCTATATCCTTAAACTAGTTCAGACATGCAAAGGTCAAATAGGAATATAGTGATTTCAAATCATGTTTTCTGATCCTTGCCAGAGGTGAGTGTATCTCCGAAGGAGGGATTTCCTGGATAATTGAAGCTCCCATCTATTTTTGCTACAAAGTGGTAGAAACATACAACATTCTGGAACCCTCTAACACCACTCTGCTCTGGGGTCACATCACTGACCCCCAGCAAATAGAGCTCACCACTGCCAGCAAGAGGAAACTGCGGCGCTTTATAGTCATAGACGAAGTTGTCGACAAACTTTACGGCTCCAAAGTCAGAGAATACTTTGAACAGAACAACGTCCAGCACAAAATCCTCTCCTTGCCAACCACTGAAGAAACAAAATCCATGGACTTGGTCTTGAACATCTTGCACGAGGTCCAGAACTTCAGCCTCGACCGGCGAACGGAGCCCATCATTGCCATCGGGGGGGGCGTGTGCCTGGACATCGTTGGCCTGGCCGCGTCGCTCTACAGGAGACGCACCCCCTACATCCGGGTCCCCACCACCCTCCTGTCCTACGTGGATGCCAGCGTGGGGGCGAAGAATGGGGTGAACTTTCTGCAGTGTAAGAACAAGCTCGGGGGCTACACCCCCCCCGTGGCCAGCTTCCTGGATAGGTCCTTCATCCAGAGCATCCCTCGGCGACACATCTCCAACGGCCTCGGGGAAATTTTAAAGGTATGAACTTTTGCAGCTGCAGTTTTCAGAACTGAAATCATGCAATGGTTTGGGTTGGAAGGGACCTTCAGAGGTCATCAAATCCAATCCCCCTGCAATGAGCAGGGACATCTTTCACTAGATCAGGTTGCCCAAAGCCCCATCCAACAAGATCTTGAGTATTTCCAGGAATGGGGCACCCACCAGTCCTGGGTTTCACCACCCCCATTGTAAAAAATTTCTTCCTCACAACTAGCCTGAATCTGTCTTCTTTCAGTTCAAACCACTATCCCTTTTCTATCACAACAGGCCCTACTAAAAAGTCTGTGTTCATCTTTCTTATAAGCCCCTTTTAAGTATTGAAAAGTAAAATGTCCAGGAGTACCCATGGCATTGTATAAACAACTTAGAGAAATCAAGGTGGACCATCAAGGGTGCATGGGGACTTTTAACTGTCATTGAGTCTATATATATATTTTATTTTTTTTTACAGCTGCTAAATTTGTTAGAGCATCCCTTACACTCAGTGTCCAGTGCTAACCTTGTGGAGGAAACTCCAAACTCACAGCCAGAAGGAGACAGAGAAAAGCCAGGGAAAAAAAGCCTCATCTTTTCATTGAGGCTGATCCATAGCATTCTGTAATGAACTCCTGGCAGACAATCTGAGGTTCCTTTTACTGGGGATTAATAATCTGCAAGATCATTTGCACCTACCTCACTGGGTATGTCGAGTGTGGTCAATCAATCTCCTGCAAGGCAAATTCTACTTCTAAAGTTACCTGGAAAGTGCACAGTAAATGACTTTATGTCTGGAGAGCTTTGGAAACTTTTGATAAAGCAGAGTTCAAGCTATTAAAGTGCATTAGAGATGAGTTCAACAGCAGCAATTTTCAGTGCCTGCTCAGTGAGAAATCCCCAGGATATATGGAGGTTTCTGGCAGGCACTGTGAAACCCTCAGGTCACCATTCCCCACTGCAGGGGAGGGGCTAATGCCTGACTCAGAGTGGGAAAAATATGTGCTTTAAACAAGCAAATCACTTCTAAACCCTCCTATTCTCTATACTGCCATGTTTTCCCACCTGTCATTGCCTGAAGAGCAACCCCAAGGATTAAATGAGACTTGTCATGGGATTGGCCACCACCCAGTCCCTGTCCTGGGGGCGGCCACCATCCAGTCTCAAGTTTCCTTTCAGGCACACAAATAAACAAAGCTCATTACAAACCTCCTGCTGGGCTATGGGAACACATAACAAACTCCCAGCACAGGCAGAGCTGCCCAGTAGCAGGGGAACTTGCACACCAGTGCTCCCATCATCCCTGCCATTTTACCAGAGTCACACTGTGCATTTCCACGCTGCCTTTTGCACACAGCTTCTCTCAGCACAGCTAACAATGTGTGACACCACCGGGTCACATTCCAGAGACACCTGTTAAACATACTCCAAATGAATTTATGCTAACCAGGAATCATGTCTACAGAGACACCTTTTCAGGTTACAGAGGTACAACTTGTCCATGTACCACAGGAATGGGTGTTTCTTTGCTAGTGTACAACATGTTATTGCAGTCCAATCTGCTGAAACACTCAAGTTTCCAACAGTACATACAAGGATCAGACAATTATCCTTAATTACCTCTTCTATACTTTGTCCCAGATGGCCCTCATGAAACACAAAGGGCTGTTTGACTTGCTCAAGAACCACGGAAAATACCTGCTGGACACCAAGTTCCAGTCCTGCAACAGCTTTGCTGACCACGGGGATGCTGCACTGCAGACTACCAGGATTGCCATCGAAACCATGCTGGAAGAGCTGGCTCCCAACCTCTGGGAGGATGACCTGGACAGACTGGTTGACTTCGGACACCTTATTAGCCCAGAACTGGAAATGGTGAGTGACAGACTTTATATTGCAACATCCACTTTCAATATAAAATAAAAAAATTCAGTGGGCTGCATGAAAACCGTGTGAAAAGGAGCTGAGAAACTCCAGTTTTGCACGTTCTACCCCGGATCACCCAACACACACCAGCCTGGTCGTTTTGAAAAAAAGGGACCCCTTCCCCTGCCACATTTCCCCCACACCTCCACTGATTTCCAATCCAGACCTCACTCCAGCTGTTGCTTCTTACTGAAGCTCAAATCACCAACATGAACTGTACCAGCATAAAGGCATGGAGACCATAGCCCATATTACTGGGGAGAAATTGCAATTGAAGAATGAGAGGCAGATACCTACACCTTATCCAATATTCAGAGTTCATCCCTCCATCTCATGGAGCTCTATCAGTGATTTAGATGGGAGGAGAATTAGATCCTAGATCCCTGTGGGAGATTTTAGCTGCAATTAATCATATGTAAAATGGATCATCCTAGCAACCCGTAAATCACAAGACGCCAACATCCAGCAACCGCAGTGAGTCAAATGTCGATTTTCGAGGACACTTTTAGAAATAAACCCTACTTATTTCCTATGTGCCACCCCAAACCTTTTCTGCCACCCACCTTTGCTGTGTTCCAGAGGGTTTTGCCGTCGCTGATGCACGGGGAGGCTGTGAACGTCGACATGGCGTTCATGACGTACGTGGCCCACGCGCGCGGGCTCCTCGGCGCCGAGGAGAAGGAGCAGATCCTCCAGTGCATGCGGGGCCTGGAGCTGCCGGTCTGGCACAGCGGCTGCAGCTGGGCCCTCATCCAGAGAGCGCTGCGGGAGCGCCTCAAGCACAGCGGGGGACAGCCCCGGATGCCCCTGCCCACCGGCCTCGGCGTGGCAGGTACTGCCTGAGGGACCCCAGGGAACCCCCCGGGAGGGCACCTGGCGGGCACTGACATCCTGGAAAATGGGCTCTGTGGTTTGCAGTTGTGCATTCCTTGTGCTCTTTTTTCACATCTCGATAAACACATCAAGAGACAGGATCTGTTCTGAGTGCAAGCCCCAGAACTCCATTAAGGACTGAGGTCTAATTAATTGCATTATGATTAACCAATTCACCGTGCAAAGGTAAATGCAGTGATCTGGCAGACAAATCAGCAAGGGCAGAAGAGAAAAACAATTCCTTTGCCATACCGGAAAAGATTTGTGAAATAGTCCTTGGCAAAAGAAATTTAATATATTAGTGTGCCTAGAACTAATATTTAGTTTGCAAAATTAAATAATACTATTATTTAGTTTTTCAGACTAAATAGTATCTGTTCAATACCTGGGATGAAATGCTCATAAGATTTAAAAATAAAAGCCAACCAACCCCTAACACAGAAGCAACACATGGAACCAGGTTGTGGTCTGTGGTGTCCATTCCTTTTTCACACCATTGCCATGAAGCTCAATCTCTCACAAGGCAACAGGCTCTCACAAACTGGAGTGACTCTGCCACAGTCAGTGTGTGCAGGCAAGAAGAGCTCCTCTGGATGTCCTACTAACTACAACTCTTATTTTCCAGACATATTCAATGACACCAGTGAAGAGACCCTGGAGAGAGCATATGAGCTGTGGGTCAGGGACTGCAAGACCGTGCTGGAAGAAGAGCTACAAGCCCAAGATGGCAGTCCTGCCCCAAGTCTGAGCTGTTTGCCACTGTAAGTCTGTGGGCAGAACTGAATTATGAACAGGAGAAATCCAGAAGCACCCATGAAAATGCAGACACCCCAGAGCAGTGTGGAACAAGCAGAATATTGGCATCTGACATGATTTACCTTTTTCAATTGTTTTGTTTGAAAGGGAATCTAATATTGCTCAAGAAGTGATTGCTCACAAGTGAAACCACTGAGTGCCTGTAGTGTAGTTCATAGTAAATGATCTTCTTTCAGGGAAAGTGAGCAGCTTTATTCACTTATTTAGTTAATCCAAACTGGGAACTGCCATAGCCCTTCCCACTGTAACCCACCATTGCTTGTGCTTGGATCCCTGACATGAGCAGGAGTAGCTGGCTCATAGACCATGGTATGGCACCATGCAAAATTTCTATGCTGTATGAAATATTTGAACTGGGTTGTCTCCTTCACTGGTTATTCTTCTTGTTTTCTCTCATTCATGAGAGCAAAATAAAAAGAAGCTCATCTGCCAGCCTTTGCACTCAGCGTGAAGGAATGATACACTCTGACTAGAGACAAGTCACAGATCAGTAAATACCACTGCTGTGATGGGGGCTGTCTCTCAGCAGCATGGCAGCCCTTTGTCTTGGGGCTCTCAGGTACCGAGGACACGCTGGCAAGTCTCTTCTTGCTGCCCAAATGCATGTGGTGGTTTTACTGTGTAACCCCTGTGAGCCACCAGTGTGACAAACAGGGCACAATTTGCAGCACTGCTTCCTAAGAACAAAGCTGGGCTCCTGGCAATATTGCAGAACCCCCTGGTGTCCCCACATTTGCCACAAGGCTGCTCGTACCTGTCAGTCCTTTCCCATCTCATCCCTTTCTGGTTAGATGAGGCCAGCTGGGGAAAAACAAGAGAAATTAGTGGACTCCAAGGAAGTTCATCATCTTCAAGCAGCCTCAGTGTCATGTCTCAGGATCCTGGCAGACCCAGAGCAGATTATATAATGGATGCTGATGGTGAAAAATGTAAAAGTAATGCCATCCTTCCCCCTGGAAGTCCAATCAAAGGAATTGCAATCAACAAACAGCCTTTGAATTATTTACAACGTTACTTGTTTTTCCCCTGGTGCTTATTTTTCCCACACCAGTTTGTGCTGATGTGCTGGCTTCTGTTTTGCTAAAATAATAAAAGATACTAAAATTGAAAAACTTTTGAAATAATGATTGCATTGCTGCCCGCAGTGTGTGCCTGAGTACATTTGCACGTGCTTGAGAGACAGAAAGAAACCACAGAAGTGAGGCATAGAGCTGACACAATAAATCCCTTTTCCTCTTGAGCCTGGAGATGCGCTGAAAACTACACAGAAAGCCCTCCTCAGCCTGCTCCAGAGCAGTGCACCTCTCTAGTTTCACAGGGTTTCACAGAGATGGTACCATCTTACCAAGGAGCATTAGGACACATCCTCAGAGACACAGCTTCTTAGAAATAAACTCATAATTCCCAGAGTTAAATAAGCCTGGGGCTGAGGATATCAGCGAACTTGTCTCCTTTTTCCAGACTATCAAACACAGGCTCATTCAGTGGGTTTCTGATAGTAGCTGCTGTGTGGGGAGAGTATCACTGCTTCTCTCAGGGATCCACCAGCACCACCAGCTTTGCTAGAACTCACAGGGACAGTGCAACAGGAGAGCAGGTGACAGACCATGAGTGTCAGAAGGGAGGGTCAGAGGATGGACCAGGCTCTGCTCAGTGGTGCCCAGCAACAGGACAAGAGTACAGAGGCAGAAACTGATGCACAGAAAGTTCCACCTGAACTTGAGGACAAACTTTGTTGTGCAGTGACCAAGCACTGGAACAGAGTCTCCAGAGAGGGTGTGTAATCTCTTCACTTGGGATATTCCAGAACTGACTGGACACAATCCTGTGCCCTGTGCTCTGGGATGACCCTGCTCAAGCAGGGAAGTTGGACCAGATGACCCACTGTGGTCTCTTCCAGCCAGAAACATTGTGTGACCTCAGCTCTTCAGGAGCATGAAAGCCCCAAGAACAGCAGTCTGAGGGGCAAAGATGCTGAGAGTCATTTAGTGTGCTTACAGTGATCACCTGGGCACACTCACAAATGGTCCTCCTCCTCTCCAGCAGCTGTGTGGGCCATTTTTCAAACCAGATAACCTAGAAATGAATGAAGCACAACAAGGATTATCATCTGCCCAACAGTCAGTGTCCTGCAGCACAGTCTACTCCCATCTACCTCTGTGGAGGAGGTACAATACAAGCATCAACTTGAGTTGCTTGTTTTAAATGTTCAGGGAGAGACTCTCAGGAGCCCAAAGGCATTTAGCACTCCATTTCCAGGTGCATCTTAGCAGAGTCCAGGTGAAGTAAACTAAACAGGGTCACAAAGCCACACATGCACACTAAAAGCCCAGTGTCAGGGACTGATGTGTTATTGGTGACAGTGACCTGGCTGTGGGTCACCTGCCAGCCATTCCCCCACGTTGGCTTTGCCTCTGTCTTCAGAAGCCAGTGGTTGTGTCTGTGACAACATATCCAAGGAGCTGCTGCACAATTAGGACTGAAAAGTGAACACATGATTATTATTATTTTTTACCCTCCCTTCTGCTGTGGGTGACAGAACACAACCAGCCCCTGACGTGCTTGGTTGCTTGGTAGCAGACAGGCACATTTTTAATTATATACTAAAATATGCTAAAGAACATAAAACGGCTGCGTGACTAATATGTGTGTATCAAGAAAGGCACATGACAGCAGCAAAATTGCTTCAGTGTCTGATAAAAAGTGCCTCTGCCAGGCTTGTCATCAAAAGATCAAGGGAAAGGGGTGGAAAGTATTATTAATAAAACAGTGACTTTTTAAAATACCCCTCATTGTTTGAGGTGCATTTTTTTTTAATGTCTAGCATGAATTTAATTCTTTTCCATCTATTCAGCTTTGATTTAGATCCTGCTTTTTCAAACAGAACTATTATATTAGACCTAAAGCCTCTGCTTAGTCTCTCATGACACATTACTCCAAAGAGAAAAGCGGAAAGTCCCAGCTGGGTCCTTGCAGTGCAAGTTCTTCATGGATTTGTTTGAACAAAATTACTTTATAGGTCAGAGAATAAGAAATTATTTTATTGTTTACAAGTGCTGAAGTAATTTCTTTTGCAACAACCCGTTCTATAAACTGCTTTTCAGCAGGGAAAGAAGAGAAATATTAATAAAGTCCATTCCAACCCAAACTAGTCTATGATTCCGTGGTTCTGGAATTGATAAAGGAATATCTAAGCAGTAATTAGTCATGCCCTGTGAACAGTAGCATTCAGTGTACTCAGTGTAAAAGGAGACTCAGGCCAGAGGTCTTGAAGACATTAAAAGATTTTGACTAAATATATTTAAAGTGGCTAAAGAAACAGTGCTGAACACAACAGCAACTGCCTCGTTCCTCACACAACACAGCACCTGCTCCCCTGCTCTGTGCCTGCCCGTCTGGAGCCGATAACTCTGGTGAGAATTACACGCTGCAACCAGAGAAAACAATCTGCAAACGACTTAATTAAATCCCAACTCGCCTTGGAGCAGGATGGGTTTGCTGGGCCGTGCCGGGCACCATGGGGAGATGGAGCTGTGTCTGCGCTGGGAATGACACAGCCCCACAAGAGTGTGCTGTTCCCCACTCTTTTAATCCAAGTCTAACTCCAGCTGCTGACACAGGCACACAGGAGGAAAGCCAGAGGGAGCAGGGAGCTCTGGAGAGGCATTGCCGAACAGCCAGAGAGTGGGCAAAGCGTTTGAGCAAGACCAGAGCCCCAAAAACCGCCTGCCCCATCCACCAAACCCTGCCTTGAGGCAGCTTCCACAATAGGTACATCACCCCCATGGTGACATTTATATATCCATATTAGAGAACAGTCAATATTTAGACACTTTGCATATAAATATTTTTATGCCCTGGCCCTTTCTGCTGACCACAGCAAGCCTTCTCCTTGCCTTGCACAGCTCTTGGACAGCACTGACACCAAAGGGTCTGTCACAGGAACCATCACTTCCCTCTATGATTCCAGAGCACAACTCCTGTTAAGAGATTCTCTTCCAAAAACTGAGCTGGAAAAGGAGCAGTTTCAAGGAAGGGTGAACCTTGGGTCTCGGGCAAAGACAGCAGCGCTGCTCAGAGCCCACACATTTGATCTGTGAGCCAGCATCCTGTCAAGCCTCCTTGGTTCTAAGAAGTCAGGAACACCTTTTCAAGACACTACCCTGCAATTTTAAAGAAGTGTATGTCAAAGGAGATGGAGCAAGAGTGTAGGACAACTTTCAGTGCTGGGACCACCCCAAGTGTGAGAGTAGAAGGAGCAGCACTGCTGAACCCAGCGAGGTTGAGCAATCACCACCTCCCTCCTGGCATCGGGAGCTGCCGGGCTCCCAGGTCTCCTGGGAAGGAAAGCACGACGAGGTGACACGGTGGCAGTGTCCTGCTGTGACACCATGCCCCACAGCCGAGCCCTGCAGCATCCCCCACCCGGCCACGGGGCTTCCCAGCAAAACAGACCACACTGGGCATGGCTGGACTTACTCTTAATACTCGCTTTCTTACCCTGCACTGAATTTTTCAGGCTTGTCCTAACAACTGGAAAGGATTCTAAGCAGAGCTGCCACCAACTCTTTACTGACACAGAGCTACTGCCTACAGCCAATACCCCCATACTGCTCCTCCTGGGCTCTCAAACACAGACAAAACCTGTAGGTGCTGCTACACATAGCAAGAAATTCACTCCAAGCTGAGCACAAGAAAAACAACTGACCACCAAAAGCAAAGTCAAAATACATCTAAGAACTCAAACTTAAAATAGAAATTATATCCTAGGCTGCTGATAAATAGAT
Source organism: Lanius collurio (assembly GCA_020086605.1). Classification (NCBI taxonomy): domain Eukaryota; kingdom Metazoa; phylum Chordata; class Aves; order Passeriformes; family Laniidae; genus Lanius; species Lanius collurio. Next base: position 13,598,064 of record JACBWW010000009.1, on the reverse strand, counting down.
TTTTTTAATGCAGTACTTCTACATTCTAATATTATGCTTAAGTTCTAAAGAAATTACATTACAAAACCTACTGGAAACACTCATAAGCTTCTACTCAAGAATCTTCTACAAAGAGGGAGTGGGGCTGTTCAGCTGTAGTCCTAGTCGAGTCAGGCATTTTTTGTTGGGTTGGTTTTTAAATTGAGCTAGTAATTTTTAATTCAACTGCATTAGGTATTTTCTACTCCTAATAGGTATCAGACTTTCAAGACACTGGTCAAATTCAATACTTCTGTTTGTACTCAGGGCTCAAGCCCCCTGAGATAACACTCAGTAACCCCCAATGCTGCTGCAGCAAGGTCCACAAAGAGCAGGACCTCAATGCTGTGAGCACAGGAAGCAAAAGGCTGTTGAACAGACCAGCAGGGATGAGAGCAACAGAGATAGAGAGAAATAATGAAGATGGGAAGACACAACAAGATCGCAGTGGGTTCCTCACCAGCAGAAGCCAGGAGCAGCTGTCTGCATGTTGGGTAAGAGGAGGTTTGGGAGGAGTGGGCAGAGAGAGGACAGGGATCCTGCCATGCACAGGTGAGCTGGAAAAGGGGGTGAGGTGCTCCTGTGTAGGACTGCTGGGGCCAGGTGACCCTGCAGGAGTGGCAGCAGGGCAAAGGGGGGCAGGCACCCCGAGGCCTCAGAGCCCCTGACCTCACAGGGCAGCTGACAGGCTGCAAGGGGCAGGGAGGGAGGGAGGCAAATGACAAGAGCCCAGGGGAGGGGAGAAAGGCAATGACATTTTTCTACATCTACCTGTTTTACTCATTACCCTGGACCATAAGCCGTGGGTCTTTCCACCTTGGGGTGCATTTGCAAAGTGCAGGGGGGGTCTGGCTTCATTCTCCTGTGTGACTGCCACACAAACACAACTGGACAGCTCTGGTGGAACCAAGGATGCCAACCAACACCAGGTCAGGGACATGGACACATCCATGGCCAAGTCACAGACACAGAAGCACTGCAGGGACTTCAAATGCACAAGCAAACAAGATCCACTCACATGGAAAACGAGTGACTTACACAGATGTATGTGAAAAACCAAATGCTTTAATCCATCTATCAAGAACAACAGTTCAAATTATTTCATTGGATACATTAATATTGATCCATAATTTACAGTGCTATGGACCATACACAAATTATTGCTGCAGTCAACAGCAGATGAATATCAACATTACAGTACCAAGCATCATAGCAAGAGGCAGTAATTAATGTCACTTTTTCAAGAAATATAGGTATTTATACTATTATCAACATCAGCTTCCCCCCCAGTGCATTTTATGTCAAACAACATAAATGTAAGTGCATTATTTTGTGCTTTGTGCTTTCCTTATGTACCTTCTTTTTGCTTTTACAGGTTGTAAGAGTTAAATATTGCTTTATAGGCCAAAAGCAGTAAGGAAGAACTTCATGGTACCCTGCGTGTCCCTGCCTGTTGCATGGCTTTGGCAAAGTGAGAATTGGTCGGTTCCTCACCCACCTGCTCAGGGAAGCCACCGCTGCCCAGCGTCTCACAAGTCACCGTCACCAGACCGGGCAACAACTTCTGTCCATCTCACTCCACCGAGTCCATGCCACCCCCTGCCTGTGGCTGCTGACTCTGTCCTCTGCCACCGACTCCTGCAAAATGTCACAGCCACACCCTCCACGATGCTCAAACAGGCAAAGGCACCCCTCATTAGCACCCACTGGGGGTCTGTGTCTCCTAGAAGTGTCCCCACTGCAGTGTCACCAATTCAAGGGTAGGCACACTCAGAGGAGGGCTGTAACCTAAGGAAACACGGGGGGAAGAGTGAGCAGGGCACTGCCAGGTTCTGTTACCCCAGAAAACACAAGGTATAGGAGCACACAGCACAGCTGCTGCAGCCACAGAGACTTCTACCAAGGAATCCAGCTCTTGATGGAATGGTTGGCCTTGAATTCTAACTGGCCTCCACACAGCATGTAGCAAAAAATCAGAAATCATGGCTGTCAGTGAGTACCAGTGGTTTCACATAAGCTTGAAAAGTATTCATATACCACAGTCTAGAGTTGAATTTCTGAATGCCCAGGGCAGGCACCAAACCAAAAGCCTCATTCAATACATTCAGTGGTTCTCAGTTACTACACTCCAGCACGCACACCCTAATTTGTTGAAGCAATGCTGCAGAGCTGTCCCATTTTCTGGGGAAGGGCAACACAGCCCCATGTTACAACTCGAGCATTTTCTACAGCCCTGATTTTCCTGTCACCCCAGCCAAACAGCAGCACCAGAAGCCTGTACCCCCATACCTGACTGAGGCTGCCTGGCTGAGAGCATTTCCTGCCACAGGACCACGGTGACCACAGCACATCCTGCAGCCTTCCTGGGTCCTGCCTGGGCCAGAGCTTCTCTATCCTAGGAAAGACACATTCCCAAAAGCTCTCTGGGGTGGGGGGGAGAGGCATCATTACAACTCAACTCCAGCTCCTCCTTCAAAAACTAAAAAAAAGGAAAAAAAGCCACAACCTGGTGGTTGCATCAATGCTAACACATGGCTGGCAGCTCAAGCGGGAAGCGAGGGCCGGACACAGCCATGGGAAGAGTGACAGGAACACAGACCCCGAGTTCCACAGCTGCCACCGAGGCCCTGCCGAGCTTGAGCCCCTGTGCTGGGAGCAGCAGTGCCAGGCAGGGCACAGCAGGAGCCCTCCCTCAGGGAAATGTCCAGGAGAGGGCTCAGCAAGCTGCGCCATGGGAACTCCCATCACTATCCCTGGCCATCCCACCCTACCCAGTTCACATTTGGTTTCTGAACACTACCTGCTGAGCCCAAGGTTTCCTTGGAAAGCCGGCCAAACTGGCACTCAAGTTACTCACCGTTGCACTCATCCTATGCAATTTCCAGTGCAGCACAAAGGAGAACGGGAAGCTCTGGTTTTCTATACGTAGGCACCATGCTACACCTCAGCGCCCTGTACACCACCACCCTAAAGCTCTGTCTACGCCACACTTCAGTCAGTGCTAGTCGAGGAAGACTACAACTAGAGTTTAAGGCACTTCATTCTGAACGAGCTACGCCTGCCAGTCAGCTGTAGGCTGCTGTGGAGAATTCCATTCCCTCCATCTAGCTCGGAACACCACCTGTCACCTCCGTGGAACACCTAGGCTGGATATAATACAAGGAAAACTACCGTTATTGCATAGGACTACACTTGAGTAGATAATGCACCGAACTACTTTTACAACATGGTTGCATGTTAAAAATTAATAACATTGTTATCAAGTAACAGTTATTTGCAGATACAGTAATTTACTTTTTTTTTTGTTGTTTTTTTTTATCTCTTATGTCAGCCCCAGTGCTGAAATAGAACACAAATTGCTCTAACGGGTATATTAACTACATAGTTATGTTTCCAAGCATATTACTACTTTTTTTCTGTATCACTAAAAATAAATATGTAAGTTCAGTTTCTCTACAGAATTGTTTTATTACCTAATCTAAATTTTTACTCTACCTTAAATGCGTTTAAAAACATTTTCAAAGTGAGACTGTAATATACAAAATATTCTCAAAATCTCTCTTAAAACACAGAACCCTGCATAAAAGCTTCCTTTCAAGTGTTTACAAAGAACGCAGAAAACTTCCAATGAGTTTTAAAAATGTCAAAAAATCGCTGCAATATTAAGAGGCAAAAATCTTACAAATGAAATACAAATAAATTTAAAACAAAAGTTGAGGATAACTAAGGAATCCATGCAAATCAAAAGAAACTGTACAATGCAATTTAAAAAAAATAAAGCCAATTAGATATGTACAACATAATGTGCCCAGCTGATAATATGCATAATTTTTTTTTTGTCCAAAGAGTGTATCCCAACTTACAGTGCTCCTGCTTGGTTTGCCATTGGCAAAGCCATCCATGTGTGTCACAAAACAAAATAAAAATTTAAGAGGAAAAACTTGAACCATGATCAAAAGGAAAACCCAAATCAGCTCAGAGTAAAATTAACGCTCTGAGACACTCACATCTCCCTGCAGTTTCAGCAACAGCATTTTATATCACAATCAACACAATCAGGATGTCTTAACACTTGGGTTTAGTTTGTTTTCTGAGTGAAGTCGGGTGGGTATTTTCCCTAAACACTTGTCATGTAAGACCAACATTTGAGGGACACTGTATCTTTAAGGCAGCACTATTCAATTAATACAATTACAAATTGGACTTTTTTTGTTGTTGTTGTTTCTTTACATTCTTTAACTTTACATTGTGTTTCCAAGTAAATAGGTGGCATTTACAATCCTACAATCACCCCCTCCCCCCCAGTAGAAACAGACTCTTCATCTGTGATTCTATTGCTTTGAGTAGATTTGACCAGTTCAAAGTTCTTGGCGAATCCAGTTCACAGATTCTGTACATATGCTGTACAATATTTTGGAGGCATTGGTAGTTTTAAAATAGAATATACAAGTTTCTTCACAAAAATTCTAAAAAAAACCCTATATATATAATATATACACACACGCACACACACTGATGAAGCACAAGGGGAAAAAAAAAAATCAAAAAATTCTACAAAAGGTAAATTATTTCATCTACTGATCAAGAACCAAAGCAGTTTATGAAAGGTGTGCCAACAGATGCTAACAAGCATGGTCAGTGTCCTCCATGCTCACACTGCTCCGCCTGCTACTCGTCTTTGACGCCCCAGGAGACACGGAGGAGAGCAGTGGGTCAGTCACTCCCACGGGGGAGAGGGTATCGTCCATCAGGATATCTTCCAGTTTGGATCCCATTTTGGCAGGAACACTGTAAGTGCCAGCTGGTTCAGTCACGTTTCCCAGGTTGTCACTGAAGGTGATGGTGCCATCAGTGAGGTCCAGGGTGGTGGTGCAGGACAGGTCTGTGTGGTGTGGCATCATGTCTTGGGTGCAGTTGTCCAGCACAGGCTCCTGTTTGATGACCCTGTTGACCATGTCAGGGGAGCAAAGGCCTGTAGATGGGACAAGGGACAGTCCGTGTGCCCGGGCTTGCATCTCAAGCTCCTGTGAGGGAGAATAAAGGGCAAATTAAAAGAAAATCTGGAAGTAAAATCCATCATCTTATGCTCGTCTTGCAGCTTCCAGTTTCCTTCTCCTGTACGCATTTTCTCCCTTTCCCATAGTGACAAGTGCTTGTACCTTGCACACTCCAGCCCTGCAGATTTTCACCAGAGGTGGGTGAACACCACCCCACACAGGCCCTTCACACTCCTCCTCAGCACCTATACCAGAGCCAAAACCCAGCACCTTGCAGCACAGACATGATCCCCTCAGGCTTCTTCTCAAATCAGTACCAGGATAGGCAGGTTTGGCATCAGGTAGGGTGAGGAAAACATTTAAAAATAGGGGAAAAAATGAAATAGCAGAAGCATGTGTTTAGTACTTTTAAAAAGTCTTATGTGAAGGCACAGCATGTCTATGTGATCCTTGTCAATCCTCACTGACACAGGAGGGGACATTTCTCACTCTGCAAGTCTGGCAGAGCTGGAAGAGGTCAATCAAAACTGAGCAACACCACTATTCCTGTGCAGAAAAATCACAAGGAAGTCACAGGAAGGCTTCAGACTTCACACAGAGCCAGGATTCTTCCTATCTCCATGGAAAGTTTAAATTCCACCTTCACATTTAATCATACAGATGTACCTGACTGAAGACAGATAACAGAAGAATTCACTGAAATGCCTTCTCACAAATACATCAGTAAAAGAGATGTTTCACTTCTACTTCTCCATTATATCAGGCAATCAAGATCTCTGTTGTGATTGTGCCGTTTCTGGATATTCCTGTCACTGAGGTTTAATACCCTTTTCCATCATTTCCAGGCTAAAACAAGCTCGTAATGGCACATAGCAAGATCAGAGGAGGAGGTGGAATGAGCAAGCACTTCTTCCATGAGCTAATGTGCCAGAATCAGGAGTTCCTTATTCCATGCTTAATCAGAATCAACACAAAAAGGGAAAATAGACACTTGAGGTTATTTGCTGCCAGATGGATTGCCTGTTATTCAAAGGTCTGGGTTTTATGGTATTTTGATTGAAGGAGCCAGAGCAGATGCAATACAAAGCAAGATGAAAGATGTTTAAAAAGTGATCTCGCCCCTGCTTGGTGTAGCTCTGCAGAAGGGTTGTGTGTTTTTACCATCTCATTCTAGCAGCAGATTGCTCAACCAAGTACAAGACTGTGCTGAGGCTCAACCCTGCCTGTTCTATTTTAAAGCTGTTTACTTCCACACTTGACTCTCAGGTATTTGCAGCTTTATTATCTCCCTGGTGGATTAGCTGGGCTGTTGAGGGGTTTCCTGGCAGGCCACAGCTGCATGCAGAGCTCAACTGTTTGTGTTGCAGAGGAGCAGCAGCACAAGGATATCTGGGATATCACTGTCTCCATGTTAGGTTTTCTTGCACCCAGTTCTGGCACAGTTCTTTAATTATTCTTCTACAGAGAGGGGTGGCTATCCAGAAAAAAAAACTGTGTAGGCTTCAAGGTTAAGGTTTCCCATCCAGCTTGAGGTGAAGACAAAGGAATTAGCTAAAAAAATGGAGTTTTCACCCTTAAATTTCTGTGTAGCTCAGAACATTGGGAACCTGGGTGAATTTAACAAGGCAACAACCCACGGAGAAAACATATTCATGCCACCTACTGCTTTTCAGTGCTGAAGAGAACTGTTGTACAGTCCTACAGACTTCAAGAAGAAGGGAAGAATCCCAAACAGCTGAACCTAATTTCCTGACTATCAACAACTACATGATACGTGAAGTCCCAGCTCCTCAGCCCTGGCAAACACAACAATGTATCACCATATAAAATCTTCTCGATGATATGGTTTGGAACTAGCATCAGCCATGGTAGAATAAAAACAGACTACTCTTAAGGGCTTTTACTGGGGTGTTACAATTCTATTTTACCTTTTTTTAAACTAAGATATCTTTGGATCTTTCTGGAAAAATCTCTGCAGGCATCTCAGCACTGGCCACCGTTAATTTAAACACTGCTTCCTTCTAACCCACAGCCCACAAGTCACCACTATTTGCAATCACACGCTGCAACCCCAGGAGCATTTGCAGCTCGTTTCTCAGCAAACCTGTATTCTGAGCAGCAGGTGCCTGTTGGCATGTTCCAGCTTCTTCTGCCTGTTCTCCAGCTCCTTGGTGCGCTGCTGCTCCCTCTGCAGCTTGCGGATGTAATCCACCGACGCCTTCAGGATCGTTCCCTTGTTCCAGCGCATATCCCTGTGGGATCAGCACGAAAGGACAAGGTAAGGCTGTTTTGTAGCTGTTCCCTTCATATCTGTGACTGCACCTTGTCCAGATGTGACACCCAGCTAACTATTTATTCCAAGTTTGTGGATACAGAAGGTATTTGCAGTGCACTAGAGGGGGCTGGAGTACAGCCCTTGGGAAGCACATTTGCTTCAGAGAGAGAGGCTGCTGCATCTCCATCTCCTCACATCATCTTACTTTCTCTAAATAAGCAAAAAACATCTTACTGCAGACTGTCAGAGCAAAGATCCACCTGTCCTGTAGGCTGATACTGAGAGATATTGTCTTGCTGGCCTTGGAGGAGGCTGCAGAGCCTCTCTGCAAAGTAGCTGTGAAGTTGCTCCACAAGCAACTGCCTCAAAACACTGCAAAATCTCTCCAAAAGCAGCACAGGGCATTGATGCAGATTTAAGTGGACTTTCAAACTCCACAGTAAGAAGGTTCCTTGCTACCGAATCAGCATTGGGAAAGTGTAAATACAAGCTAAAAGCAGTAAAATCACTGTAGAATTATCAAAAAGAACATCTGGGAAATTACAAGAACTGGTAAATTATCAGTGAACAGGCATACAGTCACACTCTTTATTTTCCTTCTTTTTTTTCCCTTGGAGGAATTGGGAATGTGATGGCTTCCCAGAGAAACTGCCCTCCATTTTCACTGAAAGACAGACCAGTTCTGTCTTGTCAAGCTGTGACATCTAATTAATTAAAAGAATCATTTAGCAAGACATGCAACCAAGCAGCCAGACCAGTACGTTTCCCATCCTCACAACTCTGCCTCTGGTAAGGCAGTCAGTTACTCCCAGCAAAAAACCAAGCTTTGAGACAAAAATCACCAAATTAATACAAACACAAGGAGGTTCCAAAAGGGCAAAAATGGACACCCCACCCCCATAAAAAAAACTTCAAAAAATATTACAGCATTTCTACAGTCACCAAGTGCTCAGTGCAAGAAAAAAACATAGGAATTTTGGGGTTTTTTTTGTAAGTTCTTATTCTTCCCTTCTTCCCTTGGATTTTTTTACCTCCTCCCTCCCACACTCTTCCTGGGCATGTTATACTTACGGATCATTTGACTTGGGTATCAAGGTGCCCAGTTCTTTTATACGGTCATTAATATTAAATCTTCTTCTTCGTTCAACTTTAGGAAAAACAGCATGAACGTTACAAGTAATATTCACACTTCATTACAACTTATTAAGTGCTTCATCAAAGATTTCTTTAACACCACTGAAATGTTTGCCTGAAGCTTAGAATCTAGTGATAATTTATTTTGCTTTCCTACATATGGACAAACTAAGGCAGAAGTAAATTTTGGGACTGCTGAAGTCACAGAGTTTAACTGAGACTAAAAATCAGGATGACTGAGAAGTAAACATTTTCCTAGGGAAAAGCATCACAGACAAATTCAGAGACAAATATTGGGATGCTCAAGGAAATCCCAAGACAAAAAGGGACAAAAGGCACAGTGTCTTTTTTAAAGTACTCTTCCATGTGCAACACCTTGAGCATCCAAAAGTCAAATTTAAATACCAATTTTCCTGCATTACCTTTTCAAGCTATGGAAAAGGCTTCTGAGTGGCTCAAGGCATGAAACAGTTTCTATTTTCTACTACTATAACGTATAAAAAGATAAGTTATGTATCCTTTAAGTCATAAGATGCTCATTATTTTAAAACTTTTTTTTTTTCCAACTTGGAAATACAAGTTCCTTTCAAAAATGAAATTTATAAGATTTCCACACTTGGGACCCACACTGTTGTTTGAAGTCACAAATTGACCACATATCTAATACAAAAAAAAAAATTAAAATTAAAAAAGCTTAATTGTGCAAGGTGGATTTGTTAAAAGCAATTGGGTCACATGTTGCACACAGCAATTCCATTGGTAACAACCACTTGGTTTATTGAAAAAAAAATTAAAATAGAACTATAATTCAACAGTAGATTTAAGCACACATTTCATAAGAATTTGAGGTAATTGACCTGTGGGCGTAACACAGTGATCTAGTGCTTCATACTATGTGCAGTACTTCATTGAGGTTTAAAAAAAATCAGTATTTGAACACTTAATGCCCAAAATCATTCCAAGAATCAGTGCAAAACGTGAGGAACCAAAACTTACTCAAGTTGTGATTGTCTTTCTTTTGCCTCTCCTTAGCCAACGCTCTCGCTTCCGACTCTGTAGGAAAAATACATGCTGTGCATGTGAATGAAGTAATTAGAATTGAAATAATTCAATCACAACATTTCAGCCTGTGAAGTATCTGCGCAGGAAGCCTGATGGATATTTGTCACACCAATTATTACCCCCATTCAGAGGAGCAGGAAGGGCCTGTGGATGCCAAAACACATTGCTGGGACTGAGCTTCACCTCTGCACCTGTGGAGCATCTCTTCCCACACTTCCCAGAGTGACTTCCACGATGGGAATGTTTCCCACGGAGGCCCTGACTCAGCAAGGTATTTGAGGACAACAAACTGCTGAAATCCAACATACCTTCTCCTACATCTGCACACACATCCCACGGGAGCTGAACCTGAGGAACAGCATGTTTATGGCATTGCTGCCTGCTCAGGATGTGACACAGGCAGGAGTCAGAGGCTCTGCTCACCCAATTTAAGGCTACATCCTTCTGTGGCATGTGCACACACATCAACACCCCACTCAAGGGATAACTTAAGTAACCTGTTAAAAATAGTGTATTTTCCAGCTACGCTAACTGTTCCTATGACACTAACAAAAAAAAGGTGAAAAATTCAACACCTTTCTTAGCAATGAAGTTGGAAAATAATGGTTCTTGCTTCAGGAAAAGCAAAAAGGAAAGTAATGGCAGGCCATGCTGCACAGAACTTGTCTCCTCAGCTCAGAACGGCCCTTCACCTGGCTCCATACACTTATTATCTATTTTTGATTATTCTATTATTGTTGCTATTAAATTCTAGAATAATCATATAATTATTAACTTCAGCATACAATAATTTAGGCAGCAGCACAACTAAATTTCTTCTTTTCAGTTCTCATTTGATCTTAAGCTTCTCAAGCAATTTAAAATATTTTTCATTTGTTGAAAGGTGAGCTCATTAATCCTTGCCCTGTTGCATTCAAACCCCCAAACCAGCAAGTACTTTGCAGTCCCACAGTAGGAGCAATGAATGTATCATGTTTTATCACATGTTCCATTGTGGAAACAATCCCTTGCTGTCTCCAATAAGTTTCTTTCCTGTCTTACTTTATTTTGATCAGAAAAAGACTCACCTAAATTAATTCTGTGTACAGGTGAGTGTAGCATATAAACACTAAATTTATTTCAGTTCTGTTTCGATGTATTTGATGTATTGAGGTCTTATGACCACCTCACTCACAACTTCCCCTCTCCTTCTGCCTTCTTGGCCAGAAGTCTAACATAAGCAATTGCAGCAAATCCACGAGTCTGCACACCCAAGCTGGGTTGAGTTTCCAGTCTACAGCCCCTGAAACTTTCTATACTTGGGGCAATGAAACTGCCTGTAATGCAGCTCTCCTCCCTTCCCATCCTCCTCTTACACAGTTCCATCTCTGTACAAGCTTTGCTATTTTCCAGCAGCCACAAATCATTGTGTGCTCTGTGTGTCTTCTTCTGGTGCTTAGCTCAAATTCTGAGCAGTCCTATAAATGCAAAAATGTGCTGGGTCAGAGAGGTGGCATTTCCTCCTGGTCTATTAAAACTGCTCTGCTTAAACTAATTCCTGCCCAGAACCTGCTTTGCAACTGAGTCAGCCTGTGAGTTTTCACAACAGAAACCCAGAACAGGATGACAGACAAGAAAGGGACTGGGCCCCTACCAGTGACTCTCTGTTGGGCTTAAGAACAGGCATTTCTGGGCATTAATATGATTTTGCCATCAGTTCTATAGTGGATCTCCATCTGTTCAGCTGATTCATCTGTTCAACCTTACCTTGTACACGTACCCTATATGTGGTTATATCCTTCCAAGGAAGCAGAAATAAAACATGCCTGAGAATATGAAACTTATGTGCTTCAAACTATTTCACTCCTGTACACAAGTGCTTGAGAGAAAGAGGCTTTTAGTGTCCCACTCTCCTGCCCCTGCCTCCCACAGCTCGTTCTGAGCATTGCTGCAGGAACCGGCATAAAAAATGTAAGGAACACTTCATTTTCATCTTAGTTTAGTGATGCATATTCATAGAATCATAGAATGGCTTGGGTAGGAAGAGACCTTAAAGATCATCAAATTCCAATCCCCCAAGTGCCTAATTTTACATTTTAAAGTATCTACACGTCCAGATTTCACATTCTAACAGATTATTTGTTCATTTCTGCCCTCCTCTACTGAAGTAAAGCCCCGGTGTGTATCATTCCTTGACATGAATCCCATAGAGACTCCAGATGTGTAGTTTAGTTAAAGTTTGGTGTTGATAGAGCAAACAGTGAGCCCAAACTAGAAAACAGCTCTGGAAGAGATGCATGGAAGCTTCCTGGAACACAGTATTTTCAATGTGCAGGTGGGACTGTAACAATTAAGGACTTTTCTGAATTTGTGACAGTGAACACATACATGCCCACACATGAACACAGGCTAAAAGTAATTACTCACCCATATATTCTTTCTCGTAACAGAAATTATGTCCAGTATCACCTGAATTCAAACCAATGATACTATTACTCCAAGGTGGTATTTTAGATGTATTTACCTGTGAGCTCCCTTTTTATATTGGGAAGATTAGCTGGACATGAGTTGCTGATGTTTAATCCTGGAGGAGGCATGCTTTGGTTGCCATAAAGGTCAATCAAATTGCCAGACACAGGCAACTGGAAAAGATAAACAAGGAAAAGGATCATTTGGTTTGCCTTTATGAATGCCTTTGTACAGAAGAACAGAGTCAGGATCTGCTAAGAAATCTGTGCTCTTTTCCATGTGCAAACAGAGCCTGCAAGAAGGTCAGCAAAATTCACAGACATGCACGGGCATGAGGGATAAAACATCTACACTGGGAAAATTCTATTCTCTCTCCTCAAAAATATGCAGACTTAAAATATTAGGAGGTAATAGAAGAGGTAAAATGCTGACAATATTGCTGCACTGTTGCTCCTTATTTTTCACTAAAACTATTATATCTATATCCCCAAAACTTCTCTGATATCTGAAAGAGCTTACAGAACTCTCCCAGAGAAACCCTCCCTTTTTCTAGGGATACGTGAGTGGAAGTACTTTGCAAGTTGTCACATGCTGGAGGAAGAACACTGTATTAATTAATCACATTTTTCATGTGATTTGAAAGCTACCTACACAGAAAACATTTCAGTTTACTTTGTTTTTCGCCTTACATAACAAGAATGCGCATCAGTAGGAGGAAGATTATTTTTACAGTAAGTTTCCTCAATTACTTGTTCACTCTGCTGTATTTTTTTAGGTATTTAAGCAAGAAGATTTATACAGAAATAAGACAGTATTTCAATAAGACCTATCAAACCTATCCCTTTATATTGAAACATATTTAAAGAAGCTTGCAATTATCCTGAGTGGATTATTTTACCTTTATCTCATCTCTTATTTGTTTTTGAAAAGACAGGTATAAAACACTCTGGTATCTTATCTGAGTGGCAACACTTCTTATCATCACTGCTGCAAAGAAAACCAATCCCTCCAAGACACTGATCCTGCAGAGATTAGAGTAAGTATTAACTTTACACCCATGTAAATAATGCTGGTGAATACAATGCAGTGAGTCACAGCCAGGACTATTAAACTCCTACTGATGGGCCTTGCCAGACTGGGACCTAAGAAAATTTCTCTGCCATATGGAAGCAGATGAAATAGGAATTGATATGTAAAGTACCACCAGCTAGAAGCCATACTGATAGTTGCTGATAACAGACAGTGGCCCACGATAAAATGAAAGTCTCCTGACTCAATCTTTAAGAGACAGAGGAAAAAATATAACTGAATTCTCTCTAAGAGTCAGCCTTATTAAAAAGAAAAAAAAAAAAAAGGATATCTAATAATGCTGCTCAGGTCACAGCTGTCCTGGTTGTGACCTGCCCACACGAGTGTCAGGGTGACCACTCAAACTCACTGCTCTACAAGATTCACCCTTGTTTCTTTGGGTCCCCCAAACACATCCCTGACACCAGCACAGTGAGAGTATTACACACCCTTCTGACTTGGATGTGCTCATCCTATTCATGCTCCTAAGCATGGGCAAAGCACAAAGACCTTGTTTGTAGCCCAAGGACTTGAAGTTCATAGCCAGACATGTGAAATCTAATTAGGAATTTCAGGGAATTTAGGGAAAGAAGAGGAGATTTTTTGTTAGAAAACTAGAAACTGGCATCTCAAAGCCTGGGTAAAGCAGCCAGGTTGTAATGAAACGTGGAGAACACTGAGCTGCTTTCCTTACTGCAGGATGGACCCTGATTGCTAAAACGGTTTGTGATTGATTTTTTTCCCCAGAAGTGTCCAACACTGTGTCAGATTTCCATGGCAATAAACAGGACTAGTGTGAGCAAGGACCACAAAAGGGGACAGTGAAGGCAGGCAGCAACTGCTGAATGTGCACATGTGCATGGCTGCTAAAGGCTGTCCATGGGAATGCTTATCAGGGAAATTCACATTAGGGGGAGGGAGATGCCAACAGTCTCCACTTGAATCAGTGATACACGAGCAAAGAAACTGATCAGCTTCTTTCTTTGACCACTTTCCCCAGCATCCAAACTCCACAGGTGAAAGCTTCAGTTGCAACATTTTCCTACACATGCTCAGTATGAGTCTGTGAGAGGCCTCTCCTCCAGGATGGCTGCAAGTCACATCTTTGGGACTAACTCATATTAATTCCTTCCAAATGAAAACATAAAGGACATGCAACACTCTGGGTCATCTCAACTTTAGCTGCAGGTATTTTATGTAAGTTAAAATCAAGGCACATCCTCAGTTCACAATTATGTAACAGTTCCCAGAGGAATAAAATCAGCTGACTAAGGTAAACCCAATAATTGTAGGTGCAGGGTTCAGGGAACTGGGAGAGGGGAGAGGACCCTCTGTGCTGAGGACATTGGTTTGAGATGTACAAGACAGCAGTGTGGTGAGCACACAGAAGTAGCCACTAAACTTAAATGGAGCAAAAAAAAAAACCTAAAAGGCTTTATTACATGCCCATTGCAGTGACACCTGGGCATTTATTCCAAATTATTCTTACTGGAAGAAACTGGAAAAAATTACACATTGTCTGCAAACATTTCAGGTCTAAGACAGTCGAGCCTTTCACCACCATTCTCAAGTACAAGATGGGAAAATGTCTACACTTCCACAGCCATTTCAGAGGGAAGATGGCATCTGAAACTTTGAAAAAGACATGGAATTTTCTGGAGCTAAGGAAACTCCCTCCCTGTCTTCTCCAAATTCTAGCATGTTTCCAACCTAAATATGGTTTTCCTTACAGCTTTCTTAGCTATTTCTGGCTAAGAAGAAATTTAAATACAGCATCAGCCAGATCATCCACCTTTATTCTTCCAAAAAGTAAATTAAGCTTATGCCAGGCTTAGTGTGTTATCTTCATTGAAACAGCATGGTTGAAAATGCTTTCACTTGTGAGATTTCATATTTCAAGGTCTTGGCATCACAAATTGCACAAACACACCAAGTAAAACAAATTTCAATCTTCCTTTCATTTTGCATCTGCTTCTTTTTTTTCTAATAATGGCTTTTATATAACAGAAATTTGAAATATGGTAATTATGACTGCAGATTCATCATAGTGTACATTCATGGGAGTCTGAGGCTTTCATTTCTCCTCCAACAAAACAAGCACCCACATTCTGTTTAAAATCACTGAGACATCATCTGTGTGATCAACAAGGCTGTTTCTAAGGTACCAGTACACACTGGAATGGATTCTGCATCCCACAATGTATTGTGATGTTCCCTGACCTACAACAACACGCTCAGCAGCACTCCCTGTAACAAAATTCCTCTACAGTGGAGTTTAAATTCCAGAAGAAAGTCACATTTAGAAGTAGAGCTGTACCTCTTCACAGAGCTTTCCATGCCAGGCTCTGGCTGGAGTTGATGAACTGCATGAATTGTCATCTCTACAAGAGCACTTTACACAGTACTCATTAATTCAATTACCAGGTCACATCTAGTAGAAAACCTTCTCTATAAACTAGTGGCCATTCTGTGATACTTTCCACCACAGATCTTATTCCACCAAATACCAAAGCTGACAACACTTCCACAAGCAGTTGGTTGCAACGGGCCATTTTCAATTTGAGGTACTTGGAAACTCCCTTAGATTGCTCTGCACAGAAATCTCTGATTCTGCTTATCAATTAAGTACTGTTACCAACTGTAGCAAACTGGTCCTTTTGTTCTTTGTTGGTTATGGAACAACAACTGCCTTTGTCACAGTCTCAGCACAGCTATTTATAGGTTGTGTCTCTTCAGAGACCATTTCCTCTCTTGATTTCTCCCACCTCGATTTAGCTCAGTCTGTAGGCATTAATTCCTTATTAATAAAATGATGTGTGCTTTAAGAGTTAAGTCCTGTCCCAAAAGAAAAGCGCATGGTTCATTTTTTTCCCTAAACCAATTGCTGATAAACATGGTTCAATTTCCACCTCTTCAGGATTGGTACTAGGCTGATTCAGAGACTGAAATATATTTGGTTTTTTTCCTTCAGTTATTTTAATGCATTAGTAAAGAAGTCTTAATTTCATTGTTTCATATCCTTATTTTTCGGACTTCACCACACAGAGTGGGAAAATTCTGAAAATCCACAGTAAATGTGTATGAGGCAGTCTTTACAAGGCTTCTTGCCATGCAGTGAGCAGGAGGGATGCAGACTACTCTGAACATTGACTACAGGCACTCTTTGCACCAAAAGAGTGCAGAGTATCCTTCTGTCCCTGTCTAGAAGCAAAAAGTCATGGTGGGGTCCCTGTGAAACGAGAGAAAAAGAAAAGCATAAAGATATCCAAGTCCCTTCTGAATTAATGGTCCCAACTCAATGGAACTTCAAAGAAAGGACTCCAGAAGAACCTCATCCCTCAATGAAAAAAAAAAAAATTTGAAAAACAGATTAACTTTTTGAAAGCTATCTTCTGACCATTTATTGAGGTTTTCTCTCAAATTCCAGTACAGCTGCACTTTGCAAGTCATCTTAAAGGAAAATTTATTCTCTCCAGCAGGACAGTGCAGCTATTTCCCTGTGCGCTCAAAGGGCACTATTTAGAAAGGGGAGCGGGTGGGCCGCTTCCTGCGTCATCCACCACGTCTCTGAGAGGGCTGTGGGAATCCGTGGGAGCACAGCACTAGGTTAACATGACATCAGAAAACTACTGTCAGCAAATGTAAACCTATGCCACAAAATCAATGCTCTGTGGTAAGCTGTAAACTTTGGCACTAGATAAAACAGAAACAGACGCCAGCACTGGCAGACATCTACTCAGCCAGATCTAACAGCACTTAAGCCTAAGGCAAAAAATTCACTGGAGCTACCCTCCACAGAAGATCAAAATCAGATTATGCCAGAAGTACGATTATATTAATTCTCAAAGCAATGTGAACCAAACCAAAAGAGCCACTTGGAGGAAACCTGTGCCTTCCCTCAGTGCTTTCTGCACCTCTGTGTTCTTCCAATATCCCCTGCCTTGTTTTCAGTCTTTGGTATTTCTTGCCCTTTTGTTTGTTTTGAAGACTGCTTCTTAATTTACTTTTTATCCTGCTAAATTCTGTAACATCTTTGCTGTTGTCTAGCTGGGGACTTCTCCCCAGCTGAGCACAGGCTGAGCTAAAGCTGCTAAAGTTAGAGATAACAGAGAGTGTCTCTGGATAGGGATGCTAACACATGGCATACAGCTTCTTAGTTAAATGTGACAACATTCAGGAACCTGGGATGCCAGAGGTTCCTTCTTTTCTGAAGCCAAGTAAAAAGTCCATGGCAATCTTTAATACCAGTGGGAATAAGCTACTCCTGGTAGCAGAGTTTACTCCTCTGTTGCAATCCTCTCACCACTAACCTGGAAATAAGAAAAGCAAAACTGTCCTTTGTATCCTCTCAACCTGACTCCAGCTTGTATTTTTAAATTCATGTTTTTTCACTGGAACTGCAATACTTTAAGCTCTTCAAAGAAAAACCAATTACACTCCATGGAACAATGCAATAACTACTTAACTGCAAGGAAGAAAAGTCCTGCTGCAGTTTTGCTTCCTCTCAAGGACAAACAATTAGACTTAACAGGGAAACCAGAAGGAAAGGATCATTGTACCGTGTTTGCCATTTGCAGGGCTGGGTCCACCAAGCCGAGGATTTCTTCATTATAACTGGACTCCAGACTGATTATGTCATCAATCACATCATCCATCTGTAGCAGAAAAGGTGGACAAAGAAACAGAACAGTTTTCAACATCACTGGGAGCCTGACAAAGCACTTCAGCCCCACAGCAGAGGCACCTGTGCAGTTGTGCAATCCCTCAGCCATGACTTCTGCTATCCAGGCAGGATACCTGGGTCATGGCAGAGCTGAGGCTTCAGGGTCCAACTCCCTCCTCCCACCAGCAGTTACCCTGCACTATCTGCCCACGGACACACTGTTCCTCCCAGCAACAGCAGAGGAGGAAACTGCCCATGGAACAAGTGCCTGTAAGGACATGTCTCCCTCTCCCCACTGCAGCACTGCTGCCTCCCCTCCACCTCTTCCCTGCATGGGACCAAAACCTGGGCACGTGCAGGAACAGTCCTGGACACCTGCAGGGAAGGAGAGGGAGCAAAGATTTGCTGCTGGCCCTCACCAGCAGAATCCATTGGATTTGTGTCCCTCATACACCCTCCCAGGAAACACCACCCGGGGCAGCTCAGAGCTGATTTTAGGTGGTACAAAACATCTTCTTTCAGGGGCTGGGCTGGACGGTGCCTCCACAAGTTCCTGCACAGGCAGGAGGAAACAGCCCCTCACAGCACCCACGCAGGTGCTCCAAACTGCCCTGCAGGATTGACTATTCCAGGGCAGGACTGACTATTTCCTTTTTGCTCATTATAAAAAAAGGAGCTCAAATGACAGAGATCTACAAAATCAATGCATAATGGTGATGGTAAAAGTAGCAGTACATGGCATTTTTTTATCAGCTCCAGAAAGTGTGATCACAACAAATTACATCAACTGGAAGTGAGGGCAAGAAAAGAACTAACAGTTACAGCCCATACCCGAAGTCTTGTTACTGATTCTGGTAAGAAATAAAAACTCCTTAGTTTTAAGAAAAATAATGAAAATATAAAAGGGTGACTACTGAGGATGAATTACCACAGATGGATTAAAGCCTTCTCATATCATTTTTTAAAAAGCAAGTGTGATCTGCACAGAAATGTGGACTTAGAGATTATCAGGGCAAAACCCCATCCATGCAGTCTTGGAAAATCCAGTTAGAAAAGATTTCCTGATACAAGACCTTAAAGCATGGTTGATGTGCTCTTCTGCTATGGCACGACAGTGCTCGAACAGCATGAGCCTTTTCCAGTTATCTTCATGCAACTTTTAACCTCAATGCTAATAAATATCATTGCTGTGTTGTACTTTAAATATGTCTTATATTCAACTTCTTAAAGACACTGTGGGGTAAGTATTTTTCAACATATCATGAAAGAAACATGCTTATGAGAAAGGGGACCTGTGCTCCACCTCCTGTGTCATCCAGTACCTGCATGCATGATGCTCGTGAGTGTGTATTCAGAGCCGGGCACTCACTCTCAACCCTGCTTTGCTCTTCAAATTTATAAAATCCCTGCAGAAATAATGGAAAAAAAAAAAAAAGAAAAGAAAAAAAAAAAAAAGAAGAAGAAAAAGCAAAGCATGGATCTGAGTTTATGGCACAGTCTCAGTCCCAAAAAGAGCACGAATGAAATAGTGTCATGCACACGTGTTCCCGATGACACAGCAAAGTGAAGCTGTAAATACTCTCGAGAAAAAATTGTCTGGGTACACTGAGACAATAGGATGGAAATATCTGATTTTTATTTCTTTTGAAACTATGGAGCACAAGTATTTCCCTCGCATGTACAAAATATGTTCTGTAATAACTGTTTCTGAGCTGTGCAACATTTTGCTCACAGAATGCATCTGCACTAAAAATCTGGCACAAAGGCTTGAAGGAGGGAATGAGGGGAATAAGAGGAATTCTACAATTGCCTCCTACTTTTCATGCTAAAAAAATTCTGACACGATTCTTATACTCGTTAGTATCTTCCCAACCATTTTCCTTTGATGTCTGAGCACACATGTAACCTAACTCAGTTTTGCCAAAGATTAAGACAAGGTTGCAAAGGACTTCCAGGCATAGGCTGTTGAAGTCCTATATTTGCAGCACTGGAACAGCAGTCAGTAACATTTTAGGGAATATTAGCTGGGATAATCTGGCCTTCCAGCTACACAGGGGACTTATTCAAATTTTATCATAAAAATACCTAAAATATCTCAAAATAGTTTTGTGTTTTTTTCAGTTATTTTTGTTATGCTCTTTGCACTTTCTAGACGAATGAGCCATAAATAACATTATTCCAGAAAGCCACATCTTACAAAGCTGCTTTGTATTCTCCAAAGGTCAATTATTCACTGTGTGCATCAAGCAATAAGATGGGGAAAAAGAAAAGTAGTTTTAATAAGTACAAACTAGATAAAATAGTTAAAACAAGAAGAAGCTAGAGGGACATGGGTTTCTGCTGAAAGTACCTATTAATCAGGCAGATACAGAGGTAGCAGTTAAATTTTCACAATAAACAATAAACAGAACATCTTAACAGTGAGCAAATATGGTTTAACACAACTTAATTAAAGCAGATTACAACTCAATTTTACTGAAAACACAAACAGAAGAATTCTTACCTCCTTCTCACAGTTGGAGTTGAGGGTGAGCATAGCCATGGGGCTGTTTGGTGCGCTGCTCCCCGTTCCAGGTGGCATGACATGATCCCCAGGCTGGTTTGGACATGGCAAGCTCAGGGCTTGGTTGGCATGTTTATTTGCTAGAGTGGTAGAGAGGTACTGCTTTACCTGCTGCCGCTGGGCCTGCTGAATGTGGTACTTGGTTGGATTCTCAAGGTGAGTCTGCACCTGTACGACACAATTTGAAAAGGATTTTATTGTTTTACGGCATCATTGCAGGTGCTATGGATCTGAGCTATACATTTGTGACATAAGGACCAGCTATTTGACAAAGCACAAACCTGTGCAGTTCCAAGGAAGTCCACAGTGCTTCCCCAACTGGCATTTGGTGGCAAGAAATCAGTTTATGATTTGGTCTTTCAACAACTGACTTACTGTCGGTACACTAAGAAGTTCCAGCTATTTTTCTACAACGTGAGATTTCTCACTTAAGACCAACGCTTGGGTTTTCAGTTCCTACAGACACTCCAGAACAGTCAGTTCTGAGTTCAGACCTCCAGCTATGTGACATTTAGTTTTCACTAAAATATGGAGAAACGAGTAGTACTGCAGGACTCATTTTACTTGTTAGTAGCTAACAATTAAAACTAAGAAGTATGGATTGCTATCCTTAATCCAGTGTCAAATAAAAGAGAGATAAAAGGTTTGTTATCAGTGGTTTAAGTTTTGAATGTTCGGGGCTTTTTTAAATTAATACCTTAGTTAAAACAAAAGAAGAAAGGAAGACACCTTTTTCTGCCCACAGATTATTTATATCTCAGATATACAGCATAAATCATATACAAATAAGACAGCCTGTTTATAAACACATCATGCAAATAAGATGCAAGAAAAGAAGTGTTTCAGTTCAGATCAATCACTGTCGTCAGCAACGGCTATTTTTGTATTTAAGATAAGCTTCTCAGTACTCAGAAAGTTTTTACATACAAAATATGAAAATCCTCATACTGAACAACTGTTGCACACCCTAAATAAGCAAGAGAAGGAAGGCCATCTTTTTTCCCATTAAAATTTTCCACCATATCCTGGAAATTCTTTACCACCATTCGTTGATCATTAACGTTGTTTTCGGAAAATAGAAATCAACCCAAAATACAGCAATAGGCTAAGAAGTTATCTTGTTTTAAAACAGTTCCATTAAAGTGAACTTTTGCTGTTACAAGAGACCATGTGTGGCCCTCACTTATTGCTGTGAAAGAAATTAAATAAAGCACCCAAGACACCAGAGGAAAAGGGTTTCCTGTACACTGCACACCTCCTTAGCAACAGGTTTTAAAACAAGTCTCCAATAACTCACCTGATAATGGTTATACTCAAGCATTTCCAGCATGCTACCTAGAGGTTGCAAGAGAAGTGACTGCAATATCCTTGGTCTATGCTACTCCAGTTTAAGGGATCCTCATATGGAAGCACAACAAACCCCAAAAGAGCAGAAGAAACTTGATGGCCACTGCCCAGACTTTTAGTAACCTACACTAATTAGCATGCAAGTGGAGAAACAAACAGTTCACACAAGGCCTCTTCTTGGAAGTTATGCAAGTTTAAGTTAAGCTTTAAATATTGGTATCTTTTTTTTCCCCCGGCTTTGATGTCATGCTTTTTCATAAACATAAAAGGACCTTTTAAGTGATGTGCTATCAAAGTCAGATTGACAGTTCGCTCAAGGCTAATTCGCTATTCAGCTTTCGTTCCAGTCGTACTAACACACAATGGTAGTTTTCTTTAGCAGGAAGGTTAAAAGTTTTTAAGTACAGAGTAAGAAATAACTGAATAAATACCCTATGAGCCCAACACATATTCCCTGGCAGTGGCTGCCCTGGATAAACCCACAGGGCTCTGCAGTCCTGTCCTCAGCTTCCCAGCACAACTGAGGACTGGCAGCAGAACGTGAAACACTTGAAAAAGCTCTACCCCATCCTCAGCTTCCCTGGTGCTTCAAAGCCATTAATTCTATCTCAGCCTAGAGTTGGAAGAAGTTTTCCAGTTCAGGAATGGCAGAAAAAGGGCTAATGCACTTATCTGCACTCGGGCACAGTCCCTACACCTTCCAGAACTTAATTTTCCTTTCTATCCAACTCCTTGACAGAAGTCTCCACTCAAACACAGGTATGAAAACTGCCCAACTGGCATTATTTTCTGAAGTCTCAGCTCACAGGGAAGCACATTAAGACAGAGTTTCTAGAGAGTTTAATCTGCTTTGTTGCACTGTATCAATAAACAACACTGTGCTGTGCTAAGTACAGCACTTACTTTGTCAGTCCCAAACTGCATTACCAATTTTCCTATCATCAGTGCTAAAAGCTACACTACTCAGATAAGTCTGTTTTTTACTAAATTTCCTCTTCCAAGTAGATAAAGCTGTCAGTAAACAAGCCATTTTTGTAACACTTATCTTTGAATATGTTATTTTAAAGAACAAGCCCTCCTCGCCTGACAGAATCTGCACACTCCTTTTCCTCCACGGGCATCAGGTATCACTGCTGTTCTCCACCCCAGGATGGGGCAAAGTCCCTCCTCTCGGCACACCTGTCCACTCTGCACACCCCCAGGAGAGAGACCAACAAAGTTCCAAGATCTACATCTCAACACTGTATCATCAAATACTACATTATTTATAATATAGACCAAAATACTTAACTGAATCCACTACACGTCAAGTCTTGACACACACACTGCCTAATTGACAGGATTTTTGTTGGCAAAACACAAACTTACTTCACAAGAGCACACTCTCCCTGTGACTTTGTTGTGCTATTCTACACAAAAATATTTTATTTTGCTACTCAATTATTAATTTAGGTTTTTTTAAATGACCTGTGCCGCTTTCAGCATGCCAAGGAAGGTAAGTTCTGAGTTTACATGTCACAAGCTCATACAAGTCCAGCATTGAACCAAAGAACACAGAAAACTGCCTTTTCTGCCATTAAGTTGCTCCAAAATGACATAAAGATGATATTCAAGGACTAAATATTTCTTTTAATCCACAGCTGCTCAAACAGACTTCCACATTTAAATACAAGAACATAAAATTATTCTCCAAATGGAGGAGGATGTGATAACAATTCCCACAAGGACAGGAGCTCCCACAAGAGTGAAGCAGCTTTACATGTCCTTCTTCTTGGACAGATGTGCCAGTTTGAACTGTTTCTGCTCTGGCTCAGTCTGAGGCCCGACTGGCTACACAGAGAAAACTTGAGTTTGATTCTCTGTTTTGTCACTGGCTGCTCTCTTGAGCTGCCTTAAGAGTTCCATCATGGAAGTCTGGTGGAGACTACCTTAAGGAACTGCATGCTGTTTGTTGAGACTGACTTTAGCCTAGAGCATCCTCTTCTGCAGACTCTACAGCAAAGGCAACCCAAATGTGCCTTCTTGGGCAAGTGTTCCAAGATGCCCCAGAGCCACCCTGTAGATAAGCCATAAAGCACTCTTCCTTTTTGACAAAATATCTCATGAGCAAAGAGTAGCAAACAAACCCCCCTACAATGAAATTCCACTACCCTGAACTTGAAACTATGAATAAAAGCTTTGACTTAAGATCTAATTTTGGTTCTCAGTCCCTTCTAGCATTTTGGGTGAAGAATAGTTCTTGTTGTTCGTCCAAATTCATGAGACACAAAGTGCAAGATGACAAATTATTCGTTTGGATACACTTCCTAAGAAATGTGACTGAATGAGGACATGAAAGGAAAAATAAACCAACTTGAAACCAAATCCTCTGGATTTCCAAACCTCTATCTCCAGCAATCTCAACCAAAGTTTTGCCACACCGTTACTCAGTTGAGTAGAACACTGGTTTTGGGGCATTTTGGCATTGACAAACAAGAAGCAATGTAAGATTTATTATTATTATCTGCAGAACTTCAGAAATCAGCTAAGACAAGATGGCAAAAAAGTTAAATTTATCACAGCATAGTAACACAAGAATTTGTCTACAAAAGTAAAGCACTGCCTTAGAAGTAGAGCCCCAAAACTGGTTCAGTTCCAGAAGAGCCTTCAATGACAGCTCAGCAGCATCTCCACTGTCTCCATGGGCTGGCCCCAGCAAGCACCGGGCACTCCTGCACTACGAGTCTCTCTGTCAGCCATTCAAGCTCCATCTGCTCTTGCCACACTGACACTGAGGAGGATCTTTTTTCTTCAGATGAAGCACAGAGAAAGGCAGCAGAAGGAAGTTAATTTGACTGCACCCCTGTGTAACCCAGCTTAGGCCCTACAAGGCTGAAGTGGGCTACAAAAGTGTTGGATGGAGCCACCCTGATTACTCAGCACTCGTCCTTCACACTTTGGAGTACCCTGGAGAACATTATTTGAAGCAGGGGAAAGGCTTTCTCATACCTTCACTCATCTTGAAATCTGACTGCTAATTCCAGTGCATACATCCAGTTCAAGTATCTGAGTAGCTGCCTATTCTCTTGCACATTACAGAAAGAACAGTAATAACCCATATAAATAGAGCAGATTTCCCAGCCCTTGGGTCTAGTATAAATCAAGTAAACATTTAATCAATGGATTTCACTAGCTTTAAGTGCACACACCATATCAGTGGGAATTTTAGGTGTACTTCAGACTACATTCTTCAAAATCTGCATTATATCACACAGTGACAGAATCTCTCAGTAGACCCACACACTTCCTTCAATTTCCAAAAGTAAAAAGATTTCCCATTATGTGATCGGGGGGCTCAGGAATTTAAACACAAAGCTCAAGTAGTTCCTCTGCATGAAGCCAACACAAACAACTGAAACAATACTGCTGATACTTGCTCCTTCTGTCAAGTCTTGCTGGGAATCACTCAGACTTCATTTACTAACGACTTGCTAGTGATGGCAAGAACTTGGAACAGTGCTGCAAGGCAGCAGAGCAATGCACCAGCACTTCCAGTGGGTATGCACCGACCAAATTCCTTCTGGAGAGGTACTCAGGAGAGCTCACTCTCTGGCAGGCACAGGCCAGGGCAGCCTAATGGCTTGGCAAATGTGTTTTGCACAGCGCAATCCAGAAACTAAACGGCTAACAATAATACTAACAGGGAATTTACACCAGAATAAAAATACTTAATGAACTGTAGCATTTACTATCAATCATCCTCTAGGAAAACTTCAAGGTCATAGAATCAGAGAAATATTTAGGTTGGAAAAGACCTTTAAGATCATCAAGCTCAACCATAGCTGCAAGTCAATGAATTGCTGCAGGATCAAGCTCTGAGCCACTGGTACATCTGGATGAAGGTACCCAGGCTCAGTGAATTGGTCTGGGTTACTCATACACTGCTGGTACTTGTCTTTGCACAGGTTTTATTGCTTTGCAATGGGTAACTTCTGGAAGCAAGCACAAACCCAGCAGGTCTTGTGCTGAGAGTATTTCTTCAAGTATTTCTTCATTGGTTTTCACATGCCAGTTACTACTTCAAATCACAATCTCCTACTTATCACATCTCCAAGTACTGCTGCTTTCAAACCAAAGCTGAAGATGCCCCAAAATCCTCTCTTGGTGCAACACAAGTGACCAAAGGCCATCACAATGCCAGCAGCTCCAGGCTGCCTCACTGTTCTGGCCCCCACAAGCTGGAAAGGAGCATGTTCCTGTTCCCAAAACCACACAGAAAATTTTTCTCACCAAAAACATCACTGAAGCTTCCGTGACAGTAAAGCTGAAGCACTCAATGGTCTATTTAAGCAGAGATAAGCTTGTGCACAGGGACATACCAGGGATGTTCAGAGGACAGTGAATCAAGGGGGAGGAAGACTCTTCTCCCCACCCCACTCCTCCCCCCCTCCTTTTTTTTTTTATTAAAAAGACCATTTGTTTCAAGCAAATTGCCTTAGGAGTTACAGTTTACAATTACAACTAAAATACTTTTTGGTCAGTTTTCTTGGTTCAATAGAACTTTTTGTTGTCTAGACAGCTAAATGTCATGGGATTTTTAAGAAAAGTTAAAATTCTGTGTCACTGAACAATTAATGGTACCCAAAGAAAAATTATACAAAACCACACCCACTGATGTGTTCTTCAAGGGCTCCAGGCTTCAGCTGCATCCACTGCACAACCATGCCTGTTAACCATGCTAGTCCTGGGCTTCAAAGCTGTTTCAGCCCATCACTTCCAAGTATAAAAACCCTACAATAGCAGAAACAAGTTCTTTTCCAGGACCTTGAACAAAAATAGGGAGCTGTATAAATAATTGTTCTTTGTGACTAGGGAAAAAAAAATTGAGGAGACTGACACATGAGAAAGATAATCAATTAGTGCCACTTACAGTAAGAGTGGTTTATTCTCCTCAAGTTTTCCAGTACAGGTTCAAGATTCTGTTAATCATATTCACCACAGTTTGGTCACTAAGACTGAAAATCCTAAAGACAATAAAACCCCTTCAATTAACTTCATTAATTATTGATCATGGGTTTCACTGCAATGACAGGAAGTACACTCCTACTACCCAACTCAGAGCAATCCAAACAACCAGCCAGACAATGGTTTAACTCATTCTCAAAGACATCTTCTCACATGCTGCATCAAACATTAAACAACATCACATTTTTCCCCCTACGGACGTCAGCGGCCTGAAGTGGCTTCACACGAGAAGTTCAGTCCTCTTGCTTGCTGAGACCTTCCCAGTTCTCCAAGATGGAACAGCCACCTCATTTAGAATGACATCAAAACTGATTCCCCATAGGGCCACTGTGAATTTAGTAATAGATAAACCTTTTCAGTAACTTCTCCAGCTGCCACTCTTCCCTTAATGCCAAATTCTCTAGAGTACATTTGCTCCCCTTTCTTTTAGCACATTACCCAGGAAAAATGGCCAGAACAACACTGCCAAGAAAGCCCAAGAGCAACAAAAAGATGAAAAGTAACTTGTACTGACTGGGGAGTGACAACTATGCTGAGCTGATTCCATCACTTTGCCTTAGGACACAGCAAGCACAAAGAAACTACATTAGTTAGCACAACAAAACTCTCTGGTTACCTAATTCACCCCAAACCCCTCTGCACTTGAAAACCAAAGCAGATAGGAGAAAGTTATTTAAGATCTGGCATTATGATTGCAGTCTAAGTAAGTGGATCCAACAGTCATCTTCAAGCACTAAGTTATGTAAAAGAAAAGGCACATTGTACAGAATTATCATCATTTACACAACCAGGGATTGTTTAGTCCATCACCAAAAATTCCTCTGTGTAATGTGACATTTCATCCAAGGGAAAGACATGAAGCAAACAAGAACAAAGTTTTTGTAGATTAGTATTTAAAAACTGCTTTAGCTATAGAAGCACATGACAATGGTATCTGAAGGAAATTAAAGAAAGGTTAGCCAAATGTACTCAAGGAGATAGGAACTGATGTAATTTGCAAGTTAGTGGCCTGCTGGTTGCCATTCTAAAAGTGTGGCTTTCAGTCAGGATTAGGTCCTTTGAAGTCCTGCTACTTTTCTGTTAGGAAATCAACATTTCAGCTTTTTACTTCCCAACACACATGGCATAAATTTTTATTTTATGCACTTTCTGAGACAATACCAAAAACCACTGCAACATTTTAGGACAGACAAGGAATTAACTCCATAAAACATCAAGCACAAATCTTTTGCAATGATTTTACCTACCCCAGGTACTTCAGAGCATAAATATTTGACTTCACAGGGAACAACAGCAGCCACACAACTGCATCAGACACACAAGTTTGAGTTATGGTACTACCACAGTGAAAAGCTTAATTCAAGCACCACATGTTTAGGTCCACTTCTGCCACCCTTCTCTCTCTGAAGGAAGCTGAGAGCACTTGCATCAGCACGAGAGGGTTTCAGATTGCTCACAGTAGGACACCGATGACTCCTCCTCACAGCAATTGTCAAAGATAGACATAAAAGTTGCTTCCAAAATGTCTTGCAAGACTTGGCATAGAGATGTAAATTCAAGAGGGAGCACAGTCATAGGACTACAGATATTTCAGCTGCCTGAAAGCCCAAAACCAGTTCAGGCAGATGGTCTGAAGCCACCTCTTCTCCCAGCTTCCCCTTGCAAAGCCTTCCACAGCCCAAGCACAATTCCCCACCCTTCCTACAGCCCAACCAGCCCCAACACAAGATTCACCAGACCACGGTAACACAGATCACTACTGGCTTGAAAGAGTCACATTAGTGGGGTAAAATAATTTGTCCAACCTTATCTTCCTCCAGGGGTTGCCAAGCACAGTGTTATAGCCAGCGCCAGCTTGGAGTGGCAGTCACGTACTGGCAGCCTGGGCAGGACTGTCAGTGACATTTCCCAGGGGTCACTGACCCTGGCACTGCTCCAGCCCTCAGTAACCCCTGCTAGACCTGAGGGACAGAGCATGGAGCTCCCAGGTCTCTGGTGCACTGTACGACAGACGGAAAAATGGGTGTTTTAATGACCTCACTTGCATTTACCATGGCAGGGAAGAGGTGCAGAATACCCATCCTCTGCCCAGAAGGGCCTTGACAGCTCAGACTGCAGCTTAAATCACATCAGCCTTCACATGTGCACAGGGTTTGGAGATTCTGGGTATATTTCTGGAGCTAAAAACCAAGACAGAATGCACTCTGCTATACAAAAGGAGGAACATGAGTTTTCCCTCAGCTGCTGAGAAGCCCTGAGGATGCAGTTTCCACAAGTGAGAAGAGGCATCCTTCTCCACACCTGGTTTTGCTCAGGTTGCTCATCCATCACTCATTTGTCAAATGTGAAGAACACAAATGGGGATGGGTACAAATAATGGCACCTTTCATAGAAAACGAGTAATGGAGAAAATTGAAATCAGTTTTATAAAAGATGTTGGGTAAAAAGTAACCAGAGCTAAGCTTAAAACAGTAGGAGAGACAGCACATGCTGACTTTTAAATAAAATTCCTTATTATGGACTTCCTAGAGATGGAGAGTTACTCATGTGCAGAATGGCACAGGTTGCTTGCTTGTCCAGACTTTAAGAAATGAAATTCAAGTAGATTCAAGATTTTAATGCAGTAAATCTACTTTGCCTAATGTGCCATGCAATACTGATTTTCACAGGTGAAAATTAACTTAAAATTGGCTATTTTTCCCAAACTGTAAATAAAAAGTATAAGAGTAGGAAAAGCACCCAACCTGTTGCTTTCATAAATCTTAAAACCTCATACCCTCAAACCTGGTCTCACTTGTCACTATAAGGTTTGTGAAGGGTTGCTCAAATATACAGCATATGGACACACACCTGTGCTGAGAAGTGCAATTGTTGGCATTTTGGGGCTAAGCAAGAAGGGAGTCTGATTTGCAAGTCTTTCAAATCCTCAGCATTAGCCTGTGAAAATGAATTGGTGTTCAGAATACTGCCTGTGGGCTACTGAAGCATTTATTTACAAAACTTCAACATCCAGCACTGAAACACAAAAGACATAAAGATGGCACGAGATCAAAATCTATCAAACACCCAAGTACCACACAGAGAAACAGTTGTATCCTTCTCTTCTTTAAATAAAAGCCATTTGTAAACTGAAACACAACTCTTGGGTTATTACAGAAAAAAACCTCCTCTTTTGGGGGGGCACACTGTACATCAGCAGGATGTCATAGAATAGTTTGGTTTGAAGGGACCTTTAAAGGTCAGCAAGCCCAACCTCTGCATCTTGTTGCTAATTTGTCCAAAGCCATCTACACTTCTGACCTACTTGTCTGGAAAAGATCAAGTGAAAGACTGCTCCATTCATCAGTCACATAATTCCACGGGACATGTAGGGCTGCTCTCAAGGTCACTTACAGAGCACATACCAAGAGCATGCCACCAATCATGACCCGAATGTGAAAATACAAACACACCAAACCCAAGCAGTGCATGCTGGAACAGCTTTTAGCATTGACTGGAAAGTCTTCCTACCAAAACTCTCAAAGAAGCATCCCAAAAATAGGAGGGAAAATAACTTTGAAAGGACCATTTTAACAAAGCACTTGGCAATACACTGGCACAGCACAAAGGACACTTGTCCTAGAACACACCTGTTTGGAGGGGATCTGCTTTACAGCAAACACACAAAGCTACCCAGAAGATGCAAGAGAATGAAGACTGTGTTAATTCAAACCAGTTTTACACTGCTAACATGCCCTGAGCTTCTACATGTCACAGCAAATAAAGAATTAAAAGGACTTAGCTGGGCTCTATACCACTTTGCCTACAGCTGATGATGTCTCATGTCAGCCCCAATATGGAAGGCTTGAGTAAGCAGAAGAATAAAGCACTCCAGATACATCAATTTTTTTCACACCCCTAATATGATCATTAGACACAGCCTAAAATAATAATAAATCGCTGACTTCACTTACATGAAGGAAATGCAAGCTGGCTTACCACTTAACTCGTTGATTTTTATCCTTCTGCTCAACGAGCTGTGCTGTTATTTATGACTGTATTAAAAACTACTGAGTTACAATAAAAGAGTTTCAGTACCTCAGAGTGCTTGATCATCATGTCTGCTAAGGTAAGATAATCCAAGTCACCTTCATGCAAACCCAACTGGTTTTGATCTGAAGCATTCTGCTAAATACCAGAACAGGGATTTTTTTTTTTTTTTTTAAGACTTTGGCAAGCCACAAAGGTAGGTCATTCCTTGTGTGGAGTGGCATGACACCACTCTGAGGAGAATTAACGCAGGGGGCCAAACTGACGCCACACGAGCATTCAAACTGCAAGCCAGCACTGTCAGGGTTACTTTTGAATGATGGTGGCTCTTCCTTTGGAGTGGAGTGCTGAAGTTCAACACTATCCCATAAAGCAACATCACATCTTTTCTTTCCTGACATATCACTCACAAAGTAGATGCCAGAGCAGACATCACAGTAGCCACAAGAGATTAGAAGTAACAAGAAATTAAGTATGCTTATTCCACTCTAATTTTAAACCCAGAAACCACAATGGAATGTAATGTTTTAGTTATTTCTTAGCTAAAAGCATGTTACCATAATAATTTTGCAACAGAAAGACATTTAGGACAAATAGCCATTAGGCTGCGTGACCTCACCTCTGCACCCCATGATCTTATTCCTGTAGCACTCAGACAGTAGTGACCATCTGGCTCCCAGAAAAAACAAGAGTAAAATGGGCTCATTTATTAAACAAGGATGCCAGCACTTCAGCCCTTTAAGATCTCAGGCTTTACATGCATGGAGTCATGACATCACAATCTATTTTATACCTGCACAAACAAGATACAGCCCCTTGGCTGATTTTGTAATCTTCCCCACACCTGCCCCTTCACGTCTTCCTGGGATGAGCTACTGAAAATCCTCCGCCTCATGTTATTTCACATTTGCAGGCAAATATTTATTTACACTATGAAATGAGAAGCTGCTGTCCACACAAATAACTCTTGATGAGGCCAAAGGATGGGGCACTGGCAGGACCATCAACTCAACAAGTGAAATCTTTTGACAAAACCCCAGTCAGCTGTCAGAAGCCCTGTTTATACAGCAATTGTAATAAAGAACTGCACTCAGGTTGACTACTTCAACAGATGTTGCACAAGCATGTTCCTTATCACAAAAACTTTAAGGCTGAAAAATGGGTTATATAAAGAGATGGTAACAATTCTGCTGTGATATTTTTCCAGCATATGCACAAACCTGTCACAGCAGCACTTTCAGCACGTGAGCAAATACAAAACCTCCAGCCAGAAAGGGACTACAAGCTCTTGATTCTCTCCTGTGTGAAGTCCTGTCAAGGTAAGGGTTAGAGCTCTTTCTGCAAGACTGGAAGCACATTTTATTACATGACACCAGAAAAATTCCACCCTTCCAAACATCTAACAGAAAACTCTTTTTAATGATTTCATCTGAACTTCAAAAAGCACAAGCGATCAACTCACCAAGGGACGCACATTCACAAAACACAAAGAAGAGTGTGTGTTATTGTTCCAGTTCTCCAAAGGTTAGCTGCAAATATGAAGCATCAAGAAATTCAGAAGTAATAGTTTGTCAGATGATCAAAATGTCTTTTGAGAAAGAAATTCAGGGCCTCCAGGCTTGGTCTCAGAAGAATCCTGTTTTAAACCACACTTGACCCGCACTAACGTAAACCTTGAAGTGCTGTTGCAAGAACAGACTGATGTTCACAAGGGGAAAGAGGCAAAGTATCTTTCACTAAAGCTGTATTTATGCAAAAAATCATGCATCTCCTTTTAACACTGAAAAACACACACATGACAAATTATGACATGTATTTCACAACATACCTCTCATCACTGATGGACAACATACACAAGGTTTTAGCTGCTAAAGAAACTGTATGGGAACATAACACAATTCAAGGCAACCAGATATTAGAGTTAGGGATGTAATTAGAGACTAGATGGAGATTAACTATATCTTAACTCTGACTTCCCCACCTGCCTTGCCCTTTTTTAAATCTCAGGTATAAACCCATTTTAGCATGTCACTACTTTACATGATGGAATAATTTTTTTGGAGACCTTATTGCTTAAAAAATGTAAATTAGCTCACACAGTAGAGTTTATTTTAAATCAAGTTTGAACAGACGAAAAGTAGAAGTTTAGGGTATTTTAACATCTGCTGGAGTCAAGGACATGCCAATACATCCACCATAGCCAACACTGTGGTCTGAGATGTGGGACCCACAGGGGAGTGGTTCAGAACACAATGATGCATTTCAAGCCATTGGTTTCAGACCAGCTCTGGTCTGCTCTCTCACAGTGAACTCCCAGGAGTGGCTGGATGACAGGAGGTCTCCTCATTTAATTTCCTCTAGCAAGAATCTAATTAACACTCATCAACAGCACTGGGCAAAAAGAAGCTAATATGCAATATGTAAGGGCAACTGGGAATTTACTTCAAAATCATGCTGCTATTCCACACTAAAGGCAGAGCCAACCCCAGAAGGTGCCAGGGCTGATGTCCAACTTGTTCTTGCCCTGCCACAGCAGCTCCCTGTGACACAGGTACAAACGTCTGCAGGACTACACCAACCCATGCAATCAAAACCACTAAACTGATTTTTAAAAAGTCACCTTTCCACAGCACAGGGGTTAGACTAGATGATGTTTAAGGTCCCTTCCAACCCAAATCACTCTAAGGATTCCATGACTGAGTAACAGCCAAAGTTGCTTCCAATTTACCCCATCAAGTTGCCTATTGATTATGTACAGGTGGCAGCAATAGCTATCTGGACATTTTTTCTGGAATTGCAGCTAGCAGAGAAGAAAATACAAAGCTGAACTGTGTTCCTCTAACATTTATCTGTCATTGCTCCCTGGGTCCAGTGAGCACATTCCTCACTCTGCATCCAGAGAGGAGAATCCACACACTGTGTTCAGATCATTCAGAGCCATCGACACCCAACTCAGTCCTTGCAGCCTTTAACCAAAGCAGATAAACAGAATTAATACATTTCCTTGGGGAAGGTGCAAGTTCAGAGAGAAGGCTTTTTTAAGGATAATCCTGCAGAAGCCCTGGCTGGAAGCTTTTTTCCTCATTTCTTAGATGCAGGGAAAAGCAGAAGGCAATTTGGAACAGTGACCCACA
Organism: Lanius collurio; assembly: GCA_020086605.1. Lineage (NCBI taxonomy): Eukaryota > Metazoa > Chordata > Aves > Passeriformes > Laniidae > Lanius > Lanius collurio. Next base: position 13,564,322 of record JACBWW010000009.1, on the reverse strand, counting down.
GAGAAAGTGGCACTTTGCACAGAGTGGCCACTGATTGTATAAGCGGCACTCCAGAGCAGAAGGCACCACTTTTCTTCCCTCAAAAAGCCAGTGTACGAAAAGGATAAACTCTTTTGAAAAGCCACAGTAGCATGATTAAATAGTAATTTTCCTTTTACACAGCAAACCGTACAGGGCTGAACCCTTAAGGAATATATGAACTTTCATGTGAATGGAGCCCATTAAGTGCCCTGCAATGAATGGTGCCTGTGGTCCAGAATTCATTTCCTTTTAGAAAGCAAAGAGGATGGAAGGCTTACGATTGCTACACACAACTGCTGACTCATTCAAGGTCATTTTATTCCCTCCCTAAGCAAACTGTTTCTTTGAAACACAGGTATTTCAGCAAAGTATGGTTTTGGTGGCAGTCAGGAAGCAGAATAGTATAATAGACAAATTAATACTACAGAAAAAATGCTTTCAGACAGCTCAATGGACAACTTTTCAATCAATAACTTATGATAATACAGACAATTGCCAGTTTTTTTAACAGATGTCTCACTTCTCAGAATTTTCTGTTTAACAAAACAAAAATTAACTTTAAAGCACTATTTTAATAAAGCAGGATTTAACTTGAAAGCAGTTTCTGAAATGTTAACACTGGTCAAAGGAACAGCCCTACTTCTCCTGAGGCCGCAGCAGAACCAGCAGCACGTCTTCCCCCCAGTAAAAACAAACTGTCTTGCCAAAAGCAGGTTTATCACTTAGGTGCTATCAGGACAAAGATGCAGGTTAAAGGCAACAGCACTCTGGATCACTGATATTGGTAACCTGGAATAAGTTTTTCCAGACAATATCACTCCCAGGGCTGCCCAAACCCAGACAAAAAAAAAAAAATCCACACACCTGTGGAAAAAACACAGGCAGGGAAGTTGGAAGTCCCAGTCTGAGGAAGCTAGAAGTAGCTGTCTTAAAGACAAAGTTCAGTGTGCTGCCTGCAGGTCCTTGGCACAACCTTTATCAAGACCTGAGAGAGAGGCAGAGAGGCTGGTTGCTATACCACAGCCTTCAAATGTCTTCATTTCAAGGAAGGGACTATTTTCCAAGAAGAGAATTTCCATTAGTTGCCTGTTTATATCTTCCTCTGAAAGAACAGAAGGATTTAATTAACAGCAAACCGTTATATCCACAAACTTATTCTTAACGGTTTCAACCAGAACTTCTTGGTGGCTTTTAGGCAGGCAGCCTGAAATACAAGCTTTGATTCGCCTTGCTTGACACACAAGCTTCCTCACAGATTAGTGGGCTGTTTTTGATTCTAGGTCAGGATAACTTCAGGTGCCTGATTGCTGCTGGTGCCCTGACCTCCCAGTGCTGCCCGACGTTCCAGATCCACGGCGCTTGCGTGGCCCGTGATGCTCCCTGTGAGCAGATCTGCCCCTCTCTGCACTCAGAAGGAGAGGGTGGGCACACAGATACAAGGAGCACATTGTTCCAAGACAGAAAACCAGCTCTTTGAAACTTTGGTTTTGTTAGACACACAAGACACGCTCCTGCTGATGTCAGTGCATCCGTCGGGAGATAGGACACGGATTCCAGCCAGGTCAGTAACAAAAACATTGTCAGAAACCAGGGGTTAATGGAGGTGGGGTGCCCAAAAACAGCCGATGCCTTCTGTGCTCTGCAAGCCACATTTAATCAGAAATACATTAATATTTGCTACTGTTTCCACAGCGGCATCAAATACCGCTCCAAATTATTTTTCTTTCACTAGCTAACATTTTCTACAAAATCCCAGATTTGCAGCACAAAGCAGGAAGGGGGTAGAACTTAATGCAGAACATCTTAGACAGCTTGGAGGATTGGAAATGTTCAGTGGAAAACACTGTCTCTCAGCATTTTTTTAAATGGTCTAGTCTTACCTGCTGAAAAGTTTATTACTTCTGCTGGACACCAGTAGCAGTTTTATTTTTAAAAGGTAGCCTGCCTTAGTTTTTGAATGCAATAGCTAACACATACTGCATCTTACTTGGTTAATGGCTTAAAGGCACCTCTGGGAAAATAAATACAATAACACAACAAAACAACATGATTAGAATAACGTGTCAAAACAGGGTTTAACATCTGAGTATTAGCCTTCATCAGTGAAAGAATAGTCAAGAATGATGAATTCCCTGGCAGCTGAGAGCTTTCCCAAGGAATACACAGTCTTGGAAACCGTAATGCCATCTGCTGAGAAATGATGGAAGTGCAGCACCATGAATTACTGTTTAATTACTGTAACACTGATGTGGAAGTGCCTGCTGCTGGGGATAAACTCGAAAACAATCTGTTTGGACTATAAAACTTACACAGGAATTTTTAAACAACTGACTGGAACTTCAACTAATGAGATTCAGTAAGTCTAGGACATGAAGTCACAGAGGTCCATAATAAATATTGTTCCAGTACATTAAGATAAGAATACAAGGTGTGCAAACCAAACTATTAATTTGGCATGGACATTCTAACTTTACAAATAGGTATTAAATAGAGTTTTGTTTGTTGAGGGTTATTTCAGTGTTTCTTTAAAAGAGACTCAATTTTCTGTTCTGTGTCATTACAAGCTGGAAAAAAACAAACCTAGTTTAAAATCAATTTAAACTATCAGAGTTTATTAACAGGTCTCAAAATAATAAACTAGCAGGTAACTGGCATCCAGTGGCAGCACTTCCAGTGACAACCTGTGGGGCCAATCTGTTATCCCAACACCCCAGCTGCCTCCCTGTGAGTGTTTGCAGAAGCAAGTTATTTTCATCATGAGTGACAAAAGAATTGCTGGCAGAGTTGTATTTCCACAGAGGCCATCACATGTAACTTCTTTTTTAATTTACTGATCTGCCAAGCATATAAAAGCAGACATGTGGGTTTTGCTGGGTCACCAAAGCACCTATGGAACATCAGATCCCCCAGAATAAGCACTACCCCAGGGGGTGGAATGGAGATGGATGGAAGATGAGCAGGAGGAAGGTTTTTCTTATGTGCACTGAAGCACTGTCTCCGAATGATACCAAGGAGTTCGATGTCCAAGTCTTACACAGGATTCCAGACCTAGCAAGCCTACCATCAGCAGAAGGCCAGCACAGCCAGCTTTTCCACTAGTCCACAACAATTCCAGAATTGTAGCAACCTAAGACTAACATTAATTACTAAAGGAAGATTTACAGTAAGTGCATTCTTTAATTCAGGCAGACTGACCCAACCAGATCCACTGGCCAGCAACTGTTGCTGCAACAAACTCAAACAGGACACTGAGATGCTCTCTCAGACAGTGAAAAGGCAGCAGTGTTGATCCACTGTTAGCCCGATCCTACCATTTAACTTCCAAGTAATGCTATTCCCATCTATAAAGAGAGACTGCTGTATAGTTTCTTAAGCAAATACAAACTAGATGAGTTCTGTCCTCAGCTCAGGAAAAGTTTTCCACTACAAGCACTAAAGAGTTGGGTTAATAAAATGGATCATTTTGCTCAAAAAACAACGCCTGTAGCTGGCACTTCACTTCTGAGAGACAAAGGGTTAAAACAGTTACCCATTTCCTCAACTGGACAACTACTACTATTGTAAAGTCCTTATTCAGTTGAATTCCATCAGGCCATGCTTTCTTAACACAATCTGACATGTACCTCTTCAAGATCTTGGATTTTTTTTCCTCTTCTCTGCCTCTCAGCAGTAGACACCAGAAATAAATACACCCAAAAAGCCAAATGCTAATCCAAACAAAGTAATATTTAATTATCAAGTTGGGGAGACAGATGACCAGACAGAATAATTTCTTTTTATAAAAAAAAAAACAAAACACACTTGCCAGGTCCTTTGCAGACTACACAATACCGGGTTTTGTTTCAAGTTCATAACTTGGCTCTTAAAGTAGTTGATAATGAACCAGCAGGCATTATTTTAAATCAACCAGTTTTATTAAATGAGCCAGAAAGGAAAGAGGCAGGGCTAATTACCAACATTCCTTGATGAATTACCTAGCGGTGTGTGGTAAATCTCCAGGCGTCTTTGTCTTTATCCCCAAATTTATCCCTTACTTATTTCTCAAGAGGTTAAAGGACATGGGGCTAATTAAGGAACCAATCCAATGACAGACAGAATCATTCAAGGTAAGGCTGGTTTTCACTCTTTCAAGCTTTTGCATCTCTGCCTGGTACTTCTTAACCTAAATTTTTTTTTTTTTTAAATTACTGCTGGGGAGGGGGAGGAAAAGTGCTAATCTTGTCACGGTCAGGCAGGTTGAAATTGCCATGCAGTGCTGGGCAAAATGCTACATATTTGTAATTTAGCCAATAAAAAATTCCTTAAGCCTCTCTTGAATGGCAGGAATGTCTCCAGCTTGTCACTTTGAATTCATTCACTGCACAGGTTCAGCATCTCAGAGAATAATGCTGCCAAACCAGCTGAAGAACTGAAATATTTGCGAGTATACCTAATACCCAAAGATTACTTTAAGCAGATCTGAGTTTTCACATTTAAAATTTAACGCCTATCAAAGGTGTTAGCAGAGGCCCCCCTGGATCTCCCCCCAGCCCCCACATTTTCCAGCACTGTGTGTGGCTCTGGGCACTATTTTCTGCTAAATTAAGCCATGGCTTCAGCAAACACAACTGCAGTGACCAGCACTCAGCCTCTTCTTACAGCCTTGGCTCCAGGAGTAAGGTGGCTATTAAATTCATGTTGCCTGACAAAGGACTTGGTACAAGCTGCTCAAACCTGTTAGCTGGGGGCTCTGGAGCCTCATCAATGCTCTTAATACCCACAACTATGGGCATCTACAAATCTTAATCTGCAGAAGATTAACTCATCTTCTGCAGGTCCAAAACAGCCACTGACACGTGGTGAACCACCATTTTCCCCAGGTCTGGTAACTCAGCCAGCAGATAATATGTCTAGACCATAAAAAAAAAGAGTGCTTTGAAGCTGTAACAGACCGAACTTAGCAAGCTCTTCTTAATTTTGTGGATGTTACCCTGCCAATGGGAAGATAGCAAATCCTCAAGACCACCAACTAGGATATAAACCACCAAGAATTTCCAAAAAGCAAGCAGAGCTTGGACCTCCAGATGTTTATATCATTTTGTCTGAATATATCCTGATTTCCTTTGTGCCAAAAATGTTCTTTCAAACTTCGAGGTAACTACTGTGAACCTACAAGGGCAAGAGCTCTGTGACAAGGAGCAGTTTCTCAGTTATTTTCCCACTCTGCTCACAACGTCGTTTTCCTAGGAAACCCCCTCACCCCCAGCAGCACAAACCAGCAGCAGCAAAGTTTGTCTCACAGCTTTGGGAGCTGCATTTTTGTGTCACAGTGACCACAGCTGAAGAAACAAGATGGAAAGATCAGACATCTTCATCAGCAACAACCATTTCTCTCCTGAGCCCAGCAACTCACATGTTTGCATGCACAGGAAAAGGGCATTTGGGACGAAGGGTGAGAGCAGTGTTTTGCACTAGCAGCCAACCATCAGATACTTGTACACACAAGTACGTTGCCCCTTCGAATTCCACACATTTTTAATGTCTAATACCCTGGGTGTTAAGCAAGAGTTTACAATTTACCTCTATTACTGACTGCAGACCTCAAGCACCAGCACTTGTTTTTTAAAACAGCTTTCAACCCACTGAGCAAGCAAAAGCTTTAAGGCCCAAGAGACACTTTTACTTACATGAAGGCTGAAGAGACAAGGCACACTTCAGTGTTTCTGGAGCTAAATGCAAGCTCTTCTTTATGAAGAATTTGCTGATGGCTTAAGGTATGTCACCATAACCTTTTAAATGTTTTATCTGCAGCTCACCAAGACTCAGTCTGGCAAATCACTCGTCTGTGTTCTTGATTGCAAATACACACCAGGCTTACCTAACACACCAGCACACACTACTATCTACCATTGTCAGGTGAGATTAAATTAACTTTTAATCAGATAAGTGTGTCCACAAACACACACTTGCTGAGGCAGACACTACCACACATTTATCTTGCCATCCCATTGTTCCTGTTCTTCAGAACTGTGAGATAAGTCCTCTACACAATGAAGTTTTATGGTAATTATTACACCAAGAATACTACTGCCAGCTGCTGAGCCTTCCCTGCCAGGCAGAGCTTCCACAGGTCACTCTCTGGAATAAGCACACTGGAAAAAGAATAGGAGGAAGTATTTTTTTGATGTATGTCCAATAGTCATTAATATCAAACAGAAGAAATGCTTGGCATATCAAAAATGAAGAAATACAGGGGTTTTGATGCAAAGAGATTATTGTGGTGGCACATTGGAAGTCTGAATGAATAAGGACATGAGGGTGAAGGACAGAAGCTGTGGTGGTGCGTTCACTCATTTGTGACAGAGACAAGGCTGGCTGCCTGCTCTCCTGTCCACACAGAAATGGGGAAACATGAGCTGACTGCAGCAATGGGGTGGCACTGAGGAAAAGACAACTACACCCACTCTGGTATCAGCAGTGATCAGCCCACAACACTGCCATGAGGTGGGCAACAGATTTTGGAATAATAAAGCAAGAGAGGGAATTCAGTAAACAGTATCTGGCTGTAGGTTTTGAAAAGGTTTCACCTTGCTTAGGACAAGAAAGAAAGGCCACAATGAAATTATGGCACCAAAAGACCAATTAACATCTAACATGACACCAACCCAGGCAGTGTAGCAGGGGGAATCCTAAGTGAGGGCTTTAGTGGCAGACAAATTTTTAAATATTTAGCCTATTATAAGCATTTTTGTATTGAAATGTCTTAATTACAAACACTAAAAATGGGTTTGTGGCCTATGCTTCTATATGTATGTTTTTATATACAAATAAAATACACATTTATATGTTTGGGGGTGAACAACAGTATATGCACAAGCAGAGATTCTTGTTCAGAGGGCAGAGACCTCAACATGTAGATCCCCAAAGCAGGACCACCCTCTCCAGATCCCCTGGAGCAAGAGAACTGTTTTCTTATTCCCCAAAAAGAAGCTAGAAGGGGATGAAATGGACCTGGTTACATCATCTGCTGGTGAGGAGACCTGTTTTTACTTTATTACCTGCAAAGCATTTATGCAGAGCTCCAAAGATACCACTGCAGTTTCCCACTGCAGCCCTCGAGGCTGTTCTTTGCAGTAGTATCAAGCATCTCCCATCTGTGCCAAAGAGAAGTTACATTCTTCAAACCCCAATGGCAGACAAAGAAGGAGGAGGGGGTATGAGAAGTCCAGCAGACTTCTATCGTGCTATGCATTTGGTGTGACAACACTCAGGAGGAAAGGGGATGTGTAGCAGCCTCATCCCTGCAAGCATTTGCATCGAGCAGCAGGGACAGGGACACACAGCACATCCACAGTTTAGGTTCCATCAACCGGTGACCTGGTGCAGCACATTAAAAACATGACAGCAAGTGTCACATCCACGCACCAATTAAGAAATGCCAACAAGTAACATGGAGGGACAGAGGGAAGAAATGTGCACCCTCGATTTTCCACCTCCCATCTGCTTAGTGAAACATGCAGAGGGCTGGGTGTCAGCTGCCCACCAGTAATGTTTTCAATCCTGCAAGAACTGGTAATATTTTCAGTGGAACTGATTTGCAATTCTGTGGGCCGGTGCTGGCCCTGAGCCTCTTTTGCTGCCTCCTGAGGATGTTCTTGTGTTGCTTCTCCCATAGAGGACAGAAGCCAGCCACAGTTCCTGCAATGCCACATTGGGCAGGGCAGGGAGGCAGGTTCAAAGGACTTAGGGGATTGTGTCATACTTGTTCTATACAGAAAATTTTACCCAGAAATAAGGCAAAGCAATGTAAGACACAGCATAGCTCCAATTCAGTTTTCGTTATGCCTCTATATGAGCAGACAGATGAATCTCTCCTCCTCTGGATTTCTGCAGTTCATCTTCAGGATCACCATCAATTCTGTGCATGAGACAAATGAACTTACAGAACGAAATAGAAGAGAGGAATCTTCAAAGGAAAGCCTTAATCAACATGTTGGTTCTACTTCTATTAGCAGAACTTCTCAAAGACTAAATCAAAAATCAAGCAGAGTATCCTGAAGTCTTTCTTGTGGGAATAAGGCCTGATCGCTGGTCATTTCGGCCTGTAGAGTCATTCCTTGGTTTTTTACTCTTGGATATTATAGATGTTTTAGACAAAGGAAATCCCTTTTCCTTTTGTGTCTCTTGAAAGCACATAAAGGGTGGTGTGCTCCAAGCCTAGACTGCTAAAGTCAGCTTTGGTGAAGATGCCGAGAGACATCATGTAAAACTCTGGTCATACAAATCAGTGTTTCTGTTTGCTGAACAATAAAATTCTAAGATCAGCTACCTGGATTGACATAGAAGACTGAAAACTATCCTATAGATGAGGCCAGGGTATCACAACCTACCCCAAAGGCAGGGAGTTGTCCTGCTGCTGCCAGGAACTCAGGAGGCAAGAGATTATTCCATTTACAAGAACCCTGAAAGTTGCTTGGTAGGAAAGGAGCGGGGAATGGGTGAGGGGGAGGGCATGAACAACATGAAAAGCAGAGCCCAGCAACTCTATCATATCAGCAGGAGATGGTCCCTAAATACCTGCTAACACACAGCTGCTCAGACTACAGGAGAAACACTAATTCAGTGATTTCTAGGAGGAAGACAGGAAGTGATGAAGTCCAAGACAGCTCTGGGGAAGCTGATCAACAGACCAACTTCACTAGAGACCAATGCATATTCTCTGAAAGCCAAGGATTTCACACACAAACTCATCTCCACAAGGTATGGGATCAACAGCAGCACTGTTTTGCAAAGGGATGACTGAGGAGCACCAGGTCTAACCTGGCACCAGGCCTTGGTGACTGCAAGCAGGGACCTGAGCATGACCTCCTCAATTCCTGGGCTAAGCCTGCCCACGGAAATGCAGCAACCAGTTTCCCATAGACCAGCTCTGGAATTCTGAAACTGAGATCTGACATAGTGCTTCTGCTCCAGCAAGTAAGGACTCCCACCAGACAGGAGAATAACTTCAATCACCAACAAAAAGAACAGCTCCATAATATTAACTAGGTGTACAAAACTAAAATACACCTGGATGGAAGAAGTAGTATGAGGACATCTTAAGATAACTCTTTGCAAAGATGGTAATCCTTTTAAATAAAAATATATAAATAAATAAAATAAAAACATAAGTGTAGTTTTTACCTCAGGAATGGGTGCTGATTTTTCAGGGCTTGAAACTACTCCAATAAATAACTTTTTATGTTATATTCTTATGCCCAAGGCATAGAAAGAAGTTGAATTACAGCAGAAGCAAAGAATTCCTGGCGACATCCCTCTGTAATGTTGCAGATGGATGAAAAGGTGCTTAAAGACAAACCAGCTCATGAAGCAAACCCCAGGCCTGCAGAAGGTTAACCAAAAGCTGTAAAAAACCTTCCTTTTGCTATTAGAGTTGAAGAGATACTGTTTTTCCAAAAGTATCAAACCTACTCCCAGTCCATCTCATAATTAGAGAGCACAAAGCAACTCAAAATTTGAATTCCAGCAGGTCATCTCCTACCTTGCCAAGCTACATTATTTGGCAGAGAAGTGATGCAATGAGAAGTCATTACTCAAGAAAATGAAATCCCATTTATCCACACGGCCTTCAGCATACTACGTTATGCAATTTGGAGATTCCTATGCAATGTGACATAGATTAGTACATATTTCTCTTTCTGTATTGTTTCTAAATGGACATCTTGAAAACAAATATAAAATCCAAGCTCATTAACACCTCTGGCTTCTTTTTAAACCAGTCATTCTGAATTACCATCCTCAGATATGCAAGTATTATTCTACTTCTCACACTGAGATATGGGTGAAAGGGCAAGTCACACAACATAATTAAAACCACAAAACACTGACAAATTCAACAGGCTTAGAGTGGGATTTTTTGATGCAAAGTGTCAAAACAAACAAACAAAAACAACAACAAACCCAGCTGCTAGATTTGGTCTTGTTTGTGAACTAACATTCAAAAAGATCACTTTTAAACAAAGTTGCCTAGCAGATTACCATTTCTGAAAGTGTAAAAATCCCCTTTTTGTCTATCTCATTCTTTAAGGTCACTAAATCCAGACCATCTGGATAATGAAGTTAACAACTTAGTTCCCTATGTATCTATTAAAACTTCTGTACAGCTCATATGGAAAATTTGTCTGCAGCTAAAAAACAACTGAAGTGTAAAAAGCAGCTGCAGGGAAATGATGTCACTGCAGGCAGAGCTGGCTGTCAGCACACTGGCACCAGGAAGATCCTGAGTTATTGTTAATCTCAGCTTTCAAGCCAAATATCCTATTTGGATAAACAAAAAAACAAAACAAAACAAAAAAAAAAACAAAACCAAAAAAAACAAACAAATAAACAAAAAAAAAAAACAAACCACCAACCAAAACAATCCCCGCCAAACCACAAAAAAAAAACAAAAAAAACCCCCCAACATATTAATTTTCAGCCAAATCCTACTCTCACTGAAACATCAGGAAGATGAATTTTCAGGAAGATCATGACTTCAAACCTGGCATTTCATACTAAATCTTTTTTGTACAGAACTGGTCCACTGATATGAGTATGGATAAAGGGTGAATCTTTCACTGCTTTCCTCCACCAAAAACACAAGCACCAAAATTACGCAAAGCAGTCTCTCTCCTCTCACAGGCAGAGACCAAGAGAACTTGTTTTTGCTAACTTTGACTGTTACTTAATGTACATGTGTGTGATGAGAAGACAGACATCATTTTGGTCCAGCAGGTTGCTCATATTTCCACACCTATCACCTTCAAAATGCAATTCCATTGCCAAAAAGTACCTGTTGCCAATAACTATTTTTATTTTACAAGCTGCTTAAGGACACATTCCCTTAATTTTTTATTCTACAGGGTAATGCACTCTTATTTGGGCTAAAGATGAGTGTAGGAGGGGTGTCCTACCTCTTTCCAGGAGATCCTTCTTCACCTGCGGGAAATGTGGGACAAATACCACTTTTGGAATCCTAAAGGACAAGGGTTCAGGTTCAAGTCCTTCAGGTGAAGTTTCCCAGCAATGCCCCAGCAGGTTACAGCTTTGCACACAGACCCTGTGACAAGCCACGTCCCAGGAAGCCTATTTGCAATAACTGAGCATCACCTTTTGGATGCAGAGATTTCAGAAGTCTGTCCCTCAGAAATCAAAGGCTACTTTCCCTCCTCTCCCATAGAAAGAGGCATTTGCAAAATGAATGATAAAGACAACTACTAATGCTTCTTCAAGATGTTACACTCCTTCCTTATCAGTAAAACATCACCAAAAAATAAATGCTTTCCTACAAGTTTTCACAAAGGTTTAAAAAATACCCTAGAATTCATGTTGTAACACATTAGGATGAAAGGATGTAGAAAATGTAATATATGCTTATATAGCTAGGTGCATTACAAAAACTCTAATTCACAGCACCTACACATCTGCTGGATCTGAATTATAACTACAGTCACAACCTGGAAACAAGCTTAGAAATTGTTATATACAAACATTATGAGTAATACACAAACATTAGACAAAACAGTTCCTCCCAGACAATTTCAGACTCCTTACTATAGACAAATACTCACATCCTCATAGAATATTCTATTTAATTTTTAATGGAAAAGAGTGTGTGTGTATGGAGAGAGAGAATTCAAAATTCAACTGCTGCCTTTTTGCTCCTAGATCACATACTGGACTATGACTCTACTGTCCCAAATCAGTGTTAGTTTTAGCGCTGACAACACAACACCATAATGCAGAGTCAATAAATAAAATTACCCTGTATTTCCCCCATAAACCTGTCACACAGAGCACCTCGAAATCCTGAGCTGGCAAGTCTATTTTAAAACTGAATCTTTGACTGCATTTCATTGGTATACAACAGCAGCAAGCAAAACATGAGCAGTTTGTCACCACGCTCAACTAACTTATGTGGTAAGAATATGCTCGCTGACTAAACAACAAACTGTAATAAAAAGATTCAGCAATAATGCAGAGCAAACTCTTCAAAACTGGTGAAAATCATATTTTCATGAAATATGTCAGCAAACTTCTCCAAAACATTTGACATTGTTTTACTCACACATTTCACGTTGCTTCAGCCTACTTGAATTTAAGCAGTGCGTGAAATTATCTCTTTTCTTATAGCTGTTCACATTTTCCCCCAAGTAATTAGCAAGCTACATCCCCTTTGACAGAGGGACACTAACAAGCTCCTACAGTTTCCAGTGGGACAAGGAATCCAAAGCTACTAATAGCAAACAAGTCATTTAAACAAAAAAAGGATTACAAAGACTCGTTGCAAGTAGCTGGAAACTCACCCATATTTCAGATTAAGGCTTTCTGAGGAGCTCTTTTGTAAAGAGTTTTGACTCCATCTTACAAAACCATTTCATTGTTTTCCTTTAAAAACCAAAACATTGATTTGTTATCTACTAATAATTTCTTCATATTGAAAGTAATTAAGTACTAGAAAGATGGAAAAGCATTTTCCAAAGAGAAAATGACGGAAGCCTTAGTTTTGTTACAAAACCGCCCTCTGGAAATCTCAAAGTTGAAAGAAAACAAAAGTTACACAAACTTTTTAAAAAAGTTTTTTCCATTCTTCACTCCCAGGCCACCAAAACAAGCTGCAAACCAAGCCCGAGCGCAGCTTATTTGCAAAACTTCTTTGCCAAAAATGCCTAGAACTGCGCCCCTGTAAAAGAAAGCGGGTTTTGAGGAGCTCCTGAGCGGAAAGGTGCGTACCTTGAGGACCTCCATGGGCACCTGGGTGGCAGGGGGCAGGCTGGTGGGGACGCTGACGTTGATAGCAGGTGTCTGGCTCACGGGCACTCGCTGCTGCATGAACTGGGCTGCCTGCTGCTTCTGCTGCTGCTCCCGACGCTCCTGCTCCTGCATCTGCTCACGCATGAGCTGCTGTCGGAGCAGGATTCGTGAGGTCATGCTGGAGGAGCTTAAGGGAGGCTTGGAAGCGCCAGGATGCTCGGAATTGCTGTGGGAAGACCAGAGAAAGACAGCTCAGCTTCCACAAAGCGGGATGGAGGCTCCAGCAGCCGGAGCTGGTGGAGTTAAGAGGGGAACGTGGGGCGCAATGGGTGAGGAGGATCCGCGGCACCGCGAGAGGGGAATCTGGAGCCGACCTACTTCAGGTACTTAGCAGCCACATTAGGCTGCCTTAACTTGACTGCAGCCAAACCATTCCCAAACGCCAACATCCAGCTGTAAAGAGCCATTTGCTCTTTCAAATTTCACAGCAACCACCCACGAGAAAAACAAATACTTTTATAGATAGTAGTAGGCACAAATATTCCTTTATTTGAAAAAGAAAAAATGATAAAGAGCTGAAGCAAGTCTAATGATTGGTATGGATAACACGCCAATCCAACGATCTAGCTCAAAGTAAAGTAAAGCTACCTCTCCCATGAAAACACAACATGACATAGTTCACCTATTTCCTGCAAAATCCTGCTTTAGGGTTGGACTTGCTGGCAGTGACTTTTCAGAGTTAAAGAACAGACCTCCTCCACAAATATACCCAGCTCCCACCCCAGGCCTACCAGCATCTTCTGAGCACCGTCAGATACAAAACTAGGCAAAATAAACAACAGTAACAGCTTTATTCCAGTCATACTTTACAGAGAGCAACAGGCTGGGCCAAGCCAGCGCACAGCACAGCTTCACCACCTAAGAGATACTTCCAAGACACTGGCAAGCAGAGCATGGGACTTTGCCATGGACTGCAGGGACACTTTCTGGAGCAACTCATCATTTTCTTAGCCTGCAGAACCAAAATCCATGGGCCATGCCTTGGGAAGGCAGCAGTAACCCTCCTGGATGTAGGAGGAGGCTGCTCCTGAAACCCTCACCTCTGGCTCCAGTGCTGATACCTGAGGGATGCTGGCAGGACACAGATGTCTGGGAGCCAGCATCCCTTCCAGGTCTTGCTCGGAAGCTGCGGGCACCAAGTGCTGCTTGTGCTCAGACAACCAGAGCCAGCACTGCTGGAAGTTTTCTGTCTTTGTTTAGGACTGATGTTGAACACAGTTCAGGGCAGAAATAAAAAAAGCAGAACCCCCACTTACTGCCCAAAAGATCAAACTCCGCTCTTCCAGAGCACACATTTTGGGGGCAGGGAGGCAGGGGACCATCTTGCTATTTAAGACCTGTCATGTTGAAACATTCACAGAGACACTGATCCTTTTGATAAAACAAGAGAAAACCTTTGTGGCGAAACTAATGCAGCTGTGGAATAATCGTACTAATTAGCTGCTCAAGACAAGTCATTGACTGTGATACTTGTAAAAAACACTCCCTTTTCAATTAAGGGTGAAGCATTCTCACATCTAAATCCAGCAGCTTGTTTTCTGGCTGCACATCTCAACCACTCTCACATTTCCAAACCAAAGAGATGCTTTATTTCCATGACCAGGATAGTTATAGATCAGTGGTCTCTCAATTGTTTTGATGACACATTCCTACCAGGAATGTTTGAACATGCACCCCCAAAATATTTACTTACTTATTTATGAATTATATACATGTATTATTGAAGTGCTCGTATTTTCTTTCTGGCCATCAATAACACTGTGCACCCCACCTCGGAGACCACTGCAATACATGAGAAAACAAACGGCACCCAAATGCTGCTTTCAAGGAAAGATTCATTCTCCTCATGTTGGAGAAAGGCCAGTTTTGTACCACACTTGTCAGCATTCTCATTTGTGTTACTGGCAATTTTTACAGATACCTAATGCTGCAAAATTGGTAACCCAGCAGTTCCTCCCACCTTCTTTCATTTTGAACTGTTTCTCCGCCTACCAAAGCCAAGTGTGCTGGAAACCATCTCAGAAGAACCTTCCCATATAAAAAAGGTTGGGGAAAGAAAGGGAGTAGGAAGGAGAAATTATTTCCACAGCATTTCAAACAGCTCCTGCCAGGAACCTCATCTTGCTCACGCAATTATTTTACTTACTTGCACCAAGTGTCCTTCCAGCTTCCTTTAGGTGATTCAGGGCTCTACTGTTAATCAAAAATTGCAAACAAAAGCTTCAAGAACTGTGTCTTTTAGTGAGACAACAGTCCCAGAAAATGCTGTTCTTCCAAATTCTTCCTCAAAGGGCAAAGATGCTCCCAGGCTTCATTTCTTCTGCAATTCTGCTCAGTATTTTAGACGGCAACCATGCAGATGGGCCCTGAATGCAGGCAGTGTGGAAAGCCACGTGCTGCCAGACTGCAGCTACTGCCACAGAATCATGGAATTGTTTAGGTTGGAAGAGATCTCCAAGATGATCAGGCTCAACCATTAACCCAGCACTGCCAAGCCCACCACTAAACCATGTCCCCAAGTGCCATATCCACATGTCTTTTAAATGCCTCCAGAGATGGTGACTCAACCATCTCTCTGACAGGCTGTTCCAGTGCTTGACAACCCTTTCAGTAAAGAAATTCTTCCTAATGTTCAATCTAAACTTCCTCTGGCACAACTTGAGGCCATCTCCTATTATCCTATCCATTATTAACTGGGAAAGGCAGATGGGTACCCAACCACCACACCATCAGTGCAAGAGAGTTCAAATAATGCTTATTCTGGGATAAAAGCTACAACACCTGCCTACCTAACCAGATGCTTCTGTCACAAGCACTGGGAAGGAACATGGACAGATTTCCTGTTATTTATTCCCAGAGGGCTGTAAAGCTCCTCCTCCGTGCACAATGGTCTCCTCACCCCAGCATTCCTTCCACTCATCATGAGCAGCACCGATCAAACATGGAAAACTCTGAAACTTTGGTATCTCATCCTCTAAATCTGTCCCATGCACCACACAGCTCATCCTCCCATCCAGCTTTCCATCTCAACCATGTCTGCTCATCTCCCCAAGCACAGAATAGAAGGAGCAGAAGACAGTTTGGGTTTCATGACCACAGACCTCCACAGAGCAAACAGGAGGACTGCCAGAAACTCACTTTTGCAACCAAAGAAGCAATTAAAAACTTGTTATTTCAAAAGCTTCATCCAGACAGTTTTGAAAATGGTTATTTTTAAAGCTTCTTGACCTTTATGTGCTGGTGCACAGGCAGATCTCCCATGACCGAGCTCGGTGCCATGCACCACAGAACAACCCAGAAAGGGACACGTGGATCCGAAACTCCCTTACACGAACTGATTCACCCCCAGATTACGTGGAGCCAGGAGCAGAGCCCACACACAGCTAATACACAACGCGATTCAGATACTTCCTGCAAACAGTTTATGGAAACCATCTAATTGCAATAAATGAACCCGACTCATCCTTTTAATTGACACATGATTAAACCAGTTATCCATTAGCACTCTAATAAGCACAGCGTAATACAGACTGGGAGTTATTAGTTATGTGTCATGTGCTGATCCAATTAATCATGAAGTGATAACACTTTATTAAACAACTTTAAATTACATATCCTTTGCACAGATGCCTGGGAAATGTTAGTTACTGCATACGTGAGTTATTATGCAGGTGGTCATTGCATAATAAAA
This sequence comes from Lanius collurio, assembly GCA_020086605.1. NCBI lineage: Eukaryota > Metazoa > Chordata > Aves > Passeriformes > Laniidae > Lanius > Lanius collurio. Next base: position 13,547,779 of record JACBWW010000009.1, on the reverse strand, counting down.
GACAACTGATCACATTAAAATCAAGTTTGATTTTGTTGCCATCAACCCACAGAGACCATAATCTTCCCAGATGTTTACTGATTGTTTTATCTGTCTCCTTAGGCAAAAAGACAAACTCATCTTTTGTTGGACAGTTTTGTTTTCAGATTCTATAAATTGATCAAACAAATGCTCGGGTTCACATGCATTAGTTATGAGTTATCTGATGCATAAGCATTATTTTGCACTACCAATGCATTGAATCAGAAATTTCTCTGGAGATTTGAACTGGAAAAAAAAATAACTCAACTTGCTTTTTAACTACTTTAGAAACTTCTACTATTTTTGAATTGCTTTTTAGAAGAAAAATGTCTTCAATATAATGTTTCCTAGACAAATTAGAGAAAGAGCCTTCAAAGCCACTTGCTCTGGGCAGGAGGCTCTAAATTGAGAAATGGCAAATAAGACAGAAGCTGCTGCTCTCCTCCCTCCATTCATGCCAACTGTTAGTTAATGGGTTAGTCCAAGGAGAAATCAGCCAAGAAAAGCAGATTTAGCACCTCAAGAAATCCACTGAGCTGAGCCAGATCTCAGAGGTAAGAAATAACACTGGATTTAAATGCTTTTGTTTATGTCTTACCCTTATCCCAGTCATAATTATTTATAGAGAAAAAAAAGGCATCCACATTTGAGTTGTAATGTTGGCAACCTCTCATCTCCTTGCTTTAAAGATTAAGATTGTTCCATGGTAATGGTGGATACTTAAATATTGACCTCCAGAAGACATTTTCAGAGACCACCACACAGTTCCCAACACCCCTCATAGAAAATCAATAGAGTTTCTTCAAAATTAAAGTTGATTTGTACATATTCTGTTTTCAGTCTCTCTACCAAGCAGTAAAACCTCACGAAACTTTTTGTTCCCTATACTGCGTATGTGGCTGAAGCAAAAATGCCTGTAGCAGCTTCTAACCTGCCAGCCAGCAACGCTGTTTGCCGCAGAAAGGGGTGACAGAAAAGCGAAGAATAGCAAAACAAAAAAATAAATGCAAGGAAAAGCCAGATTACACACACCATCACCCCCACCACCTAAAAAAAAGTCTAATACAAAATGCAAGAAGTCCACAAACAAAAAAAAAAACCCTACACAATCCCTTTTCCCTCATCTTCAGCCAAGGTAAGGGATTCCAACTACTACAGCATTTTCCCTGGAGCACTTTGTACTTCATTCCTAACATTTAATAATTGATTGTGGGTTACAGCAACGCTCCGCTCACCATGCCAACTGCCTGGTGCTGCTGCTTTAAGTATCAATGCACAAAAAACAAGCCCAAGATTTGACACCCTCCTATGACCTGACTTGCCAAGGACAGAGCAGTTACAAAAACGGTGTGGACACCTTTATCAGCCTTTACAATAAAGCCAGGACTGTGTCTCCTGCATAGTCTCCTACATGAAAGGTTTCCACACTTGAAGGCTACATGATTAAAGACACAGGCTGCCTGCCCCTGCTCCATCATCAATGTTTACTGCGTCTCCTGTGCTTTTGTATCCTGACCTGTACTGTCCTACACCCTGGGCTGGACCCACAGAATAGCCCACACAGCCCAAAAGGGACCCAGCCATCTGCCTGATTGCATTGGGTGCACCTGGTTGGGTAAGGAAGGAAAAACTCTGCGACATCCACCATGCACACCGACTACACCAAGGAGCTAAGGGTCGAATTTCAAATCAAATTAATTCAGTGGACCAACCTGCTTGAAAAAAAAAAAAAAACTAAAAACCACACATGCACACACAAAAACCCACTCCAACAAAACCCAATCCCACAAACAAAAATATTCAATCCCCAGCTAAGAATTTTTTAAAGCTGTTGTACACCATGTAGTAGTTTTCCATTTTTCTTCCTGTCTTTAAAACACACCTTCACAAGTGGTTGAACATAATGCTTTCTGAACTTAATGAAAACCTCTCTCATGACCCAGGAGCACTCAGTAAATAATTATTAAGCTCTGGAGGTGGCTTTTGCATGAGTGTTGACTTAATAAAATGCTGTAAGTTGATCTGCTTGAATGCCCATTTAGTTGGGGACACAGTTTCCAGTATAGCCTGGAAAGCTTGATCTTGACCAGATTAGGGAACAAGGTAAAATTAAGAGGTTCAGTCCAGAAGCTGCAAAGGTCACATTTTACAATCCTTTACTATCACTGCTGATAGAAGGGAGATGAATAATTGCAAACTTAAAGTATCCTCCAAGACTTCCACATTATAATAGTGATAATGCACCAAGTCTTTTTACACCGAAATTGAATCTCTGTTAGCCCAGAGCTGTGTTTTTGCCATGAAGTTTCAGAAGAAGAAACATATATATGTATATATTTAAACACAGTATTATGCATCTTCCCCTCCTGAAAGCCACCATCACTATCTGAGCAAGTCAGCCCAGCTGCTGGGGCTCTGTAGAGGACAGTGGCCTGTCCCAAGCACGATATCTTTAATTCCCAGAACACAACCTCCACCGCACCAAATCAATCCCGCAATAATCTGCTCACGGTGCCCCGGGAAAGCATCACTCACAGACAGAGGCTGTCAAAGGAGCAGGGCATGAACATCTGAACAGCTTCCATCTTTCCCCCCAATTTTGTGTCCAAGGGCTTTTGCTGAGCACCCCCGCGAGAAAGCCAAGCGGCGTCCGGGCCGGTTGTGTCTCCAGGGGTGGCTCCAGATAAGGACCTGGCAACTCCAATCGCCACGGAGCAGCAAGGCGGGCAGCGGCTGCCGGCACTGCAGACCTGTGCAATCCAGCACCTACCGAGGAGAAAACACCGGGCTTGAGGCAGCACGTTCAGGGGCAGCATGAAAGGACTCCAAAACAGCCCAGGAGTTTGCTGCCAGCATCTCGCTACATCCTGTCTCACCTGCATGGGAGCGCCGCTCAGCCGCCTGATGGGCACGGACCCGCAGGATCCCGGATCCGCGGGATCTGCCGTGAATTCCGGGCACAGCCGTGGGCTGAGCAGATCCCAGGGGCTGCACCACCCTCACCAGCCCGCAAGGAATGGGAGAAACCGAAGACACGGGCTGGCATTGAAAGCACTTCTCCCATTCATTAATTAAAAGGGGTGTGATCAGGCCATTAACACCATCAGTGGATAAGGGCTGGCTGTAACAGCACCGTTTTCTCACGATCTTTATCACCAAAAAGATGAAGGGAAAGGGTGGGTGCAAGACAAATTTGTTTTCTGGGATGTAACTTCTTCACATTCAAAGCTCACCCAGGCGAGCCTCCACCTAGGAACCACTGGACACCCATCTCTCAAGAGCTTGAATCACATCTGTAAAGGTACAGAGTCGATGTGACAGTGCACACACCATTTCCCCAGCTCCACCTCTGCTCAAACAGGCTGAAACCCTCACAAAAGCAGCATGCAGGGTACACAAATACCTCAAGCTCCCCAAATTGTTCCATAAGGGGCTAAAGGAATTTAAAATTTAGCTGACTGCATTACCCAATATTGGTTTGATGCTTTTTCTTTAACTTCCAAAGTTTCCATCACAAACTTAAGAGAAAATATTACCAAAAAATAAAGGAGGAAAAAAAAAACACATGAAGCAGATTTGTCTTTCACTTAAAAGTCTGACCTTGTTAAAGACTTTTGGAACCATTTTTCAGACACCACATCTATGGGCCCTTCCCTCTCTAAAGGGCTCTACAAAAACCTGCAAAACAAAAAGCCAGATTGTTAAAAGAACCAAGAGGCGATAAAAGAAAAAGCAAGGAGATAACACTCCACTAGCAATCTCTGTCGTTTTTGATTTTGTAATGCAGAATTTACCTTTTTTTATCTGGGTAAATAGAGATAACACCGTCGCTGAGACGGAAGATGACGTATAACCACCACACTTTTTGATACTTTACAACTACACAGTGCCCAGGTCTGGCTTCACAGGACCTTTCTGTCATATCTTGGTTAGGAAATTATCACTTCCACAACTGGATAGCAAGTTTATTCACAGAGGCAGTTTTCAGCAGAAGACAAGGCTCAACCACATTGTGTCCAGAGCTTGTATCCATAATTTACATACCCAGACTCTTTCTCAGCTAAAAAGCCACCATGCTCCTCAAGGCTTACGAGAACCAGCAATTCCCAGCCTAAACCCTTCCATTCATCCAAAGTTTTCTGCTTATTGACTCCACTGTTACAGCACTATTCAACGCTTTCCAAAGAGGATGAGGCAGTTGGAAGTCTCATCCCCTGCAGATGACATCCTCGCTCTGGCATGCTGAGCAAACAGGATCTTGAGGAGCAAAAGGGAAAGTGTTTATGGAAGACTTGCTTTGAATGATTAAGAACCCCAAAGAGTCATGATGAAAACCACGCAGTGAATTCTGTGCTTGGTATGTCGGCATTATCAGCATGTAGGACTTGCTCACAACAGGGAGTACGATGTGCAAGGGAACACATCACACACCCCTAACACATCACTGCAGCAACTTTAACATTAAATCACTCTCGGACAGATGTTATGCAAACTGTCACTTCAATCTCCAGCCACAGAACTAGCTGTCCATTACAGGACCTGATCAGATCAGTGAGTGTGTTTAGCAACTCTTCCTTCTAACAAATCAACTCTCCAGGCTGCAGAAAGCAATGCCTCAGCACACCCAAGCTTGAAACAAACTTGAAAGTTAGAGTCCTTAAGCATTGCTCATAGTTCTTCTACATTTTTGTCTATTTGTGGAAGAGTTTACTGGCAAAGAGGACTGTGTGACTGCACAAGATGAGCAACTGGGGGGTGAGGGTAAAAAAAACCCTTATTCAGCAACAAGTTACTCTATCAACCATATGGCTATTGACACTGCAATTACGATTTGCAATTGCAGGACAGATGTGCCAGACTTGCTGCCTTGGGTTTTCACAGCACAGACAGGAAGGTGAGATAAACTCCAGCCATCCATGTAAGAGAGCATTAGTGATGTTTACAAACTCACTAATTGAGGCCAAGCAAAATGGAAGTAGCCAACAACTAAAGACAGGTGGCCTTCAATTATCTTGCTTAGGCCACTCAATGCCCCCCATAACATCCCTGGCATGACATAATCCCAAACCAAGGCTCCTGGAGGAAGCAAACCTCTTCAGTCCATCAGGTATCACCAGCAGCATCCTCAGGCACATCCAGCACAAAGCCCTTCTGTCATCAGGTGCCTCTCCCAAATCCCAAGTTCAGGGATTCCCAAGCTGGGTACAGTTTCTGTGTCCTTACAACCTCAGGGTGTGCACTGTGTCAGGATGGCTGGGGCAGGCCAGTGCAAATGTTATTTGGAGGGACCTTTTCACCTGCCATCCAACAGCTATAAATTCTATTTTAAATTTGTCACATTTGCAGGAACTGCAGGCTTTCACAGAAATATTTAGCATTGATTTAAAGCCTTTAGCTACAGGGAATTGCATCTCCAAGGACTGTTATGGTAATTCCTCCTCTTCCCTCATCAAAATAATTCTGCATCTTGTTTCAAACCAGAAACTGCTCGTGAACATCAGAGAGAGAATGAGGAAAATAATTACTTAAATGTGGGGTCACATGTAAATAAAAGAAATACCAAATGAAAACCATGGTACAGAATGAAGTCTCATTCAAAATAAGAACATGCAAGCAACATTTATGCTTCTTGATTTCACAGAGTCAAAATATAAATAAAAAGATCCTCCTCAATCTATTTATAGGTCTTTCAACATCTCAAATACGGCCCTGATAATACACAGCCTTAATTTAATTTTGCAATCACCCTTCTGCTTTACACATCTTATGTTGCATCCAAAATGCATAAGCATGCCTTGAAGTCGAGACATCAGGAAAAATCCTCAGAAATAACTTTAAGCAACCAAATACAATCTTAAAAATTAACACAACTGCTGAGTTTCTAGAAAATGGGATTTTCTCAAGCAAAACTGTTCAGCATAGTCCATGTTTCAAACACTTTAGTGACACCTGAGCCATGCTGCCCACATCACTTGCTGCAGGAACATGACTTCTTACTTTTCAAAAGATATTACAGCCCTTGGGTTACTTTTCAAAAAAAAGCAGCCAACTCAAAACTATTTACAAGCCTTTCTGTTAGACCTTCCTAATCTGTTCTGTGCTGCCAGAAGCACAGCACTTGAATGGCTATTTCTGTTCAAAGCTATATTTGTTGTGGAACTACTGCAAACTCCTGAATCATGTAAACAGAGGCCAGAGCCAAAAAATGTTTCACTGGGCTTGAAGTTCACATCTGCCTTAGTTACTAGGACAAAAAAATAAAGGCAAGGCTTAGGTTATAACCAATAAATCCTGCAAAGACTACGGTTAATAATGAATTCCTGCAACAGGGCTTTGTTTAATCTGGTTTACTTAGCATTCGTGACCTTGGCAAAGTACCTGTGTGAGCACTCACCATCGTTGTGGAGCAGCATTTCACACCTTCTGTTATTTTAGGCTCCAGTAGGCAACTGCACAGTGCTGCATTAGTCAGCCAGGTTCATAAACATGCAGCAAAGTCACCTGGAAATGATGTGCAGTTCCAGACTTGCTGGAGCCCAGCAGCCAACTGCACTGCTGTCCCTAAAAAGCAGTATTGTAGCAGCTCTCAGTCGGGACCTGCAGCTGCACCTTTGGGCAAAACAAATGCTTGGCAAACGTGCTGCTGGAGCAAAGTGACCCTGCCATTTCCTCAGCTTCTTGGCTCAGAAAAGTTAGTGGTACAAACCATGCCCTCACCTCAGCCTTCCCATGTGGATGAAAACTTCACCTGAGCACTCACGACCTTCTGTTCCTCATGATCGTCCTCCAGCAGGAACAATCCCCAATATTCTCAACATGCTGGAAACAAAAGACAGCCCAATATTCCCAACAAGGTGGAAACCACGAAAACCCCCAAAACAATAACGAAAACCCACACAGATGTTTGATCCAACTTCCCACAGACTACACAGACCGACCACTTCAGGCAGGGACAAATTCTGCCCAGCAGTCTTTGGCACTGAGCTGCAGCAGAGGTACTACAGGCAGGAGGACAAGCAGCATGTGTTTGGGTAAGAATGGGATATCATAGGTGGATCAAGGAGAACCAAAAAAATGTTTCTGCCATAACCCACGTAAGAAATCTGGATTAAAGTGTAGTAATCTTTTTTTTTCAGTCATACAACCATTTGCTGAATTTAGGTATTTAGTAGCTGCCTGATACTTAGTTGCCAATATATATCTAATACAACAAAAATATTTTTCCCTTCCTTTCAGAGAGGTTGATGCAGAAACTGCAACTGGCTTTCCACAAACTCAGGGGAAAAAAAATTTTTTTTTTTTTTTTACAAACTCCAGAACAAACAAGATGATTTCCTATTTTCTTGTTTTTTAAAAGCCAACAATGCAAGTAAAAATGGATAATACATTTTATCATTTATGTTACTATAGTTTATTTTTGTGCAAATCTTAACCTTCATCTTAAACTAAGATATTCTACCTTAAAAGTGTTATACTTCTGTGTCTCTTCTCTTCATACAGCTACAACCTGGATACAGAATTCCTAATCTTAATAGAAGGATATATATTTAATTTTGCCTTGAATTGACACTACAGACTATTTCAAGTTGCATTAAAGCTGGTATTATCCTGTAAACACTTCCAGAGTACCAAAAATGAACATCAGCTATCAGGATGACAGAGTTACTCAATTAACACTTGCACAGCCAAAGCACTTTGCAATCCTATTCACAAGCTACCAAAAACAACCTCCGCAAAACAAAAACAGCTAAAAAAGCAACCCCAATGCCTGGGCTAGGGAAAGACAGCTTCTAAAGGATTTCTCATTTGGCCAGCTCCTAGACATCGCCCTTTCCACACTAGATGGAGCTTTGTCCCCTCTTCCCCAGCTATCTGGCAGTGCCCTGAGCTGGGATAAAAAGGGTAAAGAGGCAAAGGGTGAAACAGCAGCAGTGCCACCCCAAACAACCAGCCTGCAGCAGTGACTTCAGGAACAGCGTGATACGAGGGAGGCCCTGGGCTCTCACCTTGCCCTGCTGGCTCCCTGATTCTAACACAGCACTGTTTTGCCATTTTCGAGGAATGAAAGATTTCAACAATTCCAAATCCCAATCCACGCTGAGCTCCTACCAGTCCTTAACAGGACGGTAAGGCACTGCCTGAGCTCACACCACAGTCAAAGTATTCCTCTTTTCCTTCCTCAATAAAGGGACAGGATTTAAGCTTATTACCAGATTACACACCTGAATTGCTCACTGGCTTTTCTGTATCCCTCTTCATACTCCCAGTTATTTTCTTTCAAAATATGCTCTTCAGTCTCTTCTCTATTAACCTGAAACATCTGTCCCAAATGCCTCTGCTCAGCCTCCAGCCTTGGATTCACCGATACTTTGGGGAAGCAACTCATGGATAAAATTCCCCTTGATTTGTATCTGTTGGACTTGGTCTGTATTGTTTCAGGTCACAGGTCAAAAAAAACAGCTCATCCTTCTGGTGAGCTGCCACAACTCCATTAGGATATTTCAAAGCACAACAGGATATGGTACATCATCAGTATTTCTCTGATGAATTTAAACTCAATGGGACTAGGAGAAGCCCAGGGGAATGAGTCACTCCCGATGTCACAAGTGGCCTGCACTGCAAAGCACAAAAAGCAGCAGCCTCAGGTTGTATCAGACAAGGCAATGCCAGAGAGGATGGAGAAGCACCAGTGTTCAAAGTGCAAAACCTCTGTGTGCCTTGTGGGCAAGGGCTCCTGCCTGGGCAATGTGCTCAACAACAAGGAGCTAAAATGGAGGGAACAAGGGAAACAAGCCCTTATATATAGGGAATAGTTATAGTGGGAAGCTAAAGAAAAGTCTGGAGGTTGACAGGGGTGAGTGTTGCTGTCTATAAATATAGCAGAGAAACAAACACCCAGAAGAGAACAACCCTGGCATATCACCAAGTGATATAAACCAGCTAGGAACAAGATTAAATTGGTATCAACAGTCTCATTCTGAGAAGTTCAGACCTAAAGCCATTTCCAGCTGGAGGACTGGCAAAGGAACAACATGCTCCTTTGCAAATAAAGACTGGTTGCCTAATCAAAGTAGGTCACTGTGGAATGAAGTAGCCAGTAACAAATTACGGGACACAGAATCAAAGAATCAATTAGGTTGGAAAAGACCTTTATGATCAAGTACAACCTTTGACCTGCCACTACTTTATGAACCAAAGCAGAGCACTGAGTGCCATGTCCAGTTATTTCCTGAACACAGAAGATACCCTGCAGCCAGAGGCTCCATAAAGGACAGATGCAGAGCAAAGCAAACTCTTTGGCAGAACACATGGATCTGAAGTAGTGCTGGAATATTGCACACAACAGGAGCTCTTGCCTTCACATACACCATGCTGAGCTAAAGCAGTAAATAATACCTGAAAAATGCAACCCCTCATTTCTAAATTAAAGATTAGAGGTTCCCCAAAACAAACATAAAATCAAATAATATCTACTAAAAAAAAAAGACATTCTAAAGTAGACAGAAGGCATGCAGAGCAGATTTCATCCAGAGCCGATTTAAGAGGGATACCTTTAGAAGATGAGACACCAGCTGGAGGGTCCAACAGCCACACATTGCCTGGCCAAGACACCATCACCCATCATGACTTCCAACTCAAGGCTGTAGAGCAGAGCCTCTTGGGGACACACAGCCTGGACAGTACAGATAGAAGCTGAAACCACATCTCTAAATCCCAGTATCCTCCACCCTCTGGAGTCAACAGCCATGTCCTGTTACTCTACCCAGCACTGACAAGCACTGTACAACATCCTGGACATGCCATCCAAAATTTCCACTGAAGTTCAAGAGTGGAACATTATGAGAACACCCTCACCGACTATGTTATTTACAGCCTGGGAACAAAGAACTCCAGCCTCCGGTGTGCTTTTAATACAGGCTAATTTATTCTGAAAAAAAGTAATAATTAAGTACACAAAACCAAATTATAGAACCTGAAAAACACCTTCCTGTCTGGCAGAGCAAGTGCTTTCTAAGGACACTTACAGTAGCTCCTGCTGCTAAAATCATTAAAAGTAACTGGAGAAAAGAAAAGATGATCTTGAAAGTACACAGCAATGCTAAGCTGAAAAAGTTACACTAAAAAAACCCCAAAGCAAATCAAATGCATTAATATATTTTTGTGATTAAGTCCATACCCAAGTTGTTTGAAACTGAAGTCGATAATACTTGAATGATTATATATGTTTTCAAAAATCTCACAAGTGTTTAAAACTACTAAAAAAGCCAGCACATTAAGTCTTTATGGGATTTAATATGGGATTGAGAAATTCCCTGAAACAAGAGGAAAAAAGCCCTAGGCAAAAAAACATAATAATCAATTTTCTCCACCCATCCCACCACATGCCTCTGCAGAACCAGCATCAGGTAAATTGGGACTTGCAGAGTCAGCCAGCATAATTCAGTTCCCAGGCCAAAGGGCTATGGCTTTCAAACAGGTCCAAGACCTCAGTACTGTGGTGGCCCAGGACAGAAAATGCAGATGAAGCATCAGCAAGTGCCAGGAGGGAGGTGCTGACACCAAAACCAGCCTGACAGTTACTGCTTCAGGTAAATTGTACCACTCCTTACTTAAGGGAAACCTCAGTACACTACCATTAAAAATAAAAAGGCAATAAAAGGCTACTGTGATTCCAGTGAAAGTAAAAGGTAATTGTTTGAGAGGGGGAAAAGCCCTTTCCATGTCCACATACAAATAACAGCTGGAGTTGGAAGGGACAGGCTGAATCACAGCCTGGTGAAAAATCAGGTTTTAAGCAGAAAAAAAACCCTGATTTATCATTTTTTCATTGCATTATTCAACAGCAGCATCATTTTATCAACTTCTCAAATACTACCCTTCAAGACAATAGACAAGGGGTTTTCTATAAAGTTTTCCATGATCACTAGAGCACAAAGAAAAAAAAATGTTTGATATTGGCAGAAAATTGCTAGGTTTTCTACAGCAAAGTCCATCTTTATAATTTTTCATTTGAGATTAAATGCAATAAAGTTCCTTAGGACTAAATAGCCAAATATGCAAATCTAAGGTGGATCCCAACCTGCAAGCATTTTTGTATCAGTTAATATTTCACATGAAAAAAAATGTAAACAGTGAAATTCAAGCCAGAACGAAGTTCTTTCCTCACTTCAATTAAAAACATGAATGTAACTATTTATCTTAAAATAGTTTGAGCAATCTGGTTTAGTGGAAAGTGTCCCTACCCAGGGCAGGGGAGTTGGAACTGGATAATCTTTTAAGGTCCCTTCCAATCCAAACCAATCTATTAGTCTATGATTCCCAGTGGTGTTGAGGAGCTATAGATGCATGGGAAGATGACAAGGAAATGAAAAACAAAATGAAGTGCCTACAGAAAACATTTTAAACTGCATTTCCGCATGGCAACAAAGAAACAGGCTGCTTGGAAACACCCTTCCATTTCTGTTCAACAGAATGGTGGTGAGAATTCCTGCCAAAGTAAACTTCAAAAATTTGTTTGCCATGGAAGAGTTCTGTGTGCAGAATCCTTGTTCAAGAGGGTGAAGGTCTCTTTGTTCCCTTTAGTGCCAGGTCATTTCAAACTTTTGTGCCTATGTAGTTTTCTGTGCTTGCAAAACCTTCAAAACAATAAAAAGAAATAAAACTAGAAGGTGAAAAATTTTAATAACCCACTCCTAAAAATCAAAAGATCCTTCCAACATGCCATGTGTAAAAATATCACCAAGTGTGACAACTTTCTTATTCTATCAGTCTACTTCCAAAAGTTTTGCATCTTTGAAAGCAAAATATTATTTCGCACAGGGCAGAGAGAGGAGGTTTGTTTTTATAAAAATATGTTTGCATAAAATTCAGGGGAAAAAAAAGTATTTACAACATTAATGCAAATTACATGATCTGTCTTCTTAGATGGCAGTTTCTGATCGTTAACAATCATAAATACAGGTAAGATCTTTTATTCAATTTTTGTGCTAAATTTCATGTTTCTGTAAGCAGCACGATATAGCAGCTCAATCACTCCTCTCTTGCTGATCTGTTACCTGAAAACCACAGACAGTATCACTTCTGACACTAGAAAAATAATGGCAACTTTCTAGGCTATGGCTCAATTGCCCTAAGAGATCTCCTATGCACTAGCAAGAGTTTTCCTTCCACATCTCTCCTTTACATTTAGGTCTTCTGAAATTCCATGGTTTTAAGTTTCTATCTTCCACACCTAGACATCTGGGCAAACTGCAATTCCTGAAATTTGTCACTCATTCAAGATATTTCTCGAGGTATTTGTCATAGCACCCTCAGGATGTAAACTCAAATTACAAATCAGACTTTTAACTGCTGCAGGACTGGGGAGAAAAAGAGGCTGATTTGGATTATTAGACAGCAACTCTCACTGAGCATCTAATTCCAGCATTAAATTCAGTCATGTATTCAGCACATCACAACGAAACTCAGGTGGGATATGGTCCCAAACCCAAGGAAATTAATAGGAGTATTTCATTCATGATTTCCCATAGAATCTTTGGGCAAGCCATAGCATTTTGAGCCAGAAACCTGCCTGCCCTTGTTGCACCTGAGGAAACTGCCCTTGCAGGCAGCGTGGATCCCACCACGCAGAGAGTCAGCTCTGCAGTCCTCGGCATCTGCCATGGAGCAAACGCTGACCCAGCTGGCTGCACATGAAAGCACATGCAAAAGGTCTTGTGCATGCTTGTTCAGCTGGTTTGGAAAAGAAAAAGAAGTGAGAGAGAAAATATTGGGAGTTTTTGTGTTCCAAGCCAAGTAATTTCTCCATTTTATTCCTACCTGGACCAGGAGAAGATAGGGAAAACTAAACCAAAATGATCACATAGCACTGCTTCCTCTCCATCTCTGCCAGCCAGCTGCAGGAGCTGACATGCAGGCACAAAACCGGCTGGCACCAGGAGGGACAACTGCTCTGTGGAGCTCTGCTGCAGCTCAGAGAAGAAAAAGGACCAAGGACTTACCCAGGGGATTCATCCTTTCACGTTTCAATCCAAGGCAAGGCAAAAGTTCCCTGGGACCTGAGCTCCTGATGGCCACAGAACCAAGACTAAACAGAAAGGTCTTAGTAAGCACTGGCTTCCAGAAACTGCACTTCCACTCCTACCATCCACCTCCTAACCCCGCTGCTGCATTTGTGGCTGCCTTTGTTAGAACACTTCTGCAAATGAAAACAGATGAGTAACTATTGCTGCTTTAGCAAACTCCCAAGCCCATGGTCACTAATAATAGCTTTGTTCCTTTTATTACTAAACAAAACCAAAAAAAAAAAAAAAAAAAAAGTTTAAATGCTTATATAAAATGCACATTGCTGAATGTTTTCTTTCATTGATCCAGAACTGTTTCCCCATATGAGCTTAGGCCCAGGACTCTCGAAAAATTTCTGTGATCGACACGATGTGAAGCAATCTCAGGCTGTTTGAAGGGGCCTCCCTCACAAAAAAATTTTAAAAATCACATTTGGTGCTCTTCCATTGAGACACTGAGAGTTCAGTTAAAAAAATAAATCTGAACAGAGACATTATTGCACAAACTGGAAGGCAGAGGCAGGTCTGAGCTCCCTGGCAGGAGACAGCCCAGAGCTGATGGATCCAGGGAAGCAGAGGTGCTCCGCCAGCTCCTGGGCACGGCACCAGCCCCGACTGCCAGCAGCAAACAGGTGGGACAGAGGGAAAGGGCAGTGTGTGGGGAAGAGAAAGTGGAGAAGGGCAACAAGAGAGGAAGAAAACAGAGAAGGTATGAAGCCACTGCTGTGAAGTGACAGTGGGAGAATGATAGCAGGAAAGCCTCCCCTTGTGCAAGAAAACAGAAACAAGGGAAAAGCTAAAAGAACTACTTTTGGTACAAAATTCTGCTTTTCCACTCTACAATCAAATCAATTACAGGAACTTCTGAAAGCAATAAAAATAACTGGGTCCCAAATCACCCCAAGTCTGCCATGCTCTATTTGATAGAGCCTCCTGCTACACATCCCCTGTGGCCTGGGATCTGCTGCAGCGTCCTGCCCCTCCAATGCTCATGGCCACGGCCAAGCAGAGGCCTTGTCTCTCCCCTTCCTTCTTTTGGGTGGTTTCACATCAATCTTGGATTGAACTGCAGCACAACTAAGCCCAGGGCCTCCATTATCCTGCACAATGGTGCTGGAAAATGACTCAGAGCCGCTGGGCTCTGGCTGCCCACGCTGGAAGGTGAGTAGAATCAAGAAAACAAAAAAAATATGCTGAATATTCAAAAGTTAGGCCACAGCATTTTCATATTTTTCACATCCTAAAGCTTCTAGGGGTTTTTAGCTTATTAATTTCTATTATTGGTCTGACTGCTGCTGAATGATCCCAAGCATCGGGTAGCAGATGTTTTTTTTCTCACAGGAAGTAACCAAGCCAAATGCAGCGAAAGCATCCTCTTGTTCTTGTGTGAGCCCTTTTTTATTTTTTTTTCCTTAGTTTATTTGAACAATAGCACCATGAAACAGCCTACAATAATGACTGTTACAAAATAGGAAGCTGAATTATTAGGCAAGCTCTGTCTGCGTAACTCAATCAGCCTAGGGAGGATATGACAGGCACGACCAGGACAAAGGACTGGACTCTGTGACCCCAGGCATCTTTCAGGACTCTGTTTCAGAGTTATTAAGAGCTGACGTTTACTTTTGCTCCTTGATTAGAGGCACCATTGCAATAACTGCAGCAGCAAAGTATAGGCACTTCCCAAGAAAAGTGGATCACCAAGAGTACACGCAGAAAGCAAACACTTTAGAGAGGCTGGGATGAGAACTTCAGCTGAAAATAAGGTTCAAAATGGAAATTCAAGGTTTAGTATTTAACCTTTTGAGCATAGAGGGGATGCAGGACAGGTAAATAAATCATGAGGTAGTCTTTAAGCAAATACCCATCAACAGTTTTTGCAAACTCACAAAAAATAACTGGTAAAAGTGATCTTTCAGCAGCTGCAAGGTTCAACAGCACAGAAGTTCTACAATCCTGCCAAGAACATCATAAGGACCAGCTCTGGAGGGATATATTTTGGACCAAACGACCAGTAACCAAAGGCAGCCACCTACCACCCTGTCATTATAACAACCCTACTGAAACTATGAAAATCAGGTCTAAGTGCTTGGCTGAGCAACACTTTGGAGCCAACAGCAACACCAGTGACTGAGCAAGAGCAATACAGGAACCTGCAAGTGAATCATTAACGAGCAATGATTTCTCCATTACTCACTGTGGATATAGAGTTACTGTGGGTAAGATTTGTTTCTAAAAAAAGGGAACAGCCACCAACATGAGCACCGACACATTTATCAAAGCCCGGCACAATGCGAGAAGAAAAGAGGAAGGCACAGCTATCGGTCAGGCTGTGTCCAAAAGAGCTCCTCATTGAAGAAGGCTCCGTGGAGCAGAGCAGACGTGTTGGGAGCAGCATCTCACACCATCCCCTGCCATGGGGGTCACACTCAGGGGCTCGGGTCAATTGGTTGTGGATTTCGCATCACACCAAGAAATTATTAACTCATTCTACAAAAGCCATACAACTGTCAGGCTACTGATGGAGATCAATAACCAACTACTAAAACATGAAGTTTGACCTCTAGGCAAGTGTTTCCATACCCCTTCACCCACGTTCTACAGTAAATGCTCCCACTACATTTTCCCCAAGCATTTGCAGTGTGTGCTGCTGAGAATAAGCAACAGGAGAACCGAGCTGACATTCTCAGCCAATCTTTAGGCAAGATTAGCAAGCAATTAAAGCTGCTGTATGAGGAATTTTAAGTGCTCTACAACTTCATGCCAAACAAGAGCTAGTCAAGCAATGGAATTTATTTTTTGCAATTCTGTTCTACACAGAAACAGAGACAAATTTAAAGAAAAGATTTTTTGAAGCAAGGATTCAACCAATTACCAAAACATCTATTATAGTTTAAATACTAATATATGCTGAAAGAAAATCTGCATCAAAATGGGACGTGCAAAGCATTATGATTGCTTTCTACCAGAACATTTCAATTTCAACTGAACTGGGGGGGGAGGGTTTAATCACTTTTTGTTCTTTTGTTGGTAAAACATAATTAATGGTAATGCTAATTGCACCCTAGCCACTTTGGGTGCAGCACATCCTGAGAACACTTTTCAACACCAGAACTGAATCTCAGCCTCAAAAGCAAATGAGAGCTTTGCCATCCTTTACATACAACCAGATCTCCCAGGACAAGCAGCAGAGCATACAGCTTTTGTCCCAAGAGCTGACCATTTAGTCCCAGCTAAAAAGTGTTCGTTAAGTTGCCAGGAAAACAAGACAGAGTAACAGAGAAAGCCACACATTTCATCAGGATAAGAGTTACAAGATGTTCAAGAGGAAAAGCTTGGTTTTAAGTACAACAGAAAATAAGGTAGATTTGGGGAACTATCACCCCCAGCAACAATTGCACAGCTCGCACGGGTCTGACAATAAGGACTGAAAATAATGATTTTTCATAAACACACTAACTAGAGCAGAAAAAAATGTTACAATGAACAAAGCAAGTATGCAAAAGTAAATAAGGTAAGTGAAGCCTGAGGTACAGTTTCAGACTGATCTGCTGTTCACATAAA
Source organism: Lanius collurio (assembly GCA_020086605.1). Classification (NCBI taxonomy): domain Eukaryota; kingdom Metazoa; phylum Chordata; class Aves; order Passeriformes; family Laniidae; genus Lanius; species Lanius collurio. The sequence continues at coordinate 13,531,133 of JACBWW010000009.1, read as the reverse complement.
GAATGCTCTAGTTGAAGATTAGGAGTGAGAAATAAGAAGTCATTAGCTCTTCTTCAAGGTTCATGATTCAAATCTGACAAAACACACACTTCAGTGTTTCCAAGCTTAAAGAAAATTCCAGCAGGGTCACAGAAGATGCTATTTTTAGCTGGCTTAATCTCTGTGCACTCAAACACAGCTTTTGTACAAGCACATATTTTGTCAGCACTTAAATAAAGAAAAAAAAAATCTCTGCTACCAAAAACTTAATCATCCATAAGTTCTGAAAATGCAAATGAGCTTTCCTCTTAATATTAGCTGCTTTTGACTGAACAGCACTGAAAAACAGCCTATAGCTTTTCCAGCCAAAACTGCCACCAGAAAAAAAAAACAGGTCCTGGAAAATATTCAGTGACAAAACTAAGAAAGAAGAATGTGGGAAGTTACCAGTAATTAATTTCTTCAATAGGAAACAAACTCTTCCCACCCACAATGTACCTATCAGTAGAGCTGAGAATGTTCTGAAACTGGAACATCCAGGCAGTGAAGCGCATTGGGAAGTGCCCGGCGCTGGCAGCCGGAAGGAAAGGCAGCAGCCCCGCAGCCCTGGCACTGCTAAGGCCTCTGACAAAAAGGAAATACATTAGAAATCAGTGGGCCTGCCTTGGTTCCTGGCTGGCTGCTCAGTGCCAAGATAGTTTAGATCTGGGGCAGTTAGAAGGGCAAAGTGACGGGGTCAGACATCTGTGTACACTGAGCCAAGGGGTCGGTCAGATGACCTTCACGGGTCTCTTCCAACCCAAATTATTTCTGGTCCAGAAACAATAACATTTAATCCTTGTCTCTTAATTTACTTATCATATACTTTAAAAAGTTTTGCATATCCATGCTAGAAAGGTTTCAGCCACAGGACCAAGAATGACACGGCCCAGGCACTGCATCACCCACTGGAAAGATCAATAAGAACATTTATAGTTGCAACAAGACTCTTGCTACTCTTCAGTAACTCCTCCATGCATGTATTGCTACACAGGCTCTACACAGGTAATTTACTCTCTGGGCCCTTGTTGTTAAATTCTTTATTAATTCTTATAAGTTTGTCTGTTGATCTACTGTAATTTTAAGTGATTCAGAGATTGAACGTTTATACCAGCCAAACACTTTTAATAAAATTAACTAGAGATATCATGAAAGCATTTAATACTGTTGACATCTACTAAAATTCAGTTAGCTGAGCCAACAAGAAACCACTGAAATCTTACACATGTTCTCCTCTCTTCATCAAGCACAGAACTTCATGTGGAGGCAGCAAATTTCCTGACTGCTTTCTTAAACACTAATGGATCAAATACGACTGCAAGGGAACATTGAGTGGCTGAACTCCACTTCTTCCCCCTGAAACAAGAGTCAACCTTCAGCATTTTCCCTGCTCAAACCCAAAACATGCACACACAGGTTGTTCAGCATATTCCACAACAGTGCCAGTGTCCCAGAACACTTTTTATCACCTTTAATCAAGTTTAGGAAAAGATTATGGCTTGGAGAAGCACCTTCTTTACTGAACATCAATATCAGTGACAAAACCACAATATTGAGTTAATAGTTATTCAGAACTGAAAACAGAAGTACTTGACTAGTGTAAATGCATTGGAAAAAAATAATCAGACTCAGTCAGAATCTCTCCTTGTTAGTTTTCTGTAAGTGAGAGAAATCTTCAAGCAGTCATAATTCATAACTAGCCATCATTTCTCTTAAGGTACGCCCCAAGGAAACTTGATGTACATCCAAACTTCTGCAAGCTTGCTCCTTTCTGTTGGATGCATCTTTCATTTTCCCTAAGAGTGAGAATCATGTTCTGGAAAGGCTACAGCATGCCAAGGATTCTTAAAATAGAAAGGCTGTAGCTGGTGATACTGCAAATATAAATACAGCTATTGGTATAGCAGTGGGAATAATAGCAGTGACATGGACCCAGAGCAGCCTAGTGGCCAAACTCTGCTGGGCTTCCCAAAACACAAGCAGGAGAAAGAGAACTGCCATTTAACAGTCTGATCGGGCATAATGAGCACCGAATGAGTTGTGGCAAATTCACAGCACAATCTAACCCTTGGGCTTCAACGTTTCTAAATTTAGGTGTTTCAGTGCAGGAAGGGAGGTAGGAGAGCAACAAAAATGTTTTAGTAAGGTAGCAGAGCGAGCTGATTGCATGTCTGTGTAATTTTGACCTTGCTGTACCAAAAAAAAAAAAAAGCATTTGCAGTTGGCAGCTGGGGCATTGTGTCCAAGTGCCACTTTGGCATGAGCAGGGAAAAGCACAACCCTGGCTTTCTGTAACTGCAGCCTTCAGAGAAGGATACAAACACCAAAACAAGAACATCAAAGAAAAAAACTGACCGAGAAAGGCTTACCCACCAAACTGCTAAAATCTGTGAACCTTAAAGTCTGCTTAAAAAAACCTTAGATGTCAAAGTTATCAAAGCACACCACCAGTCAGAACCGTGGCCAAGTCTAATATAATAATGTCATGTTTATTTTTGTCCCTGACTCCAGACTAGGTACTCCAGCTATATTTGTGCTTCTTGTAGCATTTCTAAGGAAACACATACACAGACTAAGCAGAGCAGTAGAGGGTATATTAGACAATCTATTCCAGACAGCAGCCTTGCTGTATCACCAAGCTAATAAGCAATTTCAGTCAACAGAAATACCAGATCATATCTTGGGAAACACTTTCTCCAAGCATTTTTAAATAACTGTTTCTATTGGACTAAGGACAAACAATATTCCATAGGTTTTGGAACAATTTAGTGAGACTTGTTTGATAAACTAAAAGAAAACAAAAGCATTTCATAAACTTAATCTAATAGATGACTAAGCCCTCAGACATGCAACAATCTGGCCAGTGGTCAGAGCCACTCAAGCACAGAGTCCATGTGGCAGTGTCACTCAAGCCATCAGACCCTGCACAGATATCAGCACGGACATCTTGATACAGCAAGTCTTCCCAAAACTTCTGAAGAAAACACTCTCGATCTCTCCAGTTTCTGCACAGCACAGAGCACTGATGTGGAGAGGGGAGACCTCAGTGCCCCAGCACCTGCCTCTGATTTCAGCTGCATTGTCACTCACTACAGCACAAGTATTGATTTCTATGTAGAAGACTGCAGCAAATCCCACAGAAGCCCCAACTTCTGACATCACCTCCCTAAGTCAGGCTTTGAGCTTCAAGATAAAGTTGCCTGCCTCTCTCTATCCTCTGTTTTCCTCCTTCCAGCTTGGTCTTTCTTATCCCTCACCCCACACTTAAGATGACAGGCTGCAGATAGCATGAGCTGGACTTGGGCACCCACACAGAAAAGTCATTGTTTAAAGATCTCGGGCCAGAACTCTGAGACTCAAAGGAGACAGCTCAGACCACCCTTGGTCAGTCTTGACAGTATTTTGTACAGCTCCATTGCCTTACCTAAATATAAAGAAAACCAGGACAGATGACTGCAGGATGCATCCACAAAGTACTTGTTAAGAGCACCTGATGAACAAACACGTTAAGCTGAGACATCAAAAGTTATATTCTTATAATAACAAGAAGCGATGTGCTCGCAGCCACGAAGATCACGGGGCATGAGCAATTGAAGAGTTTGCAAGGACACTGCTTCATCAGATCAACAGCCATGCTTGGAGGGGAAAGCACAAGCTTTTAGCAAACAAATTCTTCATTAGGCTTCCTGGTGCTCACAGCACTCACACCACCACCAGGCTCCAAAATACACCTTTTTGGTTTTGGTACTCCTCACATAAGACAGAAGCAGGGCACTGGACAAAGCCATTTCTCTCCTGTGAGCTCTGCATGGTTATATTCCAGTCCCAGCATCTACAATGTCACATGATTCAGGAAAACTACCAAACTATCAGAAAACACGCTGCTTGACGGCTGACCAAACCTAAAATAACATGAAGTGCACTGCTGTTCCAGAAGCATGTCAACATATAGATCACCTTTAGAAACACAGATTTTTTTCACATGCTACTGGTTGCATAAACCAAGAAAAATGCTGCTATTGTGGAACAACTGAGATGTTTCTATGATTAGGTTCATAAGGCACTAATTGATTCATTTCCACTGCATTTTTCAGGAGCCCAGTTCTTAGATGCAATGCCGACTCTGCTTAAATTCAATTAGTTTTGGGGAGGGAGGGGGTGGGTGAACAGAAAATAATAATTTAGGAACAGAATAGAAAAATACAACCAAGCTTCAACTTCCAATTCAGTTTTCCTTTGCTGTATGATGGGAACATGCAAATTCAAGTCACATCTGAATTCCTCCTCTTCCATGACAGAGGCATGGCAAGGCTTTAACATCCCTGGCATCATGCAGTACAGCTTTCATGCTAAATCCAGGTTATCCCACTCCTAGCCACAGAAGCAAACAGTTCTGAGCAAACAGGCAAAAATAAATCACAGTGAGATGACAGCTACAAAGCATACATTATGGCTAGTTTGGGTCATGGACATAAGGATTAATGGACAGCAAACAGAGAATAAAAGAAAAAAAAGTGACAGAGAGGTCAGAATCACTTGTCACCCTATCCTGAGCACAAAACAAACTCATGTCCTGCCACAAGTGCTTGCTCCCCCATCCTAGCCTGGTCTCAAAAGTGGACAGTTAGCAAAATCTTTACAATTTCCACTTGTTAACAAAAAGTTCTTAATACAGAAAGCAGCCTCTCCTTGTCCTGCAAGCTGAATTTGTAACTATTACTACCTTTCTTTGCTTCTGTATTATTAAGTTAAGTTCACAAAATTAAGTTCACAAAACAAAGAGTTGTGGGGATCATCCTCAGGTTTGTGCTGTATAAAACACTATAGAGAGGTACAGCTGGGATTCCTTTATACTGTGAAACCACAAAGAATCAAGATTGGCTATTTGGCATGAAGCCACAGAAATTTCATTTCTTCAACAGTACAAGGAGAGGACAGAATAAAGTGAAAAGAAGAAAATATAGTACAAAAGGAAGAAGGCAGCACAACAGGCCTTCTCCTTCAGGAGAGAAGGGCACAGGAAAATGCAAGAAAAAACAGATACAGAAAAGAAGCTGCCAGAATGCAGTCGGTGTATGAGGAACAATCCCAAGGGATGTGACACAGGTGGAGTCTGAAGCATCAGCAGCATGAGAAAGACAGGGCAGGCAAGGTAAGAGGCAAAGAAGGACAGGGCCAAAAAAGTGTAGAGAGCACAACAGAATACCGCTGTAGTAAAGGTGGAGAATACTTGTCAGGATGTATGCAGAGATAGACAGAGATGAATGTTTATGGGCCCAAGAAGAACTTAACCATCAGATCTTAAAAAAAGGGAAGTAATGTAGAAAAAGAAAGCATTAAAGAATTGAGAAAGTAAGGACAAGAAATGTCAAAGGCTTTTGGGTTTGTTCTGTTCAAGGAAAGAACAAGTGTTGTGTAACAAAATCTAAATGGCAGCTTCATGGAGTGAGATGGTCAGAGTTCACTCTCCGTGCCTGGGACCATGAGAAGAGCACTTCCCATACCCATACATGAGCCAACAGTACAGAAACTTCCCTTCCCAGGAACGTGAAGGATGAGATGCAGCCTGCTGTTGCTGTTATTGTCTGCCAGATCTCTCCAGCTCAAAGCTCCAGCACTGACTATTGAGCTACCCTACCTGTCAAAGAATATCACTGCCAGTAGCTTAAGGCCATGATTACCAGTAATTGTAACTAATCCAGCTCTGGTTGTATGGAGGGAAAGGTTGTGCACATTCTGAAATATTTTGCAATAAACTCTTATTTTACAAGCTCACAGGAGAGTTTTACTTGATGGCACTAACATCAGATGAAATAACCACAGGATTTGGCGAGGACAAGGATTCTGCTCCTCACTGCTGCTCATCTCTATCACCTGAGTGTAAGCTGCTCCCTTCTCTCTATTTCCCCATTTGCAAAGCAGGAATGATGATAAAGGCCTCTTCTATAAGGCATTTTTTGAATTAGAAAACACAGCCACTGTTGTCCAAGCGCAAACAATGGCCCTTGTTCTAAAAGAAATGGAGAGGGGCCAAACACTTGGATGTATAATCCAAGCAGAGCTGCACCGAGGGAGTGCAGTCTGGCAGAAGGTACATGGCAGGCCCAGAGATACTCAGCAGCACTGGCACTAAGGGGAGAAAACACACCCTCCATCCCTGACTGCTGTCGCCCTTCCTGCCTGCACCAGCCAGAGCAACACTCCATGCATGTAACTTTGCACCGCTCAAGCAGCTCAGCGTTGACCGTGTTTAAGCTCCAGACATATACATAAAAATAATCACGAAAAATGCTGGGATGCAGAAAAATTTGCTTTCATATTCACAGCATGTTCCTTTTGCCTCTGCAGTTCTCTTCTGACGCCTCTGCCCAGATGCGAACCGAAACTGGTTAAGTAACAGTGTAGTTCACCCTTGATGATGCAGAGTTTCTAATGAGGGACTTCCCAAGAAAATAATACCCAGACTTTGAGTAATAATTATTCATACATGTTATAAATAAACACAGCTCCTAATACTTTTAATTAGATGGTTTCCACCGACAAGTTATGTTCTCTTTAAATATTTACATTGTGAAAAGAAACCATACAGCATTGATCCAGTGATGGAGGAGTTGAAGAGTGGACTTAAGTCAAAATGGACTTACTGGAGACCCTACTGCAGCTTTCTCTTTCTGACCAGGTAAAAAACTGATGAGGACCAAAAGCATTAATACACTCTACTGTACACATTTGAACAAAATTAATTGTTTAAACGGGTAAAGGTTTGCCCATCTGCATAAAAAGTTACAATAACATTTCAAAATATTAAACAAAGCAGCTGCCGAGTTACTTGTTTCTGCAATTCCTGACAGCTTTCCATACTCAGAGGCTTCTATTCTGCCACATTCCCTTGAGCTCATTGAGTATTTTACCCACTATCCCACTACCCAAAAACAGTTAATTTATCAAAGTCACAAAACATAAAGCTCTGTCTGTATTTCCCCTTCAATATCAGCATATCAGGGGGGTTATGCATATTCACTCATATATACACTAAATCTCTATCTGCTACTTAATTACTTCTTTGCACTGCCACAATGCACAGGGGCAGTCAACATCAATCAGCATCTTGTACAAACAGCACCACACAAATAGCAAACATGACCACTCATGTCCTGAAGAACTTTAATTATAGAAGACAGACAACATAAGAAACATGAGGGGAGACAGAAGAGTGCCAGGAGACAGTACCAGTCCTTACAAGAGATGCTAGCCAAAGGGTTTGTTTGTCTTTTTTAATAATGATAAAAAAACACCAACCGTTTCCTACTGGGGATCTCTTCTTCCCTTCAAAGGAAGGAGAAATATCTTTTCCATATGATATGGTCAATTCATTTCGATGCAACGAGGCCAACATGAAGTTATACTTGAAACAGCACTGTAGCTGGGAGTCCTCCCTCTCCTTCCTCCCCAGGTGCTGCTCTGCTGATCCTTTCCCCTCATTTTCTTTGAATGAAATTGATTTTATGCCGTGCTGCCATAGAAGTGTTGCAGCACAAAGTATCTCAAGATCATCTTTACCTGCCAGTTTATCTCCTGCACTGCAAGCTGAAGATGTCAATGGAAAGAATGGAAGACAGAGGGCAAAAAATAAGCTAACAAGTCTCTTTCTGTAAGAGCACCTTGTTAAACAACAACCCAAAGAAACTGGAGAAATGGGGTAGGAAAAGACTGTGAGTTAAGAAAGGCAGGTAAGCAGATTCAGCCAGACACCTGCTGCAAAAGCTTTGAGAGATGACTCACCCAGTGTTCTGCTCCCCTCTCCAGCTTAGCTCAACCCTGGATCAGAGGGATGTGCTACACATCAGGAAAAAGAGGGTGGAGTTGATAGAACATTTCCTGGGCAATCACAGGAGCAATAAGCAGCCTGTTTGTCCACCCAGTACAATTACAGTAACATCAACACTGCTCAAACACACTCAGCATGCAAGAGAATCCTGAGAACTGCTCCATCAGCCTCAGCTGCAAGAGGCTGGATAGAATCTGTTCCTGGAATAGCAAGCTCCGGAGTACATGGAATCCACTGGGAACAGTGCAGAGACTCCTGTGTGCCACCAAGAGCTGTAAAAACACGACACCCACTCCCTGCCATCTCTCAGCTTACAGCACAGCTCCCCAATAAAATAATTTTGAAGTGGCTCACAAAGATAACAATCATGGAATGCAGTCTGTTGGGCACAACAAAAGCTTTGGGAAGGTGAAGAAGATGTGCTGTAACACAAGACAAATCTGGAACAATGACTTCCAAGGTTGGAAGGGAGAAGGTTAAGAACATGTAGGAAATTATGGCAGCTAGCTCACTTTACTAACAGACAAAACCAGCTCCATGTTGAAAGAGCAAGTATGGGAAGAAAGGGATGGGGAGCATCCTGAGGAGAGAAGATGGGCATGGAAGGATAAGGAAAGTTCTCACCAGCTACAGATATATTTGACATACTTAATTTCAAGCCAGAAAGAATGGGTAAGAGACAGATTCTAAAGGCTTTGAGTTCCTCTTTGTGCTGCATAAAAAACCTAAGGATCTTGTAGGGATGCAGTCCCACTTACACCATCAGAAGGGCCAAAGTCACATACGCAACAAAGAGAGGGACTGAAGCCAGAGCGAGCAGATTAAGCAGAAACTCACCTTGACATCAGCTCCCAGCCAGCTGCTGACGCCTGCCCTAGAAATCCTCCCAAAAAAGCTTCCTCCAGGCCGGAATGTCTCACGCTCCCCTGCTGTCTTGTTCCCCGTGGAACAAGACTCCCAATACCCCATCACCTCCCCTCACACATTCAGTCAATACCTTCACATCCTGTGCTATTCATCTTTCTCATCTTCTCTTCATCCTCATAGCAGAGCTATTACCTACAACACTCCTAATCACAGTTAATTGGGTGTCTGCTATATGGAAGAGATCCATAATCTTCAAAGCATCTCCCAAACAAACTGGAGCAGAAGAGATTTCCCCCTCTGCTCAAGGCATTTGGCAAGAGCACAACACCAGACATTACACCAAGTAGCCTTTTTGTTTCCACTCCCTGAGTCACAACCCTATGCATCAAAGATTGATTTCACACCTATCCGGGATGAATGAGCTTTCCTAAACGTTTATGACATGTTCAAGAAAAAAAAAAAAGCAAGGGGAAGATATGACTCACCAAGTATTTGCTAATCTATAGCTGATCTTCAGAAGTTATTACATCTGTATCGTGTTTCAGAAAGAAACGTGCAGATTTCAACACTTATCTCAGACCTACAGCACAGCACTCTAGGGTTAAGGGTTACCACAGCTGCTGGATGGACAAACCACACACAGTAGCCTTCTCCAGGAGACATAAAAACACCAAGGCACACACAGATCAGTCAGAAATTAAAGGTTTCCTTAAAATTACATACTCATAGATTCAAGGCTTTTTTCTTGAACTCTGCTGTAATCTCTATTCTCTTCTATTAGGGCAAATGGCAGCACGGACTCAGCAGGTTCAAGTTTATTTTATTTCTTTTTAACCACCAAAATTCTTCTCAGGTTTCCAGAAGGACCATGTTGTCTCTTCCCATCCTCAAAGGTATTTGGCAGAAGAAGAGGCAACGCCTGTACCAGAACCGAACAGATAAACTGTCTCCCTTGGCTGGCTGAATCACTGTCTTAAATTAAGCATAAGAATATGGAAAATCCCAAGCTTTCCTTTGCCTCCCCATATTCCCACTCCCTGTTTCAAGGGGGAAATCCTACACAACTTCAGGAATCAGTTTTGCCCCCAGGTACAGACAAGTGAAGTAGACGGCAGGCTCCAGATTCCTTGGCCCAGCTATGTTTTTTCTCCCAAGAGCAGACCCTAAAGTTACTTTAGGAGATGAATCCACACAGAATCCAACCACTTAGATGGTCTTTATTCAAGGAAAAGGACTGCAACACTTAAGAGACAGACTCAGAGCAGTAGTTTCTTGTTTAGGGAATCCTGCAAACAGCCCAGCACAGAGTTTTTGCACCACAAATGTTGAAGCCTGCAAAAGCTGAGCAGAAAGAAATGCCACCTATAGAAAAAAGTTTTAAATTGCTGGAAAATCAATTTTTCATTGAAACCACCAGGGTGAGGAAGGGACAACTCCCATGGAGGTTGGACTTATCACAGCTGGTGGTGCCAACGAACTGAACTCCAAATTTGGAAGATGAGAATTGACACTACAGACCACACCACCAATCCCACCAACCTTCACAACAGCTATTATCAAGATCAACAAAAGAAAGTACAAAACCCACTTATTCGGGAAGCTTATCCCCTGCTATTCCCAAAGCACAGAGCTGTGTCCACTCTAGCAGATGCTCACTTGCCTCAGAGTTATCCAAGCACATCCAACTCTGCCACAACCCAACAGCAGTGATGTTCACAGGACATAGGCTAAGGGCTCCCTCTCCCAAGCAAAACCATGCACGTTGCTCCACACACTTTCATAGAAACTCTTTTTTTCCCCTTCATTGTCCAAAGATTTAGGACTGTGCTGTCCCACATACAAGAAACAATGCACTCTTAAGAACAAAACTTAAAACATGCACAAAAATACAGATGTAAAACCTCAACACCACCATTTATCTAAAATTATAACTTATATATAAGTTACTGGATATCAAAGCAAACAGAAGACAAGTAATTCTGCAGTGCTCACATCTGATGCAGAACCTCCATGTTCCACTGCCACCAGTCAGATGTGGTGGGACACAGAAAGGACATCAAGGCACATCAAGTTATGTTCCTTAACTTCCACCAAAGCAATGTGGGCTTTCTGTTTGGTTGGGGTTTTATTGTTTGCTTTGGTTGGTTGGTTTGGGGTTTATTTTATACCTTCCTTCATTTTTTCCCGTTTACTTCAGCAGACCCAGAGCCTTTTTGCTAGTTTTGACACTTTCTTTTCCCCAGCCATATTTTTACTGTGTGTGGGCACTTGAATTCTCTTTGATTACAAAAGAATTAAGCACTCAACTACCTTAAAAACCGTGCTTCTTTTCAGTATGTTGTTCCTATTGTATTTCTTTTATGTTCCACTTCAATGGCTACTAACATACCAAGCCCAGGTCTTTGTTTTTTTTTAAATGAAGCAGATCTCCTGACAGCATTGGCAACAGAAGCATTGCTTGAACAGAGGAACCAACAGTTGCTCTTAACAGTGTATGGTAATGAATGAGACAATCCCCATTAACCCTGGCTAATAACCACAGTTTCACACCCCACAAAAGTCCTGCTGCTTGGCAAAAGAGGAACAGGCAACCTTCAATTAACTCTTTCTTTCTTGTTTAAATATAGTTTCCTGAGTTTACTGGTGACCAAATCCTTTGCCTAACTCGTGAGAGTTTTATTTCAGTGGGAAAACTCCAAGAATTCGGCTTTCATTCAAATAAAATCTGAAATTGACTTCGGGTTCTCTTATGGGCTCCACTAGGGAGGAGTCTGCATCTTTGGCCAAGACATTAAATCTTCCTCCCCACCAGGTAAATTCTCACTGGCTAACAGCTGGAAAAGAGCGGGATGACTGACACACACAACAATCCGACAACTGAAAATAAGCAGATTGATCTGTTATTCCCATTCTTGCCAGCAAGTGTTGCTGTTTACCAAGGGAAAGCAAGAATGGGAAAAAAAACCCACAAGAAAGAAAAAAGTACTGCTAAATTTTCTTATTGTGTTTGTACCCAAATCTTTCCATGCAGAATTCTGATTCACCAGTTGAAAGTCAGTGGGGCTTCAGAAGAACGTGCTTTCAATAGCTTCTGAAAGCAGAAAGCTTGCAGACTATTTTCTGGGAAAAAAAAGAACATGCATATGATCTTCTGCAGTGTTGATAAGCACAGAGCAAATGCCCAGGGAGAAAATTTGTGTGGGGAGATAACTGCAGAAACTATTCTTAGTAACAGAGTTCTGCATCTGTTAAACTAACTCTGTTGGCACTGCGCTGAAAATTTATATTCACAAACACGTGTTTCAAATGTTGTGAAAAAGATACTATTTTAAATCCTGGTTTATGTAACCTGAAACATCTCTGAGAGCTCATGGAGGTATTTTCATTGCGTACCAAGGAGGAGCAGAGCCTGGTGGTCCTCAGCACAGGGGGGACTCAAACAAGAGCCAGTGGTGTGAGGGCAGCAGAAGCCCTCAAGCTAAAATCACAGCAAAAGGCAGAGCAAAGCCCCACCACGTACAGAAACAGGTTATACAACCACAGGCAGGCCCAAACGTGGATGAAAACTTAAGGCTTTAAAACTGGCATTTTGCTGTTCAAATCACTGTCACGCAGCACAGAGAACTCATCTTTAGCAAAACATTTAAACAAATCCTCGATGCTCAGTATACCATGACATTCCACTTTCTGATCATGCACCAAACATAGGATTTCTAGGCAAGCAATAAAGCCCTTAAGAAGCCTGCAGATGAAAAGAATATAGTGCAAGCTTTGTGTGTGACAATGAATAAGATGGCAAATTCATCTGAAGACAATGGTTAGATCCCCAGTTTTAACACACAATTTTATTGATCAAATTTAAATACCTGTTTTAGCCATCTTATTTCCCTCTGCAAACTACTTTTGGTAGGAGGAAAGTTCATTACAGACTTTTTATTCCCTTCTATCATCAGCCATTTTTTCAAGCCCTGCCATAGCATTTTATTTTTGGGCACTCTTAGAAGCTGGGGTAGAAGGTTCCTCTCTCCCCAATACAACAGCGCCTCCAAAGGTAGATCAAGCAGAAACCGTGGCAAACCATTCATTTTCAGTAACTCCTATGTGGCTGTGCCTCTAAGTACCAAACAGAACTGGACCCCTGGATGCAGTAAATAATTGCTGTCAAATTGAATAAGACCATTCACTGCTAAAACCATAGCTGAAATCTCATCAAATGGCTGAGAACGGTCTTTGTGTTTGACAGCACCTGAAGACCACTGTGACACCTTCCTGCAATTTTAAGTGAACATCAGAGACTCAAAGTCTGAAAGATTTTGAAGAAAGACAGAGAGAGAAAAAAAAAATAAAGCCTGAAAGTTGCAAGGACTCCAGCAAAACCGATTTTTACTCGGTTAAACAGCCAAAAGCAGTATTATATTGTGTACCACCCACACCAGACTTGCTCACAATCCCTTCCTCCTAGCTCTCAGGGGCCATATTCTGGTACTCATTTTGAAAAGCAGCCTCCTTCTTTAACCACCTTCTACTAAAATGCTTTTTCTTAAAGCTGATGGCAAAGACAGGCCCTACAGTAGTTGCAGAGAAGGTGTTTTTTTCCTGCTAAGCCATCCTCATGGCAACAGCCAGAAATACCCTTCAGTAACCCCTACATGTCAACAAGCTCCATTCCAGCCCAGGCTGTTTGGTATAGCAGTTCTTTCACAAGTCTCTGGTGGGACTGTAAATTCTGGCAGTGTCAAATACATTTCCTTTTATTACAAAACCATTTTGAAGCCATCAGAAAGATTTCTCATTTGTAAACTAGCACTTCTATATTTAGGATGTTACTTGGATTACAGATTTATTTTTTCTTCCTGACACTGCAGAAATGGAGGAAAATAAAAGGCAGGAGGAACACTAGCAGAGGCAAGCAGGCAACTTTTCAAATACTGGAAAAGGGTTTAAGTTCTTGGAGAAGCGGACTGTTCCTTTGGTTTAGAAGGAAACTTCCAGATGAAACACTGTCCCTGATTTCACCCCTCTGTAAAATGGAAACTCTTCCTCTGGCCAGGCTCACCTGCAATGTGACTTGTGGTCTGCTTCTGAAAGCAAAGGGTCTGGGTGTTACAGGGATGTGGGATGAAAAACCAAAGATTCATTGAGTGCCCAGTCAGGAGAGGACTGTATACTTCCGTAACTCCCCATTTCTTCCCTGCTGAAAGCACAAATACAACCTACTGACTCCTCAGCCAAACCAAGGGAAGCAGATCCCCCTCACAAGGCATCTGCCCCCCAAAGACAGCAGCCTTTTAGAAGTGCTGGGCTAAGTTGTTTTAACATGTACACTGAAGTGCATCATGATATGGACTTTGCGAGTCAAATAAAATATGACAAATAGCTGATGAAAGTACAGATTTCAGTTTTTCATCTCAACTAAGACACTGGGAGAATAAACAAGTCGCCTGTACATGCAAAAATAAACAGAACACAGCTTGGCATGAGACTGCTAAATAAATTCTAAAAATCAAACTAACGAACATGACTGACAGCATAATGACTAATACCTCACATAAAGCAAAACTCTTTCTTATGGACTTGGGACATTCTGGTGTCTTGGACTGGATTCTCCCAACTCAGATGCGTTTGCTTTCAATTCTGGAATAGCTGGCTCAATTACCTTCTCAGAGTTAAGTATATCCAAGATTTTGATTCCTTGACTAAAACCTGCTCTGTAGCTAAAACTAACACCAAGGCCTACCCAAATGGCTTGGTACAAATAAACTGGGGGAGGGCTGCATATATTACTTCCCAGATCTCTGGATAGACTTTTTTTGGGGGAGGAGGGCACTGTTCCAATAGTTTCTTAAAATTACAGCAGCAGAACAGAGTGTGAAGCTGGGTGGCAAGGAGCTGCCAACACATCAAGCACTTGCAATGATTCATTAGTCCACACTTTGACGAGTTGTTCCTGGGTTTGAAACGAGAGAAAGAAGGAACGAGACATCCAACCTGCCAGAGCTCAGCTGAGTGGTATCAGAACCCAGGTGCTGGAGAATGCATGGGAGAGGCAGAATCACATCTTGTCCTGTTCAGCACCCTGTCTCCAGTGGGAAAGGACACAAGCACAGCTACTCTCTGTGCTCTGCTCCCCTCCAGCATCCACAGCCATTAACTGAGGGCTAGAGCAACCCCAGTCCAGCTGCCTTCAGTGTCTGGTTTGTCCATTAAACTGCCCAATCTTTTGGAGACTTCCAGTACAATCTACCTCCACAGACTCCTGAACAACCAAATCCACGTGTTAACTACTAGCTTAAGCTTATTAATTTCCCTACAAACCCACATTATTTCATTTCATGTGTTTACTTTTATTTTAACCCAGGTAGCTATCTTGTGAAATGATGGAAAAGTGGTTTGCATCTTGAAGTCATACAACATTAACTGGTAGGAAAAAGAATAAACCAAGAGAACAGCCATTAGTAAGGGACCACTTTGATGGTTCAGCATTTGTGCTCAATCATCATCTAACATCTCTGCCTGTGTATTTTCTTTGAATGAAAACATTACTATAATTTCCTATTTATTGAACCCTAATCTGTTTTCACTATTAAAGCTTCTTCCAGGTTTCCATCTTCCCTTTCCCCACAGACAGGGTCTTTGAAAAGTTTTTATCAAATGTAATGTGTAATTCAGCCTGCTCCAGCTATTTCCAGATGGCCTGCAGTGTGTTGAAGTTATATACTCATGATTTTCCAAAGAAGAAGAAATAAATGGAAGTAAGACAGGATTTCCAAAGCAAGAACGTCGCAAGTACCTCAGGAATTACAATACTTCATTTCTTCTAATAAAATTACACTGAATTGGATTCAGTTCACAGAGATACCAAACACTCCCAATGACTTCACCCTTGTCTCCAACCCAAACAGCTTTTTCATGGAAAGAGGGCCACGGCACATACAGGTATTCAGGCTGTTGGCACATCTTACTGGAATCTCTTGTCTGAAAATCCAGCCATTAACATATGGAAGAATTGGAGCAAGTGCTTCTATTTTTATCATACACCATCTTTTCTGAGTTATAATGTTATCTGCATTAAAAGTATTCAGCAGAAGACAAAAAAATCGTGAATCAGGATCAAGAATTACAGCACAGAGCTTAGCCTGGCCATCAGTATGATGGCACTGTTTTCTCTGCAGAATCCTCATTCAAGTTTTGTGCTGCACAGTACAAATACACCTGCAAAAGGAGCTCCTGAATAGCATTATGAGGCAGCTCTTATAGGAAGACAGCCTGGAAGACCAGGAGACAAATGTGTCTCCACATTCCTGTCTTATACTAGAAGCATCAGTAAAGCAAATATTCTTCTGCTTTCATTACAACAGGTTCTGTCACTTCACCACAGGCATTACTTCCTTGCCATGTCACATCTTACCTAAGACCCTACACCTGTCCAAGGCCCTGCTGCCACAAATCTCTGGGCCATACTGAGCCACCACAAATACACACGGGGACAGGGCTGGAATCCAGAGCCACAGTTTTCCAATGCTCGAGAAGGAAAGCTGGATGATGGTCACCAACAATACCACATTTCTCCAACAACTTTCCAGCACTGCTCAGTGCTTTACCCCACTTACAAAGAAAGATCCTCAGAGGAACCTCCAGATGTACCTGCCCCGACCAAGTCTATTGAGAGCTCTCTCCTGGGCAGGACAAGGAGCAGGGTTCTGCCAACAGTGAGGCAGTGGGTGTGCTAGGACTCCATCCCATCATGCTGACAGCTCTGCCTCATTGTTTCCCCCTGCAACCATCTGCTTCTCATGTCTTATTCTCAGATAGCAGAGCTGCTGTGAAGCAGCCCACCACCTCCCCTCATGCACACACAGCACCTACCAGCAGCACGGGACACTGTGTCCCGAGCAGGGACCTGAAGTGTTACAGTAGAATAAGTCATAACACAGAAAAAAAAGCTTTTTACAGAAGATGGTGTTGTTGGAGCTTCCCAGATATACTGCTGACAAAATAATGACATGCTTCATCACCATTTCCCTGATGTCTGTCAACAACAGGGGAGCCCTCTTCAACCAGTACAGCTGAAAGCACCCTGTATCAAAGTTGTAGGTCTATATTCAAAGCTGCTGAGGAGAAACAAGGTTTATGTTCTGATTAATTGTTCAGGACAAGAATATGGGCTCTGACATAATGTAATAGCTATTTTGGCACAACTTTTGAGGAGCATGAGTAAGCAGCCTCTCCTAATTGATGTGCAGATCCTGGAGTGGGTAGTAACTGCATAATAGCTTCATGTTGTCTTCTGAAAGTTAACACAGATGTGAACCCTGTCAAACTAGTCCACAGTTACCAGCAGCAGCTACTCACTGGAAGAACTTAACCCCATTTCATCCTTTATCTATGTTTTCTGTCTTCCATGGAAAAAGGATTAGCACAGGACGACTTGGCAATCACAGCCTCAGTCAACACAAACGGTTCCAGGCCTCAGTGGTGGCAGGAGGACTCCAACAGTCCACCAAAATCCCTTGGCTAAACACGTTACCATCCAGCAGAGGACAGACAGAGCAGCCACGTGTGCTGTTAGACAACAGCCAACGTGTTCTAAGACAGTTTAGCTTAGTCTGTAGTCAGAGGGGTTAGTTTTAACCTGCATTACGTGGTATTTGCTGTGAACCAGGACTTTGCACACAGATAACTCCTGCTGTAGAGCTGACAGCAGTAAATTATTACACAGAATTAACTACACTATGCTTGAGCTAGAAGATGATTAGCTCAGTGAGTCTGTATTTTTGGGTCATGGCTCCTATGGAGTAAGCATAAAGCTCAAGAAGAGAGCACTGGTAGGTTAACAGACCACTGGCATATGCTTCTCCTTCATTTTAAAAATATCAAGAATCAGACAAAGTCCTCAAACTGCACTCCTTGGTAAAAGTGTCACTGGCTGTAAGCATGGTACTTGTCACACTTTCCGCTGGAATGCTGGTTTTAAGACAGTGAAGTTCAACTGCACACAAAGAAGCAACCACAGGCCAGCAACCATGCAACTCACACATGACTTCTACCATGTTTTTATAAGGTCAGCAGCATGATTTTAAGTTCCATCCAACCCAGCATAACTGCAAGCTGTCACAGCAGGAGGAGTCTGGCCCACAGTCTGGCTCTCAATCCTCTCCTGGGTTGGGTCTTGTAACTGTGTGGCTGTAGCACAAGTCAGTTCTGTCAGCAGATGGAAAATTTCTTATTTTGAGGATGTGTGGTCCTTTCCCATGGAATCAGCGAGATAAACCAACTCTCCTTACAGCCGTTTAAGAGCCCAGATCCTTCTCAGGACTGGGCACAGCCATACCTTGCAGACATGAGGTGTAGCACAAAACCACACCCACGTAGTGCAGAGTCCTTCTGACACTCGTGAGGTGAACTTTTACCCCACATTACTGCCTTGGAAATCAAGCAGCTAAGTAAGTGATAAGAAGCTATGTTTTACCTTAAATCACTCAAATGATAGCGAAGAAGAAGCCTCTGATTTCACATACCTAAGTTAGAGAGATGGCTGGAAAAACAGTGAGTCTTCTTCATCTTTACCTTCAATATTTTCTGAACTAGACAATGACAAACAACTGGTAAAAGCGCACTTTTTCATATGACAGGGCAAAAGAATAACAGACAGCATTGCTCTGCAAATGTTAATGTTCTGAACTGGAGTTGTTACGCAGCGTCTGGTTCCCAGACCAAAAAAGATGTGTAATCAGCGTTCTGTGCATGCAATGTCCAGTATAAAAAGGGAAAGCTGCCCCTTATCCCTGCAGTCACCCAAAACTCCTGGGCAGACGAAACTGGTGCAGTTTTCCAGGCTGTTTGAGGACCTGTACCTTATATCTAAAGGCAAGTGGGCCTGCATGAACTGGTGTGATGCCAGCAGTCCAGTCCTGAAAGCACAGGACTTACCAGCTGGCACATA
>JACBWW010000009.1:13496710-13512110 GCA_020086605.1 Lanius collurio | reverse complement strand
TACTAATATCATCCTCATCTAAAATAATGAGGTAAGAAGGACCACTAAGTCTACTGGGTCTCAGGTTCCTTTGGAGCTTCTAGAAGGCATTAAGAAATCTAATCTCTTCCCCAAAAAATGCTGCTTTGGGAAATCACCCGTAACTTTCTGCTTATTTCTCAACAGTTATTGGAAATGCAAAATGAACAAAGTCTGGAACAGTAAACATGGCTTATTTTCTATATTTGATGTTTTGCTGTTGCCAGTCAACTCCAATTATCCAAACATGTCAAGAGCTTGAGAATACAGAGAAATGAAGGCAGTCTCAGAAAACAAACTGGACACTGTACATGGAAACCTTGATGGCTGACAACAAGTAAATCAAGTAAGACTGCTATGGCAGGGCATAGCACTGTACTCCTGCTTGTTACTGACAATGCCTTTAAAGACTTTTATTTAATTGCTACACTTCATTTTACCCTGGAAGACAGCTCTGAAATAAACTTTTCCAGTAACTCCAATAAAATTACCATTATGCTAAAGAACATAAGTCTTTAAAATCTCCAGTTTGTTAGCCCTTGAGGCTGCCAAAAACAATCTACAGAAAACTGAAGCATAGTCCTAGACAGTCAAGACAAGATCAGCCCCAATTGAAGATTAGATGCTCAATTCCATGTTATATTTGTTTAATACACCTTGGCCAAAGTACACTGTATGCTGTCCTGATGAACAGAAACAGCTACAGGTTACAGAAAGCCACTTTGTGCACACCAAGGAACTGATTCTAGAATTATCCCAGAGCAAGAAACGGCCAAAGTTCATGTTTACTATTTTAGAAGTAATTTCAACTTCAGTGTGTGAATTCATAGCAGACAAGTTTGTGCTGGTGCATCAAAGAATATTTTAGTCAACAGCCTGGTGGAATTAGACATGTTAAACAGCCCAGATAACATCGCAAGCGATGAGCATCTGTCAAATGCTCTGCACAAACAACACCAAGGCAGTTCTGCAGCACTGGACCCAACCTCTGCTCTGAAGCCGAAATGCTTATTAAATGCAACATTATTTTGTAGGGTGCTTTGCATCCATCCACAATGGTCAGTGGCAGAGTGAAAAACTAATCTGTGTCACAGGGGACTGAATCAAAATGAGGAAGAAAACTTGGTGGCCCTTGAGCCACAACTGAAAAGGATGTAGAAGTTTTGCCCACCAGGTCTTTAGCTTGACCTGTACAGTACACTGTTCTTTAGGGCAAAACCCAATAGTTTATATAAGAAATGCAGTCCCTGATTTTGCTTCAAAAAGCAAAGCTGAGGGAGTGCAGCTTGGGGAGGAGATGTGCAACCTCCTGCACAGCACTGCAACACAGAAGTCAGGAAAAAGTTTATGTATAACTCAAAAAAAACCCCAAAACACAAAAAAAAGCCCCACATTTTTTTCACTGTGAGGATCATCAATACTGGAAGAAGTCACCCAGAGAAAACTGTGACGCCTCTGTCTGGAGATACTCAAAACCCAGCCATGACATGGCTCTGAGCAATGGAGCTGGACAAGACGATCTGCCGAGGTGCCACCTCAGGGACTGTGTGAGTCTATAGCCACTGGGAAAAGCTTCAGACTGTTGGAAATAAGCGTATTCCAAACTTTCAGATCCTGTCCATGTTACACCCAGCTTCAGACTTGACAACATTGAGGTTGGCTTTGAGAACAACCTAGTTTTGGATCCAGAAAGCTGTGGTGATATCCAGCTCCTTTTCCAGGGAAGCCACATAAGCACTCACTGTCACAGTAGGCAAACACACACATAGGGGGCTGAAGGAACTGTTCTGTGTGATATAAGCATGTGCAGCTCTAAATACTCATCTCAAAAATTATCATCAGGACATCAGAAACTAAATGGTCAGTTAAGTCTTTTGGGGGGAAAAAAAGAAAAAAAACCAGTTGATAGTGCTCATCCTCTACTAAACAAACTATATCGTAATTCAGTTAATTCTGCATCTCCTGTTGAAAAGATTATGAATTTATCTTTTTCTAGTGAGATTTTTTTACTTTTCTAAGTAGTACTTCAATGAAAGTGGAACATATTAAAATCACAGTGTCAGGCTCAAAAGGACATCAGATTTAGGATCCATATGCTGAACATTGTTCTCCTAATCCAACAACACGGATTTCGGCTCAAACCATGAGCTGAAACTGAAGCACAAATAGTCCTGAGAGCACAGCTCACACATGTAAGGCTTGGTATATCACTCCCATGTTTGTTATAGGCCTGGGGCTGCAACAAGATGAAACTTACAAAACCAATTGAATTATTTAGGATTCTGAAATAAAGACTACACAGAAGTGTTGCATTGAACAAAGGCCTGATTGAGGCAGATCTTTAAACATATGCTTAGCTTCAGATGGCATTTAAGTCTGATCTCTTTCAAAGAAGCCTCATCCTGAACACTGGATGCTTTCTTAGCTCGCAGTTCCAACTACGCCAAGGATTTAAAGTACATTTGGGGGGAGCACAGTCTATACAGGCATTTGCTCAGGAAGAATGCTTTTGGGAGACACTATACATCATTTTAGTATTTCAATTACTTCTACAACCTCAAACAAGACCAAATTGTTTCTAAAATTCTAGCATACAGACACCTCCCTGAATTTTAACTCGAATTCTCATCTTCTTCTAACAAGATGCCAGGAAACAGAAAAGAGCCTGTTCCCAAAAACTTTGATAAAATTCAGTTAAATTATCCAGATGGTTTTCATTCCACAGAAAATACTAAACCAGCAGTCTGCAGAGCACAGCATTTTCTAAATACACAAAATAAAGAGAAAACAATGCACAAATGGAAAGTGCAAATGCTGAGCCTATTATATTTTTGTTCCAGCAGAAATGCAGCACAATCAATACAATCTTGCAGCTCTAGAGGACCCATCTTTCTGCGGCCAGGGGTGCTCTGCAGCTGTAAGCACCACCAAATAAACTGCACACAGCTCAACCACCTAATTTTTCCTGTGCTTCATGCAGAAAGGAGGAACTGCATTCCCACCCACTTAACCTCCAAAACTCAGCATTCCCTACAGCATGAGAAGCCAAAGAGCACCTGCTGAACAACCTATGTACTTTGAATGACTCTGCAAGCAGCCAAATTTAGCAAATTTGCTATTTTCTTCAAAGCACAGCCTGATTCTGTGGCTCTTAAATACAGGGAAAACTGTCTTAGATTAAATAGTGATTACAGATTTAGAATTTCAAGAGCTTTTAAAGTCCTTGCCACAGAAAATAAACCCACTGAGAAGAGATGAGGACAGATACTGCAATTTTCTGTGCTGTGCTATTTAATAAATCTCAATGCAAAGGAATTAAATTACAGATGGGGAAACAAGCATCTATATAATTATATGACAACACCTGAAATCATTCAAATCCACCACCAGCAGAATCAGAAAACTGATCAGCAAGAGATGAGCCGTGAAAAAAATCGCTCTGCAGTTACAGATGGATAGTCATCCCTTTTACCTGGCATCTAACTAAAATGTTTCATAGCAACAGAGCAGGAGTTATCCCACAGCAGGGGATGGGACTGGTTATCACACAAAGCAGCACCATCCTGCAAAGTACAGCCCAAAAACGAGAGGAGAAAACACGCCAGCAAGCAAACTCAGTACTTAAATTGAGTTTCTTAAACAGTAAGAAATCCTTGAAGTATTTCTTTAGATCATTAGTATGTTTTCTCATGCAGTGCTGCTGGTTGTCCTCATGACCCCCCCAGGAAGGCAGAGATAAGAGCATCCCCAGCCCTGCGGAGTGTTGCAGCACAGCGATGGCGCGGTGATGCTCTCGCAGTCCTTGGGGAGAGCAGGACCCTTCAGCGCCCCTGAGCCTTCGTTTCTGTGCCTTCCTAAAACAGCTCTTCAGACTGTCCAGGGAAAGTTCTGAGGATGGAAATGGTGGGATCATCAGCTGATAAAGCCACCCTCAGGTGCCCCAGGTGGAAGATCACTGCAAGAGCCACCTTTTCTCAGCAGCCTTCTTTTCATGGAGCCAGCACAACTCTCAGCACAGCAGAAAGCATTCAGGAACACAAGATCACTGGACCTGTTCCTGAGCAGGTCTATTTATAGTCTCCAGTGGTGCTGCAAGGCAAAAAAAGCCAAATGGTCCCCAGTTTCAAAGAGCAAGTCCCTAAAGTGTCCCCAACTGAGAATCAAGAACATGCACCCCAGACTGGGGCAAGAGACCACTGCAGGCACAGTGACTTGTGCCTGCAGTAGCAGGAAAACTTTGCCTTATGGACATCTTTGCACCCCAGCACAACTCTTACAAGCACCTTCATTAGAAAGGCTAAGTGAGGGATAATTATGACTCCTCCACAAAGGAGGACTGCTTTGGAAAGACAGCAATTACTGCCTGCTCAGAGGGATCTCTCCCAGAAAGCAGGAGGCTGCCATAAAGGTAGGGTGGCCAATTCCTTGGGAAATACCAAAAAAGCTGCAAGGAAGACCCTCCCCAGCTCTGAAAATGCCCAGTAGCAACACCAGGGTGCTTCCAGCCAACGCTGGTTTTGTTGTAGGGGCATCTCCAGCACCTCTGAGATCCTCATAACAGGCAGATCCGTATCACACTTTTCTAGGTTACTTGACACACTTGAAAAACACAAAGTCTTTGCTGGCCCACAGCATCGTCAGGGCAAGCAGCCCCTACAGCACAGCTTTGTACATTATCAAAAGTTGCATTAGCTGAGAACCAAATTATCACTTGCAGAGTAGTTTTGCAATTAGATTGAAACTGTAAATTGTGCAACAAGCTAAATTAAAAACAAGTTTGTGATACAGACATAATCTTGGTTCAATTTCTGCCTTACTCACCTTACTCCATTGTAACTTGTTTCTACACAGATTCAAGCTCCTTTTGCAGCACCACAAATGACTTCACATTCCTAAAAAATTAAGCACTCCTAAGAACTAATGTATGTTTGTCATCACTCTTAATATCCACCTTTGCCTGAAGCTTCCTCACCAACACTCACCACTCTGAGAGACCTTTTGGACATCAGAGTCCATACCACCCTTCACCTTCCTTGCCTTCCTACAACATTTCAGGATTCCTTTCCTTCATCCAACTCTCTCTGCCCCAAATATCACCACTCTTACTTTAAGCAGGTCCCCATACTTCATGCTGTGACCTTGATTACAGAGATTTGGACAACTACCTTTTAGATGGGGCTGAAAACCACCTAATTTCTGAGCACATCTTGCTTCCTGGTAGAATTGTTCCATGTCGTACAAGTAACTGTTTTCTGGAGCAAAGTGAGAACCATCCCCTTCAAACACTCTTTCCCTTCTGTTGCACCAAGTCACTTCTGCCCCTTCCAGGTTCAAACAACACTATACAAAGCAAATCTGAGTATGTTCTGCAAAAAAAGACACCTCACAAAGCCCATGTTTTTTTGGTTTGGGCACTCCCAAGGATGGTGGGCACTTTCAATCCTGTGTCTTGAGTCATAGTCAGGACTGGAACTCAAAACTTCTATGTGCTGAGTGGATAAAGCTGGGGCAGGGGGTTGTCATCCTACCTGCTCTTCCTCATTTCTTTAAGAGCACACCTGCCTTGGGCATACCACTCTGAGGAAGGTTTAACAACAGCTCCCCTGGACTCGACGCTCAAATCTTTGAGGGACAGCATTCAGCACCACCAGCAGTCTCTTGCAGCCTTCCCTGGCCAACTTGGGCATTCCCAAACTCCACAGGCCTGCTCTGAAGCCACCCTGAGTTCTTTAAGGAACTCAGACACCCACCTCATGGGGTTTTTTTTTAATTCCACTAGGCAACAGAACACATAAAAATGAGATGACGCAAGGCTAACCCAAAGTTCCCCTAATGAACATAGCCCCAAGTGTCCAACAGGATGTGACAGGTGGAGGGGCAGGCGAGCCCAGCCGAGGATGAGGTCACGAAATGAGCAGTTTGCACAGCACACTACTAATCTTAAATTCCAAACTCATTATGCACAAGCCTAACAAACAAAGGAGCAGCTTAGCAGATTTACAATGTACCTTCTCCGAGGGTGGAATAATTATTTATCTGATAGCAACCTTCATGATACAACAGCAATAAATAAATAAATGATTCCAGCAACTCTTGTGAACCATGGCTTCACTAGACAGACTGACAGCTGGAACGTGCCTTTAGCTGGCTGAGCTCAGATTGAGCTGTAAATATTTGCCATAAATAAAATAAAGCTTGCTAGACTGAGCAGAAACCCAAACACAGTAGTTAATGGCATCCTGGGGGACACTGCAAGAGACCCACACGACCCTGAACTCCTTCCAGCTTCCAATGAACAGCCCCTAAGAGGTTTTTTCCCCTCTGCTTTTCTCTAAGATCATTCCTTCCTGCACGTGTACACATGTCAGTATCATTGTGATTTCATTCTCTCAGGTTGTAACTGTTATTATCCAGGTTGATAGTAATAAACATTATAGAAAAGATTTGTATTCCTAATTTGGCTTCACAGCTGCATATTACCATGCAGTGACACATCCAGAAAAAGCATTTCCAAAGTCATACTTCATACAGGCTTTATTTCCTTTATTTAGATAAAAAACCCAAAGAATCCTGAAAGGAAATAGTACATGTGCACAAAACATGCTCAGCTAGGCTCTCCCACTCAGATCTCTCAACGATCCTTTGCCATTTCCATGGCATTATTCCGACCTCCCAGTTTGAAGCTCCAGAACCACATGTTCACCTTGCCCATATTCCCAATTTCTCACCATCTGACAGTTTCCACAGTCTGTTGCCATCTTCTCACCCTGAAACAGTACCTCCAGCTCAAGTTTTTTAACTGGCTGCTTCTCTTCCAAAGAGGATCACAGTAGTTCCTCTTTTCTTTATGCATTTATATGTTACAACAGGATGGCCAGCAGTAAGATTAGTAGCAACTGACTCCATCCTATAAAGCATGCTTCACTCAGGACATTCCAGTTGTTCCCACATCTTGTTACTTTTCTCTGACCTCCAGACCCCAATGCCCCTGCTCTACTTGTTTCCCCCATTCCTGCAGCAGCTTGTGTTGTCACATATTCGAAAAGAAAAGAGACAATGTCTCAGAATTTGGGTTACAGGCAAGCTTTAGCAATATACTATGTTATCATCGTGCTGTGTTAAACACATTAAAACTGGAAAGCTTCCAGCACTTAAGTATCTCAGAGATTATCAACATCTTTCCAGGAACCCAAAATACCAATATTCACCGGATTTTCTCAGAATTCACCCCAAATAAATTATTTAATGTAACAGTAGGCCAAACCAGGCACGTAATCCTTGCACACAGACAAAGACTGCCTTTGCAGGTTTGAACAGACACAAACGTCCTTCCAACTCTCCACAACTTCAGTGCTCTCTTCACAAGCAGCCTCAAAGGGTGGTCTGAGAAGACCAGACCCCCAACACACTCCCCCTGGCCACACCAGCCCAAACAGCAGGGTCAGGTGGCTTTATGTCCATTTTCTGCCAGAAGAGCAGCACAAAGGAAGGTGCAACGTACCTGTGAATCTAGATCAGTGTTTTTTGGGAAGCAGTTAAGGAGGATGAATCCAGGTCTTCCTAGAGGTGGTAGCTGCAGCATCATCTCCAGTGCAACTGTTTCCCTGAGCTGTAATATCCCTATGGAATACCAACTGCAGGACTGGGCTCCAGCCACCTGACACCGCACCTGAGGTGCTCTAGAGTAAGAGAAAAAGGGTCTGAAAAAAAAGCACTTGCTTGTTCTTAATGCTCATTTCTGCAAGGAACACAGAATTCATAAACTCCACATCTGCAAATGTATGTCTGCCTGCACTGTAAAGGAATAATCTTCATGGGAACTGATTTTAAAAAAAAAAACTTGTTTACGGTTAGAGGCTGCTAATTACAATTAAAATACTAGCCTGAACACCACATTACACTTGCATTCTGTTTTACATAGCAGTATACGTAACAATCATCACAGCAAGCTGCTCTGTTGGCTCATGCTGGAAGAAGTAATTATATATCACAGCAACACAATTTTGCCCTTCAACCTGCCAGTCCAGTCCACGCAGCAGCTGCGAGCAGCAGGTCAGGGTGGGGGGAGCCTACAGAGTGTTTCTACATAATCACTTACCACTGAAGGAAAAAAAAGCCAAAAACCATCAGCCCCTGGCTTGTATGCTTGGTAGAAAGCTGCTAACACAAACATTACAGCAGCCCTTGCAGCAGGGATATTACCAGAAAGAATGAGCTCAATCCAAAGGCACTATTAGTGTTGAAGTATTAGCTGGAAGTTGTAGTGCAAGCCTTCCCTAGTAAGTGTCACCATTTTTGTGCTTGTACCAGTGATACCCACACTGTTCTGTTTCACCTGGACACTGCTGTGACCTCTCTGAAACACTTATTCTTACATGAAGCCCACAGACAACAGTGACTAAGCCCTATGCAAGTCACAAGCTGAATTTCTGGGCAAAGATTCTGAAACAGAGCCTTTCAAAAGGCACCCCAAAACTGTTAGTGCCCACCCACAGCAGAGTCTTGAGTTGCCTAACACTGAAAACTGCACTTAACTTCTGCCTTGGATGGGTTGGAGAACAGGCTGACCTTTCCCAAGACTTTGGTTCCAGTGAACCAGAATATTTCAGTCTTGACACTCAAAGCAGCATCAGGTTTTTTACAGCTGTTGCAGATAAAACAGTGGCATTGTTATATTATGAATATGCAATAAAACTAGTTTTCCTGTGCTGTTTTTTTCCCCAGTATGAAGTGTAAAACTACACACAAGCCACTAGTTGTGCTGTTACTGTTTAACTGGAGATTATTAAAAATAAATCATCACAGTTCTCTTATAATATGATAGTGATGCAACAGTTAACTGTCCAGCAAAATCTGCCATGGCAGGCTGCTTAATCATGTTGTCTTTGTTCCAGCAAAAAATTATATTAAAAGAGACTGAAATTTTCCAAACAAAAACATTACAGCCTGTGTATTTCAAAAACTTTTTGATTCCAAAATAGAACGAGACAGACAATAATGGCCAACAGCCTGACCAGCTTAATGGAAGTTGGACTCTCATTTTGTTCCCAACACTGAAACAGCAGATTGTTCACAAAAGACAATTAACAGCCAACAAACAATTTCATTTTTTTTTAGCAGAAAAGTAAACAGAAAATTACTCCTATTTCATTTTCAAAGTCTTAAAGCATGTTGCTTTGAAAACCAAATGTAGAAACAGGACGGCATCGTTAAGTGTCAGAACAGGTTTCTCCCCTACCCTCATTTTTAAGCAGCTGTACTGATTTCTTCCTAATCAACTTTTAATCAGAGAGCATGGTTAAGAAGCTGAAGTTGCTTGTAAAATAGCACATCTGCAAGTCTCTTCTGCTCTTGCTTCCCAGTTTTCTTCTAGCTCCTGCCCAGACCATACAGCAGGAATTAGTCATGTTGCCTACCACCATGCTGGAAAGGACCTCTGATACATTGCCCTAAGTGCCAAATAAAAACACACAGTGCACAAGAGGCTCTGCAATGACTTGTTAATGACAATGGGTAGGTTCACAGCAGCCCCACAGATTCTAGACCAGAAGGTTGTGAAATGATCTCCACTCTATATGGGGGAATGAGCAATACCAGGGGCAGTCCAGCTTTCCATTAGCAGGGCTGCAGAGGCTTATTTCCAGCCTTTTAAGAGACAGAATATATTGATTCAAATTATCACCTGGAATCTGTAAATCAACAGTAGCCAGCTAGGGAAGTTTCCTTCTCACCAGAAAAGTACGGATTTATTTCAAGAAGAATGCACACGTACTTACACACAACTAACGCAGCCAGCAGTCTCATAAATAAAAAGCAAACACATGTGCTTGCTAAAAGATGCACAGTCAGTGCAGCCAGCTCGGCCTCAAAATATCTGTGCCCTCTCTGATCAGCTTGGCAGCCACACAAAACCCTCCCGAGGAAAGCAGGCCAGGGAAGCGAAAAGGTGATGCTCAATAGTTCATATCAAAGCAAATGCTGAACTGAATTTCATGGGCTATTTCTGTTTCCTTGCTAAATAGCAAAGGCCTACTGCAAATAACAGAGTGAGAGTTTTGCAGGAGAGAAAAGGTCACCCAGGATCTCTCACCATGGAAAATGCTGTGCTACAGACAGGGAGCAGCACCGGCTCCCTGTGTAAAGAAATATACGGAAATACCACTTATTGTCTCCACATGTTTATACAATAGACACTCCAACTGCAGCCTTTCAAGACTGTTTTCTAAAATAAAAAAGTACAAAAAGATGTGGTGAGGGTTTCCTTCCCAGTGCAGCAAATTTGAGGTGCAGAATAAACATGGAATTATTGAGTCACTCACAAAAATGTTACCGGAGCGATTTCAGAGACATACTTCTGGCTTAGCTCTACTCCCACTGACGTCGGTTCAGACTTTTACCACTGATTTCAGGCAGGGCTGGCCTACGTAGCACTTCCAGCTCAGCTATTATTACCTTTTAGTTTAAAATATGTAATGTTCCTCTGTAACAGACGGAAAAATATTTCAGGAACTTTTTAAATCTGTTCCTCCAAGATACATTTTTATTTTTTTTTAATCACACTGAGACGCGGTTCCTGGATGCAAGAACATGTGACCTGTTCTAAATAAAGGATATTTTCCACTTCTTGCACAACTGGAACAGATATAAGCAGTAGCCTGAACAAACTGCATTGCAGAACCCAACCAGAATATAAAACACTTGAATAAGATCCATAAATAGCAGTAATATGAAAAGACTACCTCCAATAAGGCACAAACTCAATGTTAAGCCTAATGTAATCAAGTTCAAATTCAATCACACTGCAAAGTTCATTTACAAAATTTAATTTGATCATCTGCAGGCTAAGGCACTAGGGCACTTCAGAAGAATCCTCTCTAGCTCCAGAGTAAGCACATGTTTCAAAAATGTGTGTCTATTTGGTGAAATTAATATTTCCTCAACAATCATTGTGAATTAAAAGGGAAGCTTTAACTAAATGAAGACTTCCACATTGACTACTAGGTAAGAGGAAAAAACCAAAAAGGAATGCTTTATAGGGGATCCCAACTGGACAGAGATGAGGCACCAGCTGATATAAGTAAATTATAGAAGGTTTGCACAATGAAAAAGGTCTTTGGACAGCAGGAATGATGAGAATTTTATAAAGACATCACTGCTTTAATGATGACAAACTCTACATCTCAATGTTATTGCTCATAAAACAAAAACAAGCTTCCTAAGAAACTATCATGCAAATTAAATGCATTTCCTAATATTTTTTCCCACTAAAAATACTTCAGTAACTGCATCATTTGGGTGCTTTTTCACCATTCTGAAAATATATGCAACAGAAAAGGGCACAAATGGCAGTAACTTATCTGCAGGTTTTATTAAGAGTATGGCAGTAAATTACAACAGCTGACAGTAATTTACTGGTGCTTGTGAGGTCACACAGACCATCCAAATGGGCACACATTGCAGAGAACAAAAAAATACTGAGAAAATCAATTTAATATAGAAAACTTTGCTGCATTTGCCACACCAGGGTTGGTTTGGATTGCCCTGTGCAGAGGCAGGCTGTACAGCCTTTACCTCCAGATACCAGTTTGACATCCAAAACTTTGCCAAATGATTTAAAGAATCCACATTAGAGATGTAACTCAAGCCTCCAGCATCCTGCTGACTGCATGCAGGCATGTCAGGATCTGTGTTTACTTTTGGTAATAAAACTCCATCGATTTCATTGTACACTGCTTGTACCAGGAAACAAATCTTATTTGTTTGTTCATTACACAAACACATACATATTTAAGTGTATGTACTTGTAGATTAAAACTATTATCCTTTGTGAATATGGCAGGAGAGGAATAAAATATGAATATGAGGGGGGAAAAAGTAGATCTCATTGTCTTACTGGATAGTCTTAAAGCCCATTTTCCTCACACAGTGAAAAGTGACTCTGAAAAAACCAAAGCAACTGAAACATCATCTCAGTTTTCAAAGACATCCAACCATGGCAAATTCCAGAGACCCCATGAATGTAGGTATTACTTTGCCCAAGTATCTAACTTCTCATGAGTTGTGAGGGTTTGGGAAGTATGGATATGACTGATCTATCTCAGCCCCACATATCCTCTCCACCCCCTGTGATTAAAGCTTTTGCTGGGCTTACATTTTAACGTGGCTTCTAGCATTCAATTGTGGCTTGGCCTAAGTTAGTTCAGTATTTACTGCAAAAAGCTTTTATTATTGGACCCCTTGCGGCTTTGGATTGCAGACTTGAATTATGAAATAAGGATGGAGTAACTGCGAGGGCACACTGGAGAGGAGAAATCTTAAACTGGATGTCACATATTGGAAAACAAGCAATCTGGGAGGAAGCAAATAGGAGAGTTTTGCTGAGAGAAGGACAGCAGTATCAGCAGGGCTTAGTTAAACTGGTCAGCCAAACTGTTTCTTCTTGGTTCAGAGCACTGACATTCTTACCTATTTCTGAGCAGGATGGAATTTTCTCTGTACTCACAATTTCAGCTGCTATGAGTAAGCCCAGGATGCTTCTCAACTCTTATGGTTAAAAGATCAGAGAAAGCCCTGAATGTTGCTAGGAAATCAGCAGTTCTCACCAGGGAAAAGAGCAGATTGCTGTTTAGACTCAGCTCCTCACATCAGCTCTGGTTTGCCTGCTCCCCAGGCACCCTTCCAGAGCCAGGCTGCGGAGAGGGTAAGAAAGCAATTCCCATGGCCACAGTCCCACTACTACACCACGTTGACCTGCTGCTATTCCACTCACTGCTATGCAATTACTCCTGATTTACATCCACAAGAGAAAGCAGCAGGGTGATGCTGATACCCTCGATAATCATCAGTCAGACTGGTTCCAGGCCTGAGCAAAGCTGAAGGACTACAGAAGTCCTCTGAGATATGATCACGAAACAAACAGGTTTGTGAACAACTTCTACCTCCTGTTATCATCAAGTTTATCAGCCTGGCTCCAGGGACAGGTTTATATGGACCTGGCAGGGCCCCTGACTCCTTTGCATCTTCATCTCCCACAATACCAGGATGACAACTGAGTACCTCTCCCTTGAGGTACGAGCTGTACGTGAGCTGGGCAGGCTCCACACTGAGGTTAACATGTCAGTTCACTATCTGCCAGAAAAACCGTGGATTGTTATTCCAGCCTCGGGGCTCCCTCTTCTCATACACATGGGTACATGTGGAGCAACACGAGGCAGACTGGGACAAGCTGGTCACTCCTCCAAAAAGCTCCCCTGGAAACCTCAGGAGAGATGCTGGTCTGAGGCACCAGCAGGACATCAGGACGACAGACCCCTTTAAACCCAAAGGGTGGGTAGTGCTCTCTCTGCAGGAATATCTGTTAAGGAGGTACTGGGGAAATTCACTCCAGGGACATTTGAAATGGCAAAATTTAGAAGACAGTAAAATACTCCAGTGCTTCACTATAGAGTTTATTCACTTCTCCCTGAGAGACGTGAAAAATGCAAGGCTGCATTTGGGTCCCAGAACACCAAGTCAAAGGAATTAAAAGCAGTTGTAACATCTGCGCAAGGTCAAATGCAGACCTGCTACCCATGCTCACACCAGGAAAGCACAGACAAACTGCTGACTACAAAGAGGACAGCCACAAAGGGACAACTCCTGCACACCAGTTAGGACACGCAGCTGGCACGAACAGGGCAACTGGACCACAACAAAGTGGTCATGACTGCTGCACTCCGCTGGCAACACAAGCACTAAACCCGAAGCCCTGTGTGTCTCTCAGCTACCTCCATCACAGCTGGAACCCATCAGTGCTGGTGAACCCCATCTGCTCTGCACATTAGCCTGGCTCTCAGATAATTACCTAGGTAATGGCAACTTCCCTGCATAACCTTGGGGAGCAAAGGAGTTCTGGCAACTTCAGTTTGGTTGGATGGCCTGCAAGGCTGCACAGCAGCACCGCTACCTGCGCCACTACACAGCATCACCATTTACCTGTACCAAGGACTCAGTGTGAGGGCTGCTGTGAAGACCAGCCACAGGAGGTGGCCCCACATCTGTCAGCCCTTTTGACAGGAACAGAATTTTCAACACCTTTTACTACAAACCTTCAGTGTTTCTGAAGCATTCAGAGGATGATCAAAAAGTCATTTATTTACTTTGAAGTTTGACAGGCCGTACAATCTAAACTCATTCTAGCACTTCTTTTAAAAAAAATATTTACATTCTTACTCATTTTTCCACTGCACACAGATGTACAAAGAGCAGTGTTCAAAACTCAAATATGAATATAGAGACAGGCTAACAACAGACTTGATTACAAACATGATACATTCACAGCAACGACCTTATATTCAGGAGAGTGCTGCTTAGGAGAGTGTTGAGGTGAAATGGAGGGTTCCTTGAATGAAAAAACAGAGGGAGAAACGTGCCATCGCTGACAAGGCAGATGCTCAAGGCGCGGGAGACCACTGACTTTCTTTTCCCAGCAGTAGGACGGACAACGTGTCGCTCACAGCCCACAAGGGAGGGAAACACACACAGACCGCCTTATTTCCCTTTACAGAGCATATCTGTGCGACGCAGCCGCTCCAGATAAGCTAACAGGGTCTATCTACGGGAAAAAACACTCTAGGAAGAAAGTGACCTACCTAGCAAAAGTTTCCAGTCCCCAAGCAACTGCAAGTAGCAAACACGCTCTGAGGCTAAAAAAAAAAAAAAAAAAAAAGAAACCAAAAAAACCCCACACAAACAAAAAACCACCAACCAAAAGCCAATCAACCAAGAACAACCTTAGATGCTACAACATCTTGCAACCCCTCCGCGCTGACCCCGCCGGGGGGGGTCTCGGCCGCAGGCAGCGGCGCTCACCGGGGCAGGTACGGCCCTGGCCTCGTCCCCCCTCCCGGCGGGGCTGCCCCGGGTGACAGCCGGGCCCGCACGGCCAACAATGCCCTTTACATAACGCGGGCCCGGCCCGCCCTCCGCCAACAACGCCGCTATTATGGCAGGGAGCGCTCGGCGGCCGCCCCGCTGCGCAGCACCGTCCGGGGGATGCTCCGCGCCCGCGCACGGCGGGGACCCGCGCCCCGCGCCCCCACCTGCTCTTGAGGGGCTGGCTCTTCAGCTCGTAGTACGTCTTGGGCTCCTCGTGGAACTCCTCTCCCACCTCGAAGTCCGGCACGATCCCCGACTCCGCCTGCATCGTCGCCGCGGCCGCTGCGAGAGGGAGAGACGGGAGGTTACGGCTGCGGCGCCGAGCGAGCCCCGGCGCGCCGCCCGCCCCGCTCCGCTCCGCTCGGGTGGCTCGGCTCACACACAGCGCCGCCCGCCCCGCCTGGGACTTGTAGTCCGCCCCGGGGCCGGCCCGGCCGCCTCCGCCCGCCGCGCACTACAAGTCCCG
>JACBWW010000009.1:13453509-13496331 GCA_020086605.1 Lanius collurio | reverse complement strand
AGCAGATAATCTCAGAACATGGAGGTGGGAAGAGCCTCTGCCACACACCATTGTACCCACACAGGTGCCAGTCCCAGGGAGAGCCAAAGAGGGACAGCTGGATGGGTGGGTGGCAAGGAGGTCTTGGAATGGGAGGATTTGGATGGTGTCAGGGATTACAGAAGTCCTGTGCCTGCTCAGCCCCTGTGAGTGATGGGGTTGGTCGTTCCTTGGGTTCAAACACCCTGGACATGGAAGGTCCCATTCAAAACTCATTAAATGATCCTGTTTGATCTTTGTTGTTTTCTTCATTTTGGGGGATGGTGCTGCAGGAAGATGGATTTCAGGAATGGGCCTCTGTCCCTGCGCTCATGGGGGGCTTTCTCTCAGCACTGATTGAGACTCAGGACATCTTTAATCTCCCTTTACAACACAGAGGGCAAGAAACCTTCCTCAGCTCTGTCTCCTTACCTGCTGCGACATCAGGATGACAGGGACCCCCCTGAGTACAGAAATTCCATAGAGAATTTAATTCATGGCATTTTCCCAGAGCTTTGACCTTACTTCATTAAGTCATAGCACAACTCAGAGATCTGGGACATTTGAGGATGCCTCATAATTCTGGTGCCATCATATCACTCACAGCTAAAATCACACCACTCCCATTGTACCAGTGGAACACCAGTAACTCAAACGCACCAGATAAGCCAGAAAAAGAGTCTTTTCCATACATCTTTCTCCTCTGTCACTACTGACAAAGCTGGTCAGTGCTGCACCAGGGACTGCTCACACCTGGGCAGCCAAGACCCCTGCTCATTTCAGGCAATGTGAGATTTGATAAAATAAACCCAAGAATTTTAGCTTGCTTCAGAAATTTAAGTCCCAGATTATTATGCAGCTGCCAAACTCCCTGAGATGACTTAATAGCAAGAGTAATTACTTTAATGAATCAGATACAACAAATTGGATAAGGCCCTGAAGAATGTTCTTTTGAGCCCACATTGGCAGATGGCTGGGATGGCTCGACAAAGGAGTAGGCTTGCTAACAGTGCTTTGGGGAAAAAAAAGGCAACCAACAAACAAACAATAACAACTTAGAATAAACCCACTGCTAAGCTACATTTACAGCTTGAGCCTCTGTGGGTTAGGGGGTGTTGCTGAGGAACTGTGTTTTCACAAGTGAGGAATCACTCCATTATTTGATGAAGACAGTAAACAACAGGACTCATCTCTTGCAATGATTTTGCTTCTATTTTTCCAGGTGTAAAAATGAGATATTCTTTTCTGCTCTTCAAAATATACAGCTTATGAGTCTTCAGCTCTATTTTAATGATAGCACTAGTTCTAAAGAGCAAAGATCTTTTATGCAAATACGTGTCCCAGGCAATGCTGCTTCACTTGAGATACCACAGCTTCAGCGGGGCCAGCATGTGAAGCTCCCAGGGAGAAAGGAAGCTGGTTTACTTCTCATCAGACCATGAATCTTTTGATTCCATCTTGCAACCTCTGTGCAATGCAAAGTTTTATCTGGTGTTCAGGTCAAGGCAATTTCTCATTGCACCTGGGCTAACTGGGACCGTCACACTTTGCTTTGCTGAGTCATACAGTCTTCTTCTATTCATAATAGATGTCATCCATGTTTATAATACCTTTCTAGAGTTCATCTTTAAGGGTGAAAGAGCAGTACCTCCACTATGCCTAAGCACAATACTAATATGTAAGCATGCCCCAAAACAAAAATGATGCTTAAAAATTAATCCTGTTATGCCAATATTGCAGTTAAATTGACATAAGGAAAAGTAAATTAACCCCAAAATACATAACAGGTGAAATGAAGTGACTATTGTGTTGCTGCAGGGTTTAGATTTCTGTAAAGTTACTCTCTATAGCTGGAATTCTGCACAGCTCTGTTGATTGTTTTCCAGTTATGAATGTCAAACTGCTTCAGGGAGGTGAGCAACAATGATTATCCAATTTAGCAAAGTGAAAAACAAAACACAGAAGGGTCATTTGTCAAACATCAAATCAGTGGCAGAACATGAATTTCAATCTAGTGTTCACATCATGGGCATAACCCTACTAAGGCTCTCCCTAGGTAGTATTGCTGTAAAATTGTCACTCCCAAAAGGGCAATGGCCTAGAAGCAAGTCCCAAACACTCTCTAGGAGTTAAAGTCAGGTTTCAGGAGGGACAGCCTTGTACTCAGATTTAGGGTTCACTGGGAATGCTTGACTTGGTTTTCTATTGCTTTTCAAGCAAGTCCTTGCTAAGTCCTTTCCAGAGCTGGCAATTAACACCCAGCAATAAAGGCAGCCTCGGTGCTTTTGGACACTTCTGTCTCATTCTTCACCCAAACTAGCACAACCTCCTCAAAAGCCATGAGCAATTGGGTCTGAGCTCCCCAGTGCCATGTAGACTCTGGGTCAGCATTGTTAGTTATTTTTCAAATGATGGGTCTGATTTTGCTAAAGCCATTCGAATGTGTTCAATTTGTTGGGCAAATTCTCCTTTCCGGAGTGGATTTTCATCAAGACTGAGAAAGCAGCACAAAGATTCAGGAGTCTGAAGGACTTTGGTTGTGCAGCTCCTGAGAAAGGTTTATCAGGAGACAAAGCTCTTCCTAATTCTGAACCAGTATTTCCTGTGATTTCAGCAATGATTTTCAGATATCACAGGGCACACAATTTAATGTGCAGCAAGCACATTGAGCAGAGCTGCTACTTCCCCCCTCAACCCTCCACGTTACTCTTGGCAATTCCCGTATTTGTAATATCCTCACTTATAATTCTCATAATTTGTATTTTTCTTCTTCTGGCCTACAAGTACCATTTAAAATGATTCTCCCATCGGTAATGTTACTCCAACAACAGTCTGGGCATCTTTAGTTGACAGCAGGGAGCAACAACATAGATTGATATCTCTATAAGTAGGCAAAAAATTGACACACAACTCAGCAGAGTTCCCAGTTTGCAAGAATTCCCCCGCACCAACTATTTGTGCATTCATGTGAAGAGGAAAGGAAGCAGTCAATGCTGCTATTCAAAATAAAAAATAAACAGACATGTGATTTAATTTTGAAGAAAGTTCCCAGACTTTTGCATTCATACTCTGTATTGTACACTGCGAAATTCGTGAAGAGAATGCAATTTACCCCTGCAGACTAAAAGACAAAAAGTTGTTATCGCTCTTTATCTCCCCACAAGGCAGAAAACTTGTGTAAAAGCGTTCAGTATTGACTATAAAAGAAAGGGGGCATTT
This sequence comes from Lanius collurio, assembly GCA_020086605.1. NCBI lineage: Eukaryota > Metazoa > Chordata > Aves > Passeriformes > Laniidae > Lanius > Lanius collurio. The sequence continues at coordinate 13,493,094 of JACBWW010000009.1, read as the reverse complement.
AAGTGAGAGCTTCCAGTAGCCATGGAGAGATTTCTGTAGAGTCTCACAGGAACATCCCTGTCCCATTTCTTTGCTCCACCAAGCACATAAAATGCAAGTTAAAATCTCCCATCTCCAATATCTCATTTCTTGTCCCAGTTCCTTTTTCTCCAGCTACATTGTTTCTTTGCAGACCCCCAGCCTGTCACCCATCTCCTTCCTTCCCCAGCTGCCATCTCATCTCTTCACCCAGCCAAGGCACATTCTCCCTCTTTTGGGCTTCAGCTCCCTCCACCTCCCAGTGATACCCACACATGTTTATTTAATCACAGTTTCTGCCTACCGAGTGCTGTTTGAGCTTTTTCTCCAATAAAATGCAGTTTTCACCCTTTCTGCTTTTGAATCAATGGTTTCCTTTTCCCCACTCAGGAAAAGAAACCAAACAATCTCCTCTCAGCTCCCTGCAGGCAGGACCTCAGAAGTGTAAAAAACGGGAAATCCTGCTCCCGTTTAGGGTGGGAAATGCCCGAAAGGGATGAAACCCATGGAAATTTAACTGGTGCTTTGCTGTGCATATACCAGGTACAGTTTTGCAAAGAATTGTCATTTAACCTGATTGTTGCCAGAGCAGTACCTGACATATCTCTGACATACGTGAAAACCAGCAGCCACATACAGCGAGATAATTTCTCCAAGTTTTGTCAGTTTTCATGCAGGGCTTTGCTAGACAGCCAGAAACAACCAGATGGTCTAAGAAGGAATCCAAAAATCATTTTATGAGGGAGAGCAACACCTACCCCATGTCTCAGCAGGACAGCCTTGCTCTCCACAACTTGCCCCATGCAAGGTGCTAGTGCCAGGTCTAATAATTTCACTGCAAAGTTTGCATTTGCTTCTCTTAGAAAAGAGTTTGGAGCTCTCAGATTGAAAATGGGCCCCCTTGTTACATGAATACACCAGGAGAAATAAGGAGAATTCATACTTTAAAATATAGTTTCTAAGAATGTGTCATCAGTTTGGAACAAAGTCTGAAACCCTGTCAGTCCCAGAGTGGTTTTATCAGCAGAACTGAGGGAGATTAATTCTGCAGCTGGGGCTCCTGAACGAATTATGTTACTCTAATGAATCATTCACTAATTCCTAGTCCTCCCTTTCTTCATCTCTGTCATATTTGGATAGGTAATGGAAGAATTCAAGGGGGAACTCGACAATCTCTCTTGTTCAATATCCTTGTTTTGATTTGCACATGTTCCTCTTTCCAGATGCTAACTCATGACACTGGTTAGCAACAGGAATAGTGGCACAAACAGAAGCTGGAAGAGCAATGTCATTCTGACTTGGCTTTAGGGGGGAAAAAAAAAGCCTAGACTGGGATTAAGTCATTCCCTTTGGTTCTTCATCAAAAGAATTGCCTTCATGACTTCCATGCCAGAGACCGAGCCTGGTGCTCGAGGCAGATGTTCCTGGGTTCAAACAGAGGGTGTGGGGGGGTGACAGCTGCCTCTGCAGGGACAAATGGTCACTCCTCCATGGTTTGGGGAGGTATTCAGGGAAGGGATTTGCAGGATGGAGAGAAGAGGCTGGGGACTCCTGCCTTCAGTCCCTGGCCTGGAGAGCAGGATCTGACAGGCTCTGAATTGGGCTTCCAGCCAGTAACACCCAGTCACCTCGGAAGTGGTGACTGTGCATTTGCGAGTGGAGAAGTAGGGAGCTGGCCTTTTCTTTGAATGAAAGCTGAGGTTCTCCTGAGCTATAAAAGCTCTAAGAACTGCTGCCTTGAGAATGACAAATCCAAGGCCAAGAACAGGGTCAGAAGAGCTGGCAGCAGTCTGCGTGTCATCAGCTGCTCCTGGGGACCAGAGGGTTATTTCTCCAGTGGGAAATCATTTGGGTCTTGCTCCTCAAGGAAGCAAGACTCATCCTGCTGAGCTCTCTGTGGGAGGGAAAGGCAATGGCAGAAACAGCCAGAGCTGGACCCCAGCAGGTATCCATGGCCAGACACAGCCATGGACAGGCTGGGAACAACGGCTGGAAACTCCGTAAACGTCCATGGAATAAAGTTTGTGAGGCCAAACCTCATCTGGCCAACACAGAATTGCAAATCCAGTTAATTAAACTGGTGCAAAGGCCAGAGCAGACATAGAAAAACCAGGTTAAACTCTCACTTATGCTGATTTAATGTAATTCAGTACAGCATCTGTGGTAGTTAAACTGATTAGAGAGTTAACTGGTTTAAATATATTTGCCCTAAGTACTGGCACTGGTTTAACTGGACTGCTTTAAAGTGAGAAGCAAACTGTAGACCTCTGCCAAACTTCTCCTGTTGTATTTAAACCAGCACAACCTGTAGAGACACGTAAGAAACTGCTTTTAACCATGAGCAAAGAGTACTGAGAACAGGGGACTTGGCCCAGCAGCCCTGGTCTCTGGTGCCTTATTATCCTCAGCTTTCCTGAGAAACTGAGCCATCTTCACATCAACAACACCCAGGTCTAAATTTGCTTCCCAAAAATCCTTTTATAAAAGGTGAGACTGAATTCACAGCCCGTTTTTAAAATACAAAAATCTCATCAATTTAGAGGAAAGGTGTTTGTTTCCCTTCCCACTGTCTAATAATAGTTTTAAATGGAAAAAGCAAAGATTTTTCAGTGAAAACTTTCTCAGGCTTTCTGTTTCTATACCATCTCATGAATGATTCCTGTGCTTTATATGTCTTTTGAGATACTTCATTACAAGCACTATCTGAAGAGAACAAGACTTTTTTCAGTAGAAATATGAATATTAGTAGTCACAATGAGTTCAAATACCAAGACTTTCATATTTCTGCTTTACAAAAGGCCTTTACACACACATCATGGAACACAAACCCTCCTCAAATGTCCTCAATTACTCACTCACCTGAAATCAGAATATCAAATATTATCCTAATAAATACTAAAATATTCTCCACCTGAAGTCAGAATCCCTTTTCTTCCCTCATCCTACTGTATTTCTACATTTCTATGTCACCACCTAAAGAGTTTGTCTTCAAACAAAAGCTAAACAGTGAGAGAATCACAAATCCAAAGCAAAGTAAAAAAAGTCTTTAGTACATAAACCCTGCTGAGAGTTGTGGGGTTTTTGAAGCAGAGGATTTAAAGGATAAAGGCTAATTTGCTGAATTTTTTGTGTTACCTTTCACACTTTTGGATGTACAAAAAGGATGCCTTCAGCTAGCAAGACAGTGTGGCAAGTGTTTTAAATCCGTATTATACAGAGGTAATTGGTAGCATCAAGGGCCAAAACTATGTATAGTTGAGATCAAAACTGCCCATATGAAAAAAAAAGCTTCCCAAAACTCTTCTTGAGTGATCATTAAATGCTTTACTCAGAATGTGGGCCCACTTCAGATCCCCATAGGGATGTAATCCTTTTTTTTCCCTTACTGTCTCAGCAGGCTGCCATTTGATCTGAACAGGCACTGTAAGGCCATGTCATTGCTTCCATCTACCTGGAAAAGATAATTTGCCAGAGGATTCTTTTACTTTAATGAGGCATCATTAAGAAAAGGGCAGTTAAAGGCCTGATAGCCCAAACCAATGTACTGAATGTGATTCCATTGAACCCATGTCCTGCTTGTGAAGAAAGGCCACTCATCAGCCATGAAGAAGGGATGTCCCTTCCCTCACTGCAAATCCAGGGAGGAGTTTAAATGATGCCTTCAAATATGCGTGTACAAGAATCAGAAAATGAGGTGGCTTACCCAGTAAAATGCCTCTGTGGTTTTGCCCCTCTGTTTGCAATCCCTCCATCAACTGTTGCCCCACACTTCCCTTAGTTCTGTGTTCACCCAGCACTCATTCCCATCAGTGCCAGCCGGTGAGGAGGCTGGGGAGATGCTCTGGGGGGAGCATCAATGTCCCCAAACACACAGCCCAGCGATGCACAGTGCATGGCCCCAACGGCACAGCTTCAACCACCCACTGCTTGTTTTCATTTTGTCAGTGCTGTGGGGAGCACCAACACGCCTTTCTGTACTGGGGGCTCTGATACAGAGTAGCACAGCCTGGACCAAACTGCACAGAGCTAATACATGAACAGACACATGGCTTAGCCTTCCACAGCCTGCCCAATGCTGTGGTGCATGAGAACAGAGTATTCAGACTGCTTCAGATGGTCGCAATTATTTGGCACAGCGACTTTGGTGGATATGGCTGAAGGGAGCTGACTCCTCTCCAAGGAGCTCATCAGTTAGAAAGCCAGACCTGGAGCTCATCTTGTCTGCTTTCCCTGCCATTACTGGAGTAAAATGAAATAAAATGTACACTCTGTACAGCTGTGGGAGAATGAAGGAAACACTCTCTGGTGATGCCCATGAAAAGTCATTGCACAGCAGGCCTTGAGGCGAAGTTATTTGCAGCACAAAGGCCTTGCTCAGCAGCCAGTCAAGCCTGCTTGGAAGGGTTTAGTGCAGAGTAGCCAAAGTTACCTGAAATCCACCTTGCCATGCTCACCTGGGCTGTCCTTGCTCCAGACCTGTTTGCCTGTGTCATCCAAGCAGTGCAGAGCAGCCTTGAGTGTCAAGGAACCCAGTACTTGCCTCACACCCCTGCCTGCATCCAGCTAATTAGTCTGATTGTTGTCAGAACCTCCGGAAGTCTTTTAAATTTCAATAAAGGCAAAGAGAAAGCTACATGTTGTAGCTCACGGAGGCTCTGATACACACCAGTGGGAGTTCCTGTATCAGTAATACCTGATCCTTATCAGGGGAGAGGTATTTCTGAAGTAGATTATTCTGTCTGGAGCAGATAAAGCCTATCTCACTTAATTTTCCCCAACAGTGGCTGCATTTACTGGAACTTGGGGTGTATTAGGGGCTACAAGTACAGCAGAATCAGAGCTCAGGATGTGTGAAAAGCCTGGAGAAGGTGCTATCCAAGCCAAGGAACTCAAGTCCTGCTTCTTATAAAGAGCTACATTTTGCCCTGTTCATGTTAGGTGATTACAAGGCACCTCAATACCTGTACTTTCATGGAAAATCATCTTCCTCCCCATGAAGAAGGGTTTTTAACCAGCTGCATTTTTCATCTACTCTAAGTGCAAAAGGCACTACTCAAGCCACTGTGATGCCCTTGCTGAGGACATCCTTGATGTACCTTGCTGAGATATAATCAAATACATGGTTAAGACCAACTCTCATAACCCCCTCTCGAGCAATGCACACAAGGTCAGTTAGCACCTCTGGAGTAAGGGTTTCCTTGGGAAAGGATATTTCTGCTTGAGGCATGAAAGACCTCAGGTTTCTGCTACCAGAAATTGACTCTTGCCAAACCACGGAGAAAGAAGCACACAAACCCCTGTACCTGCCCTGGTGTGAGCCTCAGAGAGGTCAGGGCTGCTGAATGCTCTTCTGAAAGGCCAAGGAAGGGCCACCCATTGGTGGCACTAACTTGTCTCAAGCAGAAAATAAAAATACATTATTTATAATTTCTACACACTGTGAGCAGAAGCAGCACAAGATGCAGTCACTGGCACTTCCCTGTATCCTAAGTGTTCATCAACCTTTCCTTGATGTTAGCAAGTCTATTAATAAAGTGCTGCAAGCAATCAGAACTGCTCCACCAGCCTGGGGGGAGGAGAGTTGGTGACACCATGTTCCAGCTGAAAGTCATGTAAAATCCTCTCTACCTTTTTCTGAAAGACACTGTCATCATCAGCAGCAGCAAATGTAAATATGCAATCACAGCACCTTGTAATTAATGGAAAGTTGCAGGAGGCCCTGTTAGCACTGCAGCTCCTCTTCCACTGGTGGTGAGTGAACAGGATTCTTGCCCAGCCTGGGCATTGTCAGTAAAATTCAGCACGTCCAAATGTAAAGAAAAATTATGTCACCGTGTGCTGACCTTCCCAGATCTGGTGTGTCCCCTTGGTTTGCTGTGTGGCTGAGCATGGGCTGAAGCCACTCTGTCCCTCGGCTCCCTGGGTGATGGAGAGGGCTCTGCCCTGGACCTCAGCAGCAGGGTGATGCCTTTGCTGACTGCAGACACATCTGAAACCCCACGTCAGCACTCTGGGGAGATGCTGTCTGATCTCATTGCAGTGTTAATACTGGAAACATCATGTAGGCCTCACTGAGAAACAGTTTTGTTCTTGAGTCTGTCTTAATTTTTAAAGCACCCAGGAGACAACAGAACCACCACATTTCCTCTTACACTCAATTTTCTGATCAGGGGCCTGAAGTACTCACTGCCAGATGTTGCCCTGTTCTCTTATGATGCATGTGACACGGGCATCAATGCCAGCAGCTGCATTTGCCTGTGATGTCAGTGCACACAGCAGCCAGGAGAAAGTTGCAGGGGCAGCTAACAGGGGCATATGTGCAGGATCATTTATTTTAGATAGTGTTTTGGTCCTAAACATGTCTTGCCTAAACCACCAAACATCAAGCTGCCTCTGCTCAGCATCACACCACCCCCATGTTTATTCTTTGTCATCGTTCTTGCACATGCATCATGCTGTTGGTGATACTTAGGTGTATTATTTTAAGTGAAAAATTAAGTGTGGGAAAAAACAAACATCTACTTCATTTATCCAAATTCTGGCCTGGATTTCTATAAGATTTTCTAGAAAATTACATTATTATTGTGAAGAGAGAAGTATGTTAAATGCCGTGCCAGTGCATATATTTATGGTATCTCCTACACTCAGCATGAAGAAATAATTTGCTGCAAATAATGACATTCTGTTCCCATTCCAGCTTTGCCCACATCCTCAGATCTCCATGCAGCTGCAGCACAAGAGATCAGAAACAAGAGACATCCAGAGCAGAGGAGGGCAAGGAGTGCTTGCTGATAGGTCTGGGTGTGCACCCACAGCTTCCCATGCTCCTGACCTATTTGATTGTCCCTTCCTTTGCTATGTCAATAAAGCCGAGGAAAAACACACCTGAAAAACACTCCAGCAGCACAACCAGCTGCTGTCAGGTTTTAGACTCATCAAAGGCTTGCAGGGACCCTTGCAGTACCAAACCAGAACAGACCAGCTGAAGAAATATGAGGAGTCTTCAAAGACTCTCATCTGGAGGACAAAAGGACCTCCTGCTGTGATGTCAATGGATTGAAGATGCGAAGCAAGGAGCTGGTCCTAGGACCTCACTGTAATCCCTTGTTCAGAGAAAACCCTGGACCTGTTCTCTGCTAGAAAGGGAACATGAAAAATGAGAAGGAAGCAAAGGGGAATTCCACAGAACTGAGTCGGGCAGCAGAGAAAAAACTGTTTGTTGCATGTCTGGCATGTACCTGACTGACATTTCACTCTTAAAAATGCTCCCAGTAGATAAACTCAGATAAAGGGGCAGAAGTCTTATGATTCAAACACGTGTTGAATAAGAAACCACATAAATGAAAATATCAAGGATTCACTGATGAAGCAATGAGCTCTATTCTGTAAACATATTTTCAAAGGAAAAATCATGTGCCTTGTGTAAAAAAAAGTTACTTTCTTTTGGCAAAGCTCTATGAAAGTTCAGTGAGCCACATCCAGTTATTCTCAGTGGGATCTGACTCTTGCTTCAGGTTGCTTTATATCTTACATATCTATTAATCTAGCAACATTGCCACATTCTGTCCATTGAGTGTCACCTTGTGACATAGCAGGACACCAGAGGCAACAGGGCACCCAGGCAGAATCGTGGGGTGGCTGGACCTTGTGCCACCAGGGAAGCTCTGGACCTGGCCTCCTGTTCCTGCTGGCTCCAAGCTACAGTTGGAAAGTCAGGCAGGAAAGTCCTTCCAAATAGTTGCTCACTCACCAAAATTAGGTCACTAAGGGGGAAGAAACGTCCCTGCAGACTGTAACAGTGAGAAGCTTCCTACGTGAATTATGTGGGACTGGCAGCCTCTATGAATGCCACTCAAAGCACCCTCCCACCTCCAGGAGTCTATGGAGAGGGCATAGGCAATGGGATTTTTCCATTCTCTTAACAAGGTTTTTCCTTTCACCCATTCCCAGCTCCTCTGAAACATTTCAGAGTATGATTTATTAAAATACCTGTGGACTGAATGCCAGAGGAGCCCAAAATCAGCGGTGTTTGGAGTGTGCCTGCAGTTGAGAGTTGCCACACTTGGCTACCCAACATCTCTGTCCTGGAGGCCATGGGGTTGCATGGACCATTCTGCACAATGGGTCCAAGCCATCAAGCAGCTCTTTTGTGATGGGTTTTCTACACAGTTGACTCAGGAAGCCACAAATATACTCCTCAGGATCATCCCCAAAGTGGCAAAACTGCACTGCAACGTGTTTGACAACTTTTCCAGTCCTCAAGCTTGTTTCCATGCTCTGAGCTGCCAGTATGGGCACTTCCAAGCAGGAATTCAGGTACCATGAGATCTATAAACACTATTTTTTGCACACGCTGCTTCTCCTAACTTCTAAATTCAGTCAACAGAGCCCAGAAAATGACAAGGAGGAAATTGGTTTAGAACAGAGGAGAAGAAACCTTCCCAACTAAAATCACTGAAGCACCCTTGTTTTTTGGCTCTGCAGAAATGCCAACACAACCTTGAGGGCATTTATCTGGACTTTTGCATTAGTCTGCATGTATTCCTAGACTTGCAAACCAGAGGACTCTGAACAGCTGTGTACGCCCCATCACACACGTACAGCTCTTTACTCATGTTGAGTAGTGGTGCCTGCCATGAGTAGTCCTGCTGTAACCAGTGACTGCTTCCTCAAAGAGATACTGCTCAACACGAGTAAGAGCATTATGGCTTGAGAGAGGTGAAGGTGTGCAATGAAATCTGGTTGACATCACTGGCAACCAACTTGCTCTCAGTGTGGGGCCAGTTAGGATGTCCCAGTCATTCTCAGGATACCATTTTATTCTTTTTCAAGGATCCTCTTGTCCCATTACAGACACCACTCTCCTTGAAGGGTCTTAAATTTCATGGAAGGCTTCCTGCAGCAAGGTACCATCACTCCACAGTCTGCATCCACAGACACTTTAAGCCTCTTTTCCCTACAGGTATTGTCCCAAACAGTCCAAAACACAGAGGCACTGGAGCACATCAGCTGACTAAAATCAAAAATGCTGCATCTCAACCATCTGTTAAAAAATGTGGGACCACTGACTCATTAGTTTCATCTAACTCTACCAGCACAATAAAAAAAACCACACGCCTTCTGGAGAACAATATCAACATGTGTGGGAGGATATCATCTCTGCAACATGGGGTGGGATGTTGTAGTTAAGAACAACTCTCTGAACTCTATCAGGTCAGAGCTGCAGTAGATTGGCAACGTTGTCATGGCTTTATTGGGGTGTGGGTCAGTCCCTTCCCTGGAAATGAGTTTGGGTCCTCTCTTTGACTGGGGATCTGGTGGTAAAATCCAGGTGGGAGTTTGTCTGCTTTTACCACTCTATTTTAGACCAGATTTTAAGCAATTCATTTCTGAGCTGAAATTACACAAAACTAGCAAAAAGAAGATGTAAGCAGCAACCTCTCCCACGCCCCATTGGACTGTCCCTGTCTCATCTGGCAAATCCTGATTATCTGGGATTGCAGTAATTCTGGGGGATTACTCACAGGCCGATCACAGCCACTTGCAACAACTTTTCCAGACAAGGAGTGAAAGCTGCTGAATATGACTTTAGCAGAGTGTGCCTCAGTTCAGGGGAGCTGCTGAAGAAAATATAAATAACAAGAGAAATCAGCCCTCGGCCGAGTTCAACCTTTGAAAGTTGAAGTCTCCTGCTCATGAGCTCACCATGCTCTGTGGAGCAAGTGGAAGGGAAACATTTTCTCTTTCCAGTGTGACTTGAAGGAAGGAAGTTGTGTGGGCAGAAGCACCGAGGTGACTCTGAATACAGTGATGTCTCCTTCCCTGGCACTCGGGCTTGGGAGCACTTGCTTTCTTCCAGATGGGGAAAATTCAGTGGCAGGATGTATGGAAGAAAATATACAATACTTCTTGCTCTGGAGACATTTGTTTCTACAGCCAATTATGACTCCAGCCATGAAGTTTTTATTGCTACCTCTCATGCAGATTATTTATTGTAACTTCCTTTTTTGAGTAGGCTGTTTATTTTTAAGCAAGTGCTGTTACATTTTTCACTAGATTACTAATAGCCACGTGCTCTGGCTGCTGAAGCTGAATAAGCTGATGTAACTGTAGGTCAGGATCTTAGCTCCTTCCTTAGCCTGTCCCCAAAATAAATATAGAGGATGAACTTGGGGTTTTCTTTAAGAGGCCTATGTACTTTCCACTTGGAGCATAAGGTAGAGCCCCACTTCCAGCACAGCCATCAGGGGTGGGATGAAATGGGTGGGACTGAGATTGAAGTAAAACTTCTACCCACCACCAACAGAGCTTTGCAAAGTACAGAGTTAAGGCAGAACTCTGCATTTAAAATTACTTTTGCAAGAGCCCCTTATTTGTGATGCAGCTCTTTAAGCTAGCAGTAATTTCAGAAATTTTCATCCCAACTTTGGAAACTGCTTTCCAAAGGCCCAGCAGAAGGCTGACTGTACTCTCTGGCTCAGCCAATGGCATGAAATTGTAGTGGGTATCCAAGCATTCTCCTGTTATTGGGGTGCTTTGGGGGTTCCTTGGCCCATGTCATGCAGGCAAGGGCTTGCTGGACCATCCCAAAGCCCCTTCTCACCAATGTCCTCCACCCACCAGATTTTTTATCTCTCTCCTGCTGGGAGTTTCTAACAGCATTTTTGGGTTTTATTGGTTTGGGGTTTTTTTTTTGTTTGTTTGTGTGTCTAGAAATGAGGAAATAAAATTGCTTGGGTTTCCTGAACATGCCTTCCTCTCATGAGAGGAGCTTACTGGAAGCACACATTCCTGGATAGGCCAAACAGCCCTGGGCTGCTCTTGCTGGGTGCAGAACAAGCCTTGTTGGAAAACAGATGCAACATCCAGGCTGTTTGGGGTGTCTCCTTACACTCCTCTGTGCTTTGCTCTTGGGCATTGAGCAAGATGGAGCTGGGCCAAGAGCCACAGAGCATGACCAGCTTCAGACCATCTCTTCATGCCCAGGGGAACACCCTGAAAATGCTTCATCTACTCATCAGTCTGCCAAGGACAGGATGTTAGACACCTCCACTCCTCCCAGAGAAAAGATTTCAAGGAGACAGTATAGACCTACAAGCCATTTTTAGGTTATTCAATGTTTACAGGTTTCTAAGGTAAAATGCCCTGTTTATTCAAGAACACAATTTCCAAAGTATTTCTAGTTGCTGAGATCAGTTCAAGGTGTGGTACCCAAATTTTCAGGTGATTAGTGCATCTCTCTGGCATCTCCTATATGTTTATTGAAAAATGAATTTATTCTCTACTGTTCCAAGTGAAGATTACTGGGATGAATACACTCTGATTTCCCCTGAAGCTGAAGTTTTGGGATGAGCTTCAAAACCAATATGCTTTGGATCAAGCCTTCAGCACATTGCTCAATTTTCCATTCTTTGCAGGAAAACAGTTTACCAATTACAGGGTGGAAAAGGGCAGCAGAGAGGTTTCCAAACAGCTCTCACAGCAGTGTCAGTCCTCTCATTCAATGACCTCACTAAGTGCCATTACTGTCCCAAAACTGCTGTGTCCTATAGCTCTCAGACACAGAGGTCACAGCTGAACTTCCGCCTTTTCTGGGATTAAATCAGAGGTTTTGACCAACTTCTATAATTAGGGAAGACTTACTTCCCCTGACTCCTTTCCATTTGAAATGCCCCAAAAGCTCTGTGGAAACCTGACATTTCTTATTTTAGCAAGGGAGATTTACATTCGAGTTTATGTTTCTCTTGGAGCACCAGCCGAGCCCACTGCTGTTCACCAAGGAGCACGGGAGCTGTTGCACCGAGCAACTTTGGCTTGATGTTTGTGTGATTTACAGCTCGATCTGCAGTCAGCATCTAAATCCTGAAATCTGTACTGCATTCCCAATCCTGCCGTTCTGGGCCGTCTGCAGCAGATGGTGCTGCTGACTCGCCAGGAGCCAGCAGCGTTTCCACCCTGCCCGGAGATCCAGGCACCCACTGGGATAGAGTCAGGCTGGGGACAGGGTCCAGAGCACAACACCTCCCACCCTTCTTTGTGTTTGTCATCCATCCAAGGGCTGTCCATCCCTGCAAGGCTCCAACCAGAAAGCAGGCTGGGCACAGGGAGGTTTTAGGATGAGTCAATGAAAATATGTGCAACCATTTATTTGCTAATGCGCAGGATTCATTTTGGGAGTAAAAAATATTATTTTCTTACATAGGCGTAAATACACTTAGAATCCCACCCTAAGTAAAATAATTACTTTTGTCCTGACTCCAATTTCCAACCAGAGATTTTACCCTGTGCTTATTTCATTAGCCCCCCATCCCTTCTCCTCAGTGAAAGCAGAGGCTGAGATCTTTCAGAAATGTTGCAATGTCTGACACTACCTGAGCTGAATCCCTGCCCCTTGGGAGAAAATGGGGCTGGGTATACATAATGTGTTGGTTTTGGCTGAGATAGAGTTAATGTTCTTCCAAATAGTTGGTACAATGTTGTGTTTTGAATTTAGGACGAGAACAACACTGGTAGCACACTGGTGGTTCAGTTGCTGCTGACACAGTCAGGCATTTTCAGCTTCCTGTACTTTGCCAGTGAGCAGGGACACAAAGAGCAGGGACAGCTGACCCAAACAGGCCAAAGGGATGTTCCAAAGCAGAGAATGCCACACTCAGTACACAAACTGGGAGCCATTGATCACTGCTCAGGAATGAACTAGTTATTGGTCAGTGGGTGGTGAGCAATTGTAGTTTGAGTAACTGAGTTTTATTCCTCTCTCTCCTTTTCATTACTATTGTTATTATTAGAAACATTATTAATATTATTGGCCTGCTCCATCACCCTGAGGTCAGACCTGGGGTGTCCTGGGGCAGCTGCAGCCTTCATACAGGTGACAATAGCTTATTTTTCCAAGCTCAAATAGAAATGCCCAAAGTGGCCCTATGATTTTTCACCAAATCAATATCTGAGAGCATAAATTCCTCACCACATAAAGCAACATATCAGCTCTAAATAATAAATGAGGTAGAAGGGTACAGCTGGTTTAGAAAGACCAAAGAGATGAAGCATTACATCATTCACTGTCTGTCGCATGTCCTCAGAGATCTGCAGCAAACATTTGAAATATGCTCCTTCAAATTAACCAGCTTCAGTACTCAAACAACCAAGTCCCACACCAGGCTGGTCCCCTCCACCAAACTGTCTGGCACAAGGTTAATTTGGGCAAGTCTCTGAGTGTAATTAAATGCGTGTGTATATATTTATATTCACCATCGCATGTGGCATCATCTGGTGATGTAACACCATTTAGCTGAGGTACCTCTGCCACTCCACTGCATTTTCCAGTTCCAGGAGGAAAGGATGGCTTAAGGGCAGCTTTAGGCAGTATTCCCCCACCACTGCCAGGACAGCAATTTGGGGCCATTGAGTTATTTCACCCTTGAGTTTTCCCAGCAGGCTGCTGGGAAGCCCTGCAGATCTGGCTAAGCTCCTATCAGCTGGACCAGGCACAGCATTCCTCCATCTGCTGCCCATCCCCTGCTCTTTTGGGGCAGCAGGCCCTAGGCAGAGAGGCAGGATTTCAGAAGCAAGGTTCCCAAGTTATCTAGATTTCCAGGGAGCAGATAGAACCTGTAACGCGCAGTTTGAAGCTCCCAGAGCGTGAATGCACACTATGGAGCAGTGATTGAATATGCCTCCTGCAGCTTACTGTTTCCAAGCAGATAATTTCTGCATCACTTTCTGGATGGCTTTAAAGCTTTCAGGTGCAGTCTCAGTGGTGCTCAGTCTTACAAGCCCCTTTCCCTACCATGGACTCCAAATCAGACCAGTCTACATTTCCAGAATACAAAGAGCGTGAAAATTTTCATTTGGGGTAAAGATTTGCTGAATGTCTTTCCAGCACAGCAAAACCATCTGTGTTCTATGCACTGAATAAGGGGTTGCACTGAAGTGCAGTGAAGCTTTTTGCCTGTGCAAAGCACCTTCAACACAGGAGATTCAGTCAGCAATGACTGATGAACAGGTAGTTGCTATAACATAGCAGGATTTAGGTAAAATATTTTCCGTGCTGGGTGTTATTTTGATCTATGTTACTAAATCACATTCCCCTCTCACCCTCACTGATCAGGTGACAAGATAGCAGGCAGCACAAAATCAAAAGACTTGGTGCTGCTGCTCATGCTTGTAATATTCCTTTTGCAGATAAGAGACTCTGGGTTTACAGCCTAAACCAGCAGGATGGATTTGCTACTTCATCAGAATATGCCCACAGAACGGTTTGAGTTGGAAAGGACCTTGAAGATCATCTTGTTCTACACCCCCACCCCCCGCCCCTGCCATGGGCAGGGACACTTTCCACTATCCCAGGTAGCTCCAAGCCCTGTCCAGCCTGGCCTTGGACACTTTCAGGGATGGGGCAGTCACAGCTTCTCTAGGCAACCTGTGCCAGGGCCTCACCACCCTCACAGTGAGGAATTTCTTCCCAATATCTAACCTCTGCTAGTTTAAAGCCCTTCCCTTTGCCCTATCACTCCCTCTACAGTTCTCTTGGAGGCCTGTGCTTCTCATGCACAATTTCTTGTGGCTTAGCAGGTTAGGGATAAATAATTATCCCTATCTTTCACTGCTGTCATTGTTCATCCCACATTAGCACAGTCCTTAACTAGAAGCAGGCAGGTCTGAGCTCCAGTCTTTAACAACGTTTTTGGATTTGGGGTCGGGGGGACAAAACCAGCTCCAGTGCCAGGCACTCCAGCTCTACCAGCCTGGCAGGGGAGGCTTTGGCTGCCCAGCAGGGATGCTGGCTGGATGTGTTTGCTCATATCCGCTCTGGAATACGGAGGAGCCACACACAGAGAAAGTAAATGTGATCCCTCTGCGAGTGTTATTTGAGAGCAGTGACTTCAATATTTAAAGCACCCCTGGCTGCAGGTGCAGCACACTAGAGTTATCAACATTTCCCATGTTAGACAGAGAGCTAGTGCTGACCCCAAGGCTTAAATTAGTAACAAGATTACTCAGAGAATAGTAATGTTCTGAAAACCTTTATGGGATGAGGAAATATGCCAAAAGTAAGCTTGGCCAGTGTACTTAATAGATAGAAACCCATTTGTTTCTTTTAGAGAACTTAATTAAATTTCCCATGAATTCATTTGTAATAACAGTAATAAGCACCATATATGGAAATCTTCAATGAGCCCTTAGCAAGGTAATTTCCTGAATTTAGCTTATATCTTCATAATGTTCAAAGCCAGCTAGACTCTAAAGTACAGCTGGTGTGCATTATTCCATTCTGAGTAGGAGGGTGTGGATGGACTGGGTAAAATAAATTACTTTGGTGCTTTGACACTGAGTTTTATTGCCTGTAGAATGATGCTTGATCATAATCAGAAAAGCATCAAGTAGAGAGTTAACATGATTTCTTCTATTTAACAAAGTTTTTGGGAGGGCAGTGCACATACCTTACACACTCCAACACTCTCCTTCAGTGCTCCTTGGACCATAGTCAGTAACCAGGAGGGGACCAAGCCACCTGGAATCAAACAGGACAATCTGGAAGCTCTCCTGTGCTCTCCAGCCTTCCTGGTAAGTCACAAGAGAAGGAAGTCAGAGGGGGAAGAGCCTTCTTCTCATCAAAGGATGCACACACCCAATTTACAACCCCACCTGCTTCTCCAGCCTTTTTCTGTGCTTCACATGGACAAATATGGTAAAAAAATAATTAGCTAAGTGGCAAAGAAGAAATGGTCTTTGCTAACTAAGGCTGATGGCTGAGAGCAAGTCTCCTTCCTCTATACAGAGGATAGAAGCTTTCTCCACTAGCTCCATGCATGTGCACTCAGAGTTAAAGTGCTAATTTCAGCAGCTGCAATTAAAACTTGGCCAAAATTTCTAAAACCTTAACCTCCCTTCCATTGATTTTGGATGGCATTTGGTAAATATTCCAGTCCTAACACAGATAAGGTGAATCACAGTACAAACAGACATCAGGGGGTATCCTGGGACATGAAGCTGAAATCAAGTGGGTGACAACAGCCATGGCATACCAGGTATGCAGCTGCTCTTTGGAAGTACTCCAGGAATTCTGGGGTAGAGTAAGAGGAGAGCCCAGAGAAGAAAAACACAGGGATAAACACTGAGCAAGGTGCTGGTGGTGCCGCTCACAGCCCAGGCAGGGCAGGGCACTGTAGCTAACACAGAAACAGAGCTCCTACTCAGAGCCTGCAGCAACCCACGGGTAAATTAAAACACGTTTAAGTCATTGGACTCATGCTCATAGGTTTCAGTGAGCTCCAAGTGGAAAGGGTGTCAAGAAATCCTCCCAGGGACTAACCCTGTGCTCAGCTGAGCCAGCTACCAGAGTTCCCACACCTTGGAAGAAAGTGATGTTATATTTTCCATCGTTAATATACGATAACAAACCCTCAGCTCGCTGGGAAGCTTCCTAAGCTCCCACAGTGACTCGGCTCAAAAGCTAAAGGCCTGGCAGCACAGCCACTTCATCCATAATCTCCTTTTTACACTTAAGCCAACACGCCTCATGTGGTAACGCAGCTGCCTCAGGGGGTGGCTTGCAGGTCAATACCTCTTTAGAAGAGGGGATCCCAGCTGGATCTTCTCTCTTCTTCCTGACTCATCTGCTCCTCCTGAGGAGCAACACAGGATGCTGAGACTTCCCAGGGTGTTTATGCTGCAGGAAACTGCTGCTCTGCAGTGCACCCCTCCCCAGCCACTGTCAAACAAGCCACAGAGAGCTCTGCCCTCCTCCTGCCTGCCTAAATACCCTGCCCTCAGAACCAGCCAGGGAGAAGGCACTGCTGCTTCTCGTTAACTATATAATCATTCCAGTAGGTTTGATATGTCCCGGCTTTCCAGAGATGCCATGGCCTTGATGATCCTACCTGCTCCAGCAGTATTACTCTGATGTGAGAAGCTCAGCGAGACCCACTGTGATGATGGGTGTGGATATGCTACCCTCCCCTCCCCCCCCCCCAAAAAAATCCTCTTCTCTTTACTGGGAGTTTTGCTCTTACTATGAGTTTTGTTATCATTTTAGAAGTTTTATTGCTGCCCTACTCTTTCATGGACATTTACTCGAGAGTCTTTAAAGTTTCCTTTACCTAAAGGCAACATGCCCACAGTGATCACCCCTGGCTTTGCTGTGATTTCTGTACCGAGTCAGAGCATCCAAGAGTCTCAGCAGTGACAGGTTCAAAGCAGAATGGGACCCCTGGGACGCACTGAGGATCATTACCAAGTGTAAATGACTGGCAAACTTGGTATAAAGAATTCCCTAATGAAACAAGACCTGCCCTTCTGCTCAGGGAAAAACCCCACTGGTCCTCGCTCCATCCTCCTCACCCCCACAGCTCCCTGCCCATCCCTGTCCCACTGTGCCAGTGGAAGTGTGCACTGCTTGGATGTCCTGGGTCTTCTCTGGGTGATCCCTTGACTCTCAGTGGTCAGGGGGAGCTGAGCTGCTGCAGGGCCACAGCCCATCTCAAATTCCTCTTGTTCATCCAAGCCCCACATCCATCAGACCCCAGACACCTTTGGCAATCCCTTCTCAAACAGAAACCTCATCTCAAGGCCTCCTTGCTGAAGCACTGCCATATACTTCTTGTTTCCTGGATCATCTAGGCCAACCTGGGGGAGATCTTCCACACTGGGAAGCTCTGCTCTGGACTGGTTTCCTTCATCTATCCCTCCAGGTTGCCCTCCCTACACATTCCCAAGGAGTGGTGGCTGCAAAGAGCTGGCCTTGGGAAAGCTGCCCTTGCTCCAGGGACAATATTCTGTTACAATTCTGTGCTCTGTTACTGAGCACAACCAGGCTCTGAAGAGGAATAATTCATGGATTATTGCTTTGCTTTTATAAGCAAGAAAGAACCAATAAACGCATGGCATGTAATGGTCAAGAAAATGAGCTAAACAAAATTGCTGTAGGATATTGTGGAAGCGCGGCCTCCTCCTGTCCATTTATTCTTGGAAAGCAGCACACAGAACTGGACAACCACAAAATGAACAGGAGCTCAGCAAAGACTTTGTGCAAAAGGGACCCTTTGCATTTGACATGCTCTGTCACATTGAATTTTAATTACAGCTCCCCTCTGGAGCTGGCACGGGAGGGGAATGCTAATGACAGGGAGAGGGAAGGGAGCAACGATGGCAATCGCCAGCCCAGCACTTTATAAAGTACCTGATGGCAAGGAGAGGTAACCTGGATGTAGAGAAGTACAAATTTTCAGGGTTTAGTTCCACCTTTAGCTCCTACTGTTTTGCCCCAAGTGTGGGGTGTTGGTTGGAGTAAAATAGATTTAAGTGAATTTAATGTATTAAACCATTGCAAGGTGCAGCCCGTTTGTGACAAGATTGAAAGAAATCAGGTTTAGTTGAACAAATATGACCTCAGATCACTTTTCCAGTGATCAGTAAGCCATCACTTATGAATTATTACAGTCTAGTGACACTATTTGCTGAGCATTATGCCTATCAGGACCCTGGTTTTTGAGTTTTATAAAAACACTTTTGGGAAATATCACTTGAACAATGTGTCACCATGGTGGCTCTGTAGACCCAGTAATTCTGGCCATGGTCATGTGCAGGCTCCTTTCACAGAATAAGCATTATACACACACTTAATGCTCTAAAACAATCACAGGCAGCATCAGGAATATCCCTGCTGTTCCCTACCAGGGAGAGAAAACATCTCAATCCACTGAATGTGTGACAAGTATGAGTGCAGTGAATATTTGAGATGCTGATACATATCTCAACAAAAGGTAATCAGGACATGGGGTCCATGTAAATATTCAGCTAAGGACAGAATAAATTTGGAGTATAGAACCCACTTTCAAAACCTGTACAGATACTTGGAGGCTACTCTGGATATTATGCCTCCTTCAGGTCTAGCTGCAGTCAGTCAGAGACACTCACACTATCCAGCTGGGCATTTCAGACCTCTTCTTGCTTCTTCCTTCAAAGAAAAAAAGAAACAAAATATGTATTTCTCAAAATGGTCAAAGCACCTCTTTATTTTATTTTATTTTATTTTATTTTATTTTATTTTATTTTATTTTATTTTATTTTATTTTATTTTATTTTCTCTTCTTTTTTTCCTGCTAATCAAACAGCAGCCAGCCATCATAGAAATGCAAAGTCTGCTTATCAGAGTGAATGGCTGATCTACATAGATTGTGTGACAATCATAAAATCCTTAGGGACCAGAACAAAGGCTTTCACAAGCTTTTGTTGTAAGAGCTCATCTATTCCTGCGGGTAAATTCAGCGTTCTGTTGCCTCTGCTTGCACAATAGAAAGATGTTTTCCCTGCATTATTGGGGTTAGTAATGCAATGTTTGCTATTCCATCACTGGATACTCCTGCCCAAAGAATTTGTATTACCTCACATGCTATTGATAACATGGAGTTGCTTGGGAAAAACTGTTTCACTCAGTGGAATAAATCAGACAGGAGTTTCATAAAATGAAAATATCATTTAAAGCTGTAAATTATCTATAAATTACAACACATGTGCTGTGCTTGGTTTCTACAGCTCCTAGAGTTTATTTTCTATAGTTTTTGTAGTTTATTCTCACCTTCTTTTTCTATCTTTCCATTCTCCTCCTCTGTAAGCAAAAATTAACTTATTTAAAATTTCCCAGTGGATAAATGTGTCTGGTTTATGCCATCTAGCAGTGACAGAAGATAAGGTAGGATCTGTACCTTCTACATTGCAGCAACAGTTTTAACCACAGACAGAGCTTCCTTGATTTTGGCATCAAAGGTACAAACTCATTTTCTTCAGTAACACTTCTTTCTGCCTGTTGCCAGAACAGGATGATCTCAACAAAGCAGTAACAGAAGAATGAGCAGCCTTATTGCTGAAGTGTCTGGAATTCAGGGTGGACAACTAAATTCCTTATTCACCTTAAAATGTCGTCATTTCTACATTTCTTTCATAAAACATGTTCAGTCATTTAATGTATTGCAAGCCTGGGTCTTGCCTGAGAAAGTCTAATAGAATCTGAGGGGTTAATACAATCCTTAAATAGAACAGACAGGTTTCACAGAGCAAGAAGAAGCTAAAATTTAAAAAAAAAAAAAGGAAATTAATAAATCATTTATCTCTCCTTCACTTAAATTTTTGAGGGTGGTTTTCAATACTCTGGTATGAAAGTAGAAGAGCTCCTGGTATAGTTCAAAGTGTGTCTGCATTGATGTAAAGGCCTGTGGGCCATCTGGGAAAGTCTCTGCATTACAGAAGTACTTTTTAAAGAGATTTTAAGCAAAGAATACTCATGCCTCTAGATGTTTATATATATATATATGAGCTATATTAATGTCTATTTACTTTCCCCAAGCTGCACATCCAGCAGCGTGGCCCCAGGCCAGCCCATGGCTCCAGGCAGGCTGAGATACTCTGGCTCACACCAGGTTTTCATGTGAACTCTGCTACTCCCAGGTTACACAGGGAGGGAGGAAGCTGAGCCCCAATGGATGGAGCCACTTCCCCTCAAAATTACAAAGTCAGAAAAGTGTAATTCTCCAGCTGGGTTTGACGCTGTTTTCTCCTTCAGTTCTTCAAGTATATCTGACCAGCCTGAGCATCCACCAGCCATCAGTGGAAGAGGGAAAATCAGCCTTTAAGTCAGCACAATTCCCACCAGGCAAACTCCAAATTCTCCCCTAATTAAGCCTGGCAGCTGAAGCTGGATGAAAACCATGTTGTGTTCCATCCAGCCTTTCAAGGGGTCTCTGCTAAATCAGAATGAAGCACTTTAATCTGTGTAAGGAGAGGTTTTAAGCACAAAACTGTGTCTGGAAAGTCAAATCCTTTATGCATCCCTCAGGCACATGAAAAGATTCCCCCGGGCAGAGCAGGGGAGTGCTGAAATCTCCTATAGCAACTGGCTACTAGCAACAGGAACAAACAGACTTGTGTCCCATTATTTCAACTTTCTGAATTATTCTGTGAGAGTCAGAGAGGGTGGGAGGCTGATGGTGCATGGAGTTCAAATTCTGCACCCTGAAGGATTCAAGCCAGAGGAAAAGATCATGGATTTGGTACCTTTGTGCCTCAGTTTCCCTTCCCCCCAAAAAGGAATAGTTTTGTTTCCTTTCTCACTCCCACATGGGATGCTAAAGTCCCGGCAAGTGGATAAGCCAGAGGCCCCCATATGACTTAAAATTATTGCTTGTACATATTTGTGCTGCATTTGCAAGAAATCCTCTTGGCTTAAGTAGGAATAAAATGGATGTATATTTCCTGGCATCTTGAGCGAAGGGACTTAATATTCCAGTTGTTTTTATGTTCTGAAATTAAAAAAAAAAAGAGAGGTTGTTTCCACTAAAAGGGGCTGACAAAGCCAGGCAGCTTCCCAAGACGAGGATTTTTTGAGCATTATGTTAGAGATAACAGAGGTTTTGCTGTGCTGGTCTCTGCTGGTGCTGGAGACCTGTGTGAACACAAAGCAGATGAGCATTTCTTCAGCCAGGAATGGCCAATTCCTTTCACTCCACACCTTTCTCAGGATTTTCAGTGTGGGGAATTTTCATTTTAAGTTCACATATTAAAGCAAAAACCTCCTGCCACCCTCAAACTTATTATTACCCTTCCCTATTTACTGCATTTCCCCTCCTATGTGGATTCTCTGCTTGGGTTTTCCCCACGGTGCTGCTTAGAGCAGAGAGAATCCATATCCTTGCACTCCTGGTGCTCCCACCCTCTCCCTGTCCAAGGAGGAGGCTTGAAAATCACCACAAAGTGCTCAAGAAGCTGCTTTTGTGCAATAAAAAGATTACAGTAGGAGCAGATAACCTTTTTCCTTGGTGCACGTCACATACCACCTCTGGCAACGTCATGAGCTGCTGCTTGCAGTGGAGGTTTCCTCTACAAAAAATAATGGAATTCTGCCACTCAGATGCCTGGAGGGGAATAGACTGTCCTTAAGAGCAATTAGATCTGTATAGCCCTTGAAACACCTGGACTGGTGTTTACACTCAAATGCCACCAAAATATTTGCATTTAATTGGGTAACTGTCAACACAACTGTCAAAACAGCCTACTACAAGAAACAAGGGCAATTTACTTTAAAATTAACTACTCAATTGGTTTTCATTTAAAAAGCAATGCTCTGACTCCATCATGACAAGCTTGCTCATTTTTCATCTGCATTTTTTGCAGGATCCCACCACATGTTACCATTTTCTCTCCCCACAGCAAAGCTCAGGGAACAAAAAAATGCTCTTCTATGCCAACCTTTTACATGTCAGACTTGTGCAAAAGCCAGAAAGCCAGAATAATGTAGATGTGATAAATAATGCATGGCCAAAGTGGTCATATATAATCTGTGGGGCTGGGAGCTGTACAGCTCTTCATTGTGCTCCTTTCAGTTTTGTTCATTTCCTTTAACAAGGTTAAAAATAATTTTGTGATGCCAAAATACACATTTTCTTCCCATCAGTTGCTCCTCCTTTGCTCTCAGTGGGTGCTGAGGGTTTGCTGTGGGTGTGGATCCTTTTACTCTGCTCTCAGGAGAAAAGCAGGATGCTGACACCCCCAGTCCTGCTGAAAGCCATGGGAAGCACAGCCAGGCCACTGGCATTTGCTGCTTCCTCAAGGCCATGTGATGGCTTTGATCTTGCACCCAACGCACTCAGCCACCTTGATGCAGCTTGTGATTTGACCTCAGGATGCGTCTTGCACACCAGAGAATAAAATATCCTGCTAAAATCATCCTTCTGGGGCTGAAGGGTGAGGGATGTAATGTGTGGATATCTGGATAATGGTGTCCTACTGTCAGGAAAGAGCGAGCATGGGGAAGGAGCCCACAAGCTTTCCTTGGGGAAGGCAGAGGGAGTGGGAAATAGTATTTTGAAATGAAAAGTGAAAATGGTTTTAACTAAAACAACTCAGAGCTGATTTGAAAATCCAGCTGCAGGAAGCCTAGTGAGCAACCTCAGTTCACAGGAGAGTGAAGCCAGGTGGTGTTCAGGCTCCATCAGGCTTATCACAGTGTTTCAGAATCAAATACTTTGATTTTTTGTGTAAATATGGTGGAGAGGTGTCTGTGGGGGGGGTTTCTGTACCATCTGGTGCAGCCCAAGAGGATTGTTTGTGGTGAAGGAACTGAAGACAACAGGCTAACACACACCTTTTTCCTACAGTGCTGTCAAAAGCAGAGCCCCAAATACACCCACCTCTTGCCCCAGCAGCCTTGCTCTTCTCAGAAAACAGTTTAAGCACATTATAGCCACATCACTGCCTTCTGAGATAGGCCTCATCTTTCTCTTTGTAATAGAGCAGAAAACAATTCTAAATAGCACATGCTGTCACAGCTGGAGGCCAAGCTGTGCCTCACATGCGAGGTCTAATGCTAAGCTTTCTTAGGATGCATCATCTGATACATAAAAAAAAAATGTAACTTACTGGGGAAAAGGAAAAAAAGAACTCAGTGGTCTTCCCCAAGAAGGAAAAGAAAAATGCAGAGTGCAGAAGAAAATTACTTCAAGCAAGTGACCTGATCTCAAAAGATTTCACGTACTTGTGTTCTCCCTCACCTTTGAAAACAGAGGAGGAAATCTGATCAAAAGAAGAATGGAATTATTGTAATTTGATGGTAACTTGCGGGCTGGCCCCAGCCCATCTCTCTTTGAAGTCAGTGGAGAGATGGCAATTTCATTAAGTCAGTGACAGCTTCATGAAGTTCCAGTGAAAGACTGATACCCGTGGCTTGTTCGCCCCGGATTTAAGCTGAGGAGTGATCAGAGGTCTGTGAGTGATTCCCAGTGAAGGAGCTGCTCCTGGGGCAGGTACAGAGGCACCACATAACCCACAGTGACACAGCCCTGCCTCCAGCAGCTGTTTCTTTGCCTGTTTATCACCATCCAACCGCTTTATCAGAACAGGGCTCTCACAGGCATGTACAATCTAAACGAGCCGTCATCCCAGCCAGGGTTGCTGTGGGAAGTGAGGGGACCTTCCTGCTGGCTGCCTCATGGAATTCTCGTCAGTGCTGTTCAGCCCACTGAGGAAATTGGATCAGGCTTATTTTACCACAAGTCCAATTCAAGGCTAAGCGCTCCACTGACTGCAATTACATGTGCTTCTCCCCATATGTTTGTCTGGAGGGAAGATGTGGGATGCTGGAGCAAGGCACCTGCCCCCTGACAACTCCTCAGTGCAGGCTGCAACTGGCTCCTCTCCATTCCTGTGTGAAGTCTGCTCCCAGTGGCTTCTCAACACAGCTACATGGAGATCATACCAGGACAACACACTGTTCTGTTTGAAAGGAGAATTATGAATACATGAAAAAAAAAAAAGAGCACTTCATCACAAGTAACTATTTCCCACAACTGACTGCATTCATTTTAACTCTTTTATATAATAGTGTTCCTAACCTACTGTGTGCTAAAAACAAAGAGATAGGTGTGAAAATAGGTGAAGAAGACAGCAAAACTAATATTTTTACTACTATGAAATCAGGATTTGAGAAAATATTCCTGAAGAGTGCTGGGAAAAAAGCACGATATTGCTTTGATACAAAAGGAAAAAGTATTCTGGAGTTCAGGACTATTTACAACTTAGTGTTGGAACTTAGACATGTTTTTAATGACACCTTTTTCAAAGCAACCCATTGATTTATGATTTTAAATAAGCTAAGAGCTAGGACCTGAATTTCAGGTAAGATTTTTACAGTCTTAAAACAGCAAAACCAATAAAGCAGTGACCAGTGTGGGCAATGGTAACCCCTGTCCCTGCTCTGAGGAATATCCATAGCACTTAACTGGACTGCAGTGACGACTTGAGAATTAATGTGTGGAAAGGATTTGATGGGTTTTTTGGAGCCTAGTGTTATGTACAAACTGAGGCCAGGAAATGTAGATAAATCATAAAGAAAATAATGAGGTTCCTTCAGGAGTGTTTCTATCACTTGTTCTTTGATTTAATTATTTGCCTGATTCCAGAACACAACCCAGAAACCTCTTCTGATGTAAGCTGTTCCCTAAACGCAGGAATTGTGCATGATTTTGATGTATTGATTGAACTGCCACTGAATGATTTGAGATGAAGACTGAATAGACTGAAAGTAATAAGATATGATTGAAGCTGAGCCCTTCCATGGATTAGAATGGACGGCTTTTTCTGCCACACTGCTCTCGTTTATCAGAACACTAATAATGTTTATTACTTTAAGAGTTACAGCTCACTGGTTAGATTTAGACAAAACTAAAGCTGCATGGGCTCAGCAAACCCATTTGCTCTGAGACATTTAAAGCTGGAGAAGGCAAAGCATATAAAAAATGCGAGAAAGAAAATCAGTGCTACAGAGATAACTCTGAAAGTGCAGACACCAATGCAGGGGCAGCAGGTCCTTTCTGGACCAGCTAATCCCAAACTGGGGTACCTGTCCTTCAGACCCACCTGCCAGTCCATCTGCCACATCCCAGCCTTTGCACCCATGCACAGGGAGCATCCTCACAGCACTGGACAGAGAAGTCCGAGTTCCCTCAAGACTTGTATTTCCTATAGAGGGCCAGAGAGAGATGGAGATTTGTGTTGCTAAAGCATCTGACAGCTAAAATTCACAGAAAGAGTCATGAGCTGCAACCAAGGCTCATTTTTTCTCTGAAAATGTGAGGGGAGTTATCTGAAAATATGCTGGGTTTAAATCTTCTGTGCTCTTTTGCTTCCTCCTGTGAAGTCTTCCTAACAACCTTCCCTCTCTGATTTCAGAAGATCCCCACAACCCCAATTCTGAGCACTCTTTCAACTAATTACACAGCTTCTCTCTCAATAATGTAATCTCTGTTAATAATTTATGAAATATATTTGAGTCATCAGACCAAAGAGGTCATACAAAGATAGTGACTGTGAAACGGAAAATGTGTTGCTCAGTTGCTTAAGGAATTGCAGATGCATGCTCATAACTTGGAAAAACTGAAGCACATGACATTTTGGGGGACAATAAAGCCTTGAAGTGCATTATGGATTTATGACCCCAAGCAAAGCTACAGCAAAAAAAAAAATATTGTCATTACCTAAATATGCAAATATTTCAAGTATTCAGTATGCAAGAGGAAATGTCTACTCTTACAAGCTATTTGCAAACTAATGAAAATGAAGTTTTCTGCATTATACGATCATGGAGCATGCAAAGAGCAATTTGTATTTCAGTGGGGATACTGTGGATTTCTGATTTCAGGATCTGTTTTATCAGCCCCACTGGCTCTGCCAGGGCTCACTAGCCCTGTATCATTTGCAGACTGCATGTTTAGTCCTACCCTGAGCTGTGCTGCCCTAAGCAAAGAGATAAATGAATATATGGAGGTTTCTGGAGAGAGGCTGCATTTTTAGTCAGTCTCAAGTGAATTTTAAAGGTAGTGTTCCCTTCCATAACTGAACTATCTACATTGATAAGCTGTCCCTATTTCTTAGCAAGTGCTAGTCTGTCTGTCTCTGAGGATGCTGAGCACACACCTTGTGTGTCTCTTTTCTGTCCAGCACCGCCAGCCGAGGACAGGGATGTGAACCAGGAGGTTCTCAGCTTGCTCACCTCTGGGTAAATTGCTCCAACCATACACCCTTGTTAGTCATGCCAGGTGATCAGGCAGCAAATCTGGCTTTATCACAGTCCTGTTCTGCTTACTGGAGAGTGAAGGGGAAATCAAGGCCATCGTGCTGGGATTCAGCCTCATGGAGTGCTGAGTCTGCTGGGTGCCCTCCATGGACAGTTTCCATCCATCTTTATGAATAAAGCTCTAAGGATACAACTTCATGTTATGTAGCATCAAAACTAAACATTGTCTGTGTTACAGGGCTGTAATTTATTTAAATTTCTCACCAAAGCATTGCACTATAAAAGTCATAAATACTGAAAGCCCCATCTGCTGAGGCACTCGAGTGTGTAGAAGGGAGATAGCCACCAGCATGCTCAGATGGTAGCTGATTAACCATGCCTGGGTTTTGGGGAGAAATCACAGGTTTTCCTGTGTTACTCTTTGCTGTGAGCAAAACCCACTCCCTGTTTCCATCAGTGAAGGAATTTCTACCTCCTAAAGCTGTACAGGGACCTAAGAGGAAAACAATGAAGAGGGCAGCAGAGGTTTGTGCCATCTCTAACAGCTTTGGTGTCTACAGACCCGTGCCACAAAAACCACGCTGGCATTTGCTGGTGTCGCCCATCACGAGCACCCTGGTGGGAACAGGAGCTCCCTCTGAGACAGAGGCTCGGTCATCGGGGACGAGCATTTGCCAGACCTCACTGCTCCGTGCGGGCTTTGCTTCTTGGAGGTCCCCAGGCAACGCTGTCTGGCTTCACGGCTGTTAATTACTTGCGTCTACTGTTAATTAGCTGTCTGCAGTCGGTCGTGCCGGAGCGGTGACAGCCTGGGAGCCTCTCCCCAAAGCACAGCCCACGGGCTTTGTTCCCCGGCCCTCCCATCTCCCCCTCCTCAGCTCCCAGCCAGAACATTTCATTTTAGTCACGGTGCCAGAGGCCAGGCCCCGGAGGACCTTTGGAATTAAACACTGTATGAAGTACAGTGGGGAGAAGAGGGAGGAGAAAGGGGCAATTTCAGCTCCTCAAGCATGCAAGTCGAGAGCTTTTGTGATGCCTCTCAACGTATTTTTTTTTTTCAGCCGGCCACAAATCATGTCCTTGGCTGTCCAAGGGAACCTGTCTCTATGATGGAAATTTCCACACTTGCCTTGGTCTCTTTCTTGATCTTTATTGTTGCTTTGCTGCCTTCAAGACATTGTAAATAATTGAATTTTTACAGAAAGAAAGGGAGGATTTTTTGCTGCAGAAAAATAAATTTATCCCTGATTTGCTAAGCTTAGAAACACAACATCCAGAATAAATTCTCCTCCTGATATTTGCAGTTACTGGGAAGCAAAAGTTCTTCCTAAGACTCTGTGATTGAAGACGTCACATGATTTTCAGCAGAAGAGGTTCATCACAGGACACATTTCCTAGGCGCATTGAGTCTGAATTATATTTCTTTTGTTAGGATGTTAAACAAAAATAAGTGGTTTGGAATTTCGGCTAACAGCTGGGAAATAGTCTGGGCAAAAAAAAAAAAAATCACAAGGAATAATTTATTCATCCCTTTCCACCTGCAAATTGCCTGACAACAGGTTGAGTTCTTACCCAAATGTTATGGTGATTGTTAAAACATTACAGAATTATTTTCACAAATGTTTCTTGCTCAGTAATTTCCTGGTGACCCAGTCACTGTAGACATTTGACATTTGAAATTCAAATTCCAAGCCTTTCTGAGGGGATACACAGATTGCAGGAGCAGACCTGTGCTCTGCTGGCTGAGCAAATGTCCTCTCTGCTGCAGTTGCCCTGATGGAACCCTAACCCCAACCATTCCATAGGAATCCAGGTGATGCTGTAGGCATGTACACTCCTGGCCCTCTCCAAACTAGGCAGTTCTGGTCCTAAACGATTCTATGCTTTATGAATAAAACTTCTGTTCCTATGAGGTTTAAATGAACTCTTTTTTTCAACAGCTTTTCTTTTGCCCTCTCCCAGATTTTCCATCACTGCTTCTTAAAGCAAAGGAGGTCCGCAGTGTTTCTTGTGCCTTCCATACCCCAGAGTTTCTTGTCCTCTGTCACTTAATGTGTCTGCTTCCTCCTGTGTGTAGGCTGGAGTGTTTAGGTGTCATTTACAGGCTGTGTGAGGTTTAGAAACTTGGTTACCCACAGGTGTGATGTTTGAAGTGCTGGGAAGTGCAGGGGCAATCCCTGCTCCATGAGAAATGGCACAGATAGGACTTTTAGGGCTTCTTGGGATGAGAAACAACAGCATAACCCAACATCCTGCTTCCCTTTGCAGTGTAGGGGCAGAAGTTCTTTCAGTCAGCTCCTAAATCACCACTTTTGAGACGCTGCTGACACAACCCAAAGTGCTGTGTTGTGTTATCAGCCACAGCCTCCCAGGAGCTGGTTCACAAGGAGCCTGCAGCAGGGTGACACAGGGGGAGCTGCAGAGGTCACCTGGCAATGAATCAGAGACCTTGCCTGGCAACAAATGTGAGGATGTAAAAACACCTTTACTATCTGCAGAGCCAAGTGAGAGGGGAGAGCAGGGACTCGTATCTCTGCAGCTGTGTGCTAAATGAATTACAGGAGAGAGTGAGGGAATAACATTGGAATTAAAAGGCTCTAAGATAAGATGGAAAGTGGCAGCTGAGCCAGGAAAGCAGGATGGAAGTGGAAGGGTGTTTACAAGAGCCAGCAAACTTGGGGGGTGCTGGGGGCAGGAGGGCTCCTCAATGCCATCAAAAACTGCTCTGTGGAGGAAAGAGAGCAGCGCAGCAGCAGCCTTGCTGGGGATTCCTGCAGGAATGCTTTCCTAAGGAGGTGTGGGAGAAACACAGAGATGTAGCCTAACTCCAATGTTTTTAGTGGAGTCGTGCCATAAGATTCAGCCTGCTCCCACTGGGCCAGTGTCAGTGCTGGAGCAGGAGGAGGGAGATGCTGCAGCTCAGTGACAGCAAGTTTCCAGCACAGGCAGGGACATCAGCAGCCCTGGTCTGACTAGTTTGGTACAAACATTGGAAGGCACAGAAATACCAGCCTGTTTCAGTCTGAAAAAGCTCTTAGCGCAGCTGGATGGCACAACTGTCCTGGCTGTTGCCTCAGCAGGTATTGAGGGTGCCTGGTCTGCCTGACATCTGCATCAGAGACGATTTAAGTAAGTTAATGGATTGAACTGGATTGTGCTGATCTCCTTATATTGGCATTGGGGACCATCAGCTGTCAACAGAGGAAAATCTTAACAATGTATTTAAGGTGCTTTGATTTTGTGGCTAGAGCTGTCAACAGCACTAAAAAAAACCCTTCTGTCACAAAATTATAAAATTGTGCCCCAGGAAACAAAATGTTCAAAGGCCATAATATCCATTCCAAACCTTCCAGTTTGGTCTTAGCACTTATTTATTTCAGGAGGGATAGGAGAGGTAAGAGGGCAAAACTAATGAGGAAAGGGTGCTGCATGTGTTAATCTTGCAAGGGGATGGCAGGAGAGATGCCCAGTCCTGGAAGGAATCGAGAGTGGACATCCCCTAGGACCCAGGGGTTAAGGCAGGGGGTGCAGGGACCTGCACTGACACCTGAACACAACACAAAAAAATCACCTCTTGCAGAACCCGGCAAGTGGCTGGGGAAGCTCAGCTGTGCGAGCCAGTTTGAGCTCAATCAGTCTGCCAGAAATTGGAAGATAAATCAACACAATAAAACACAGTGCAGCAACCCTGGGGGCTGTTGTGGCATTGGGTCATTTGACATATTGGACTCTGCTGGCACTTCTGGAGCCAGTGAGGGTGTGCAATACAAGGAGCTGTGGAGAGTGGCTCCCAGGAATGGGAAATGCTGAGTGACCAGATGAATATATCCCTCATTAAACCTTTCTGTATTGCCTTAAATGAGGCAACTTTTCCCCACATGGAATTATTTACAGCACTGCTGTGCCATTTGACAGCATTGTTTCCACTCTGCTGGTCCCTGTCAGAATGCCCCAGGAGCATCTGAAACACAAAAACAAGGAGCACCCTCATCTCCCAGCAAATACAGAGCTGGCCTGTGGCAGGACAGGAAATTAAAAAATTCACTTTGTCATCTTCCAAGTGTGACATGACCTCTGCATCATGGGAAGAAATCTACCCCATAAGGTTAAATCACTGCTTATCTACTTAATGTCAATCAGACATTAAGCAGATTGACTGGGAGAGTCAATTTATTTATTTTTAAATGAGTACCCAAACAACTTAATACTCCTTCTTGACTTAATCTGCTGGAGGGCTGGGTATCCAATTTATTGTGTTTGTTTGTTTGTTTATGCCTCTCTTGGCCTGTTGATTCCTGTGGATGTTCTGTAACTGGGCTGTTGTGGCCATGGATGAAACCCACCCAGAGATTATCCTTGCTCTGTAGCCATCTGCATTGGCTGTCCTGACTTTAGCAATGATTTTTAAACATAGGCTCCTGTGGATTATCCACTTGCTCTGGTGAATACAAATCAAGTTGCAGTTAAGATTAAGATACAACAATTTCCATATCTGGAAAGTGTTCAATTATTAAGGGAAAAAAAGTAGCAAAGTGGCATAGGGGTGGTAGGGGTAGTCAGCAATTTGAATAAATGGCTGTGTGTGAAGAACACTGGATTTGGGAATCTTTTATGGCTTCAGTAAGCAGGAAATGTTCTAAAATGGCCTTCACTGAACACAACCCAAACTGTTCTAATGCTTTCACATGAAATTGTCATTTTCTAAGCTGTAACATGTTAAGTGCACCTAAGAAATAAAGCTGATTTGATACAACTATACCCCTGAAATGCAGGACAGGGGATCACCACCTCACTTTTAGTCCTTTGATCCTGGTTCCTTACTAGATGGGTGGAGATAAAGGAGGGTAAAGAGAAACTAGCTAAGAATTGATGACAATTTAATCACTGTGGTGATTACCAGGTGGTAATTAAAGGCTTGCTGCTGTGAGATCCCATGTACTTTCTGTACCTTCACAGACACATTTTCTACTGGTAGTGGATAATATTTTCTGAATTTGCAGGGTGTGATGTATAAAATTTACAGGTGTAGTAGCCCAGGTAACTCGAGTTTTAATGAGGCAGATGTTTGTGGATAATTTCTGGATGCCCTGACATGTTGTGGTCTAATTACAGATTTTGTTTGTTTGTTTATACAGTATAAACAGGTGTAAATGCAGCTCCTCTTCTAGACATAAAAATCTATCAAAACAAGCCTTCTGTGCTAACTTGCAGGAAAACAACACAAATTTTTTTCTGGCTTTAAACACTATTCCCAAGGGCAAGAAGTCTGACTGTGACTCAAGAGGTCTCCCTGCGAAGCCTCCCAGCTCTGTGAAGAGCTTACCGTGCCCTCAAGTCAGAGGTTAAGAATCGGAGCTGGCTTTAAGGTTTTTTGCTTCATGCAGTCTCCCGTCCCCCTGCCTTTCCCTTACACAGACACCTCCTGTATTATCTAAATCTTCCCTGCCAAGCACTTTTCTGACCTCTTCTGCGGGAAGTGGGGATCCCTACACTGTCATGTAGTGGAGATGAATATTTGCAGAAAAGTGCAGACTTTATTCCCACTGTGCAACAAGCTTTAAACTCCCGGTAGGAAGTCATTCAGAACCAGTTTGAAAGGGTCTCAGACAGGGCCCTGATTAGCCTTAACAACCCCAATAAGTGCTCCACCCATTCCCATGGGCCGGGAGCCTATTTAAACTCAGCCAGAGGCACTCAGTCCCTCTCCTCAGTCATGTTGGAGAAGCACAGCTGTGCTTGGCTGTGGAGTCTGCCACAGGGACCACGTTCCCTGTTTGACCTTGGTTTTATCTCCTCTGTGAATTTGCTTCCTGATCTGCACTCCCACCTGGACCTGAGCTCCAGCTGCTGCCCTGCCTTGCTCAGATACCCGAGGGCTGAGCCTGGCAGGATCCCTGCTCCTGTGGTGTGATGTTCTGCACTGTCCTTAGGGACCTGCTGGTCCTCTCGGCTCCCTGACACTCTCTCTGCTAAAGGTGAGATCACCTATACCATATTCTTCCATGGCAAACACTTTCCTAATTTGTTCTTTAACCTCTGTGGAGTGTTTTTGCCACCACTGCATTGCAGAAATTATATTTTGACTATGTCTTGCTGGTGTAATGTCTGGAGACATCAAGGAGCTCAGCTTCTTTGGTGAGCCTTGTTTTTTTTTTTATTGAGGTTGTGTGGGTTATGTGGGTGGGATTTGAATCATGGGGTAAACGTGCTGCTGAAGTGTGGCTTAAGGAAGCTTTACCATAGTAATTTTCACTGTTTTCACTGGGGGGAACACTAAATGTATGGCTTTATCTTCATAGAGCTGCATGACAGAGTCATAGGATCACTCCTCCTTGAGTCCCAGCTGAGCTGTGTGATGGACATGTTTTAGGTTCTGTCCCCTGATATGTGGAGAGGCTGAGACTCTGTGTGAGAGTAATTGCATAGTTCACTCATTCACCAGAAGTCATTTCAGAGTACCCCTGAAGAGCACTCCAGAGGCTGGGAGAGCTGATGGAAGGTCAGCAAGTTCATTTTCAGTGGGTCACAGTCTGAGCTAGGTTGCATTACTGAAGAGACAGAGCAAATCTCATGGGCTCAATGTCATTATTTCTCCTTGACACCACCATAACAAAACCCTTTGGAGCAGTTTCAGCTCTTATGATCAAATAAACAGGATCCAACAAGCAGGAGTCTGTTTGTCAGTAATATGTCCATTGACCTCTGGTAATATTTTTAGCTGGTTAAATGCCTCTAGTGTTACACTGTTTTCCATCTTAATGTGTCTTCCTAGACTGGCTGGTGGAAAGGCAAAACAAAAAGCCCTCACATAAACCTTCCATGTAGCCATCAGGATATGTCTGACACTCAGCAGAGTGGCTGTGCTTCTGGTTTATGGCTGGCAAATGTGCCTGGAGATAGAAGTTCAAATGTGCCTTCTGTAGAAGCTTTGAGCTCTGACTCTGATACATGAAAGCCAAAATAAGGGTAAAACAATTCTTTTCTTGAAGCATCAGAAGAGGAAAAAAAAAACTGACAGCCCTTCCCTAGTGATCAAACAAAATCACAGAACAATAAAGTGGTGGAGAACAGGCCTGGGCACATTGTAAAATATTCTGCAGGAAGAGAACCCAAGAGATGAAGTGCTAAGGGCATAAACAGCATCTTGCAACGAGCCTTTCTGCCCTGCATCCCAGAACCAGCTCCAGACCTGGGTACACTGGCTGTCCTTGCATCTTGCCCTGCCCATCCATGAGAGCTGAGCCTCCAGGAAACTGATGCTTTCAGGACTGATGAAAGAGCCCACCAGACTCTTATTTTATAAGCCTCCTCTACTGCTGCAGTCCACAGTGAGGGAGATTGATGTTCAGGTCTAAGCTGAAGTTCAAAATATGTAGCTTAGCAAGGACTGAAAAGGAAAGTAAGTGAAGTTCTGGAGGTGTTTTGGGCTCGAGATACAGGAGATCTGTGGAGGAGAATGGGTTTGTGAGGAGGACTGGGATTCAGGTGTGCAGCTTTTGGGCTGGTCAGACTCTTCCCCTTTCTTACCCTCGGCTATATCCATTTATAAAAATAAGGGAAGCTGCTAATACTAATGGATGATGTTAGTAATGTGCTCCTGGATCTCCTGAAGAAACAATGAATCGTGATTTTTTTTCAATACATGGTAATGTCTCTAGATCCCCTTGGCATTAGAAGGTCAGATTTTAAACTCTTTGGATATGGAACAAATTGGGGAATTGTTTTTTAAATATATCTTTAAAAAACTAATGAATACATAAAATCATTCTGTATGCAGGGGTTTATCAGGACTATGAGTGTAAAATCTTTCTACCATTTAGACATAAATACACAGAGATGCAGAGAAATGCTCAGAAGCAGAATCTCTTCTGGCATCACTGCTGCTGCAGATGTAGGAGGGGGTCCTCTAGAAAGACACATACTTGCTCAGCAGGGCCCAGGAGACCTTCACAAACTGCTGGGTGGAGTGCAGGGTGGTTGCACTGAAGGGCTGTAATGAGCCACTTTGTGTTTCTTTCACTTTCGTAATCTGCCTTTAATTCTATGGAAACAGGAATAGGATTGCTGAATAATGAAGTGGGAGAAATGCAAGAAAAGCCCAGTAGATTGTGCTGTCAGCCATCAGAATAAGCATCATTTCTGTGAGAATAGTTTTAGTTGTTACAGGAGTAACACCCATGCCTCCAGCTTCTGTTGGTATTACTGAGATGGGTAGAGCATGTGTAGGACCTGGCTGTGTTTCTTGTCCTGCTAGTCTCCCAAAGAGCTGCCTGTTGTTGGGAAACACTGGAAAAAAATTGGGCCTAGAAATCTAAACTTTGGAAAATTCTTTGGCTCCTTCTGCAGAGTTTATCTGCAGTCTCTGAGTTCAGCTGTTCTCAATTCTGCATGTAGGAGATAGGATCTCATTTACAATACAAAGAGACAAAATGGGGAGATGGAATAGGTTATGGAAAGCTCAAAGAATGGGTGATGGGATGGGTAAGTAAAGCTTAGGTTCATTCAGATAATTTTCATAGAATCTTAGAAAGGTTTGGTTGGAAGGGAGCTGAAAGTTCAACTCGTTCCATCCTCCTGCTGGGCAGGGACACCTTTCTCTAAACCAGGTTACTCAGAGCTCCATCCAGCCTGGCCTTGAAATTTTAGGCCCCTAAAGTTGGGTGAAGGCCAGAAAAGACCATCACAAGCCTCTCTGCAACATGAGAGACTAAAACTGGCAGTGGCACATCGGGAGTGTCAGGCTTGTAGGAAAGAGCAAATTACCAGGACTAATGGTGTTTACAGTCATTACCAATTCTAATTGCCTTTATAGTATTTGAGAAGAATATCTGTGAACAGAGCCCCATTTAAATGAAAAATAAAGATTGTGAAGCAATATTTAAGAGGTTTACTGTCGGACATAATTAGCAATGCCGTTTTTCCCCATGTTTAAGTAATGTATTTTTGTAGTTTAGTACCTTAGAATGACATCAGTGTATCTAAATTTAAGTCAAAGGATAACTCAAAAATAATTTGCTATCAGGCAAGTTTGACCAAGCAGCTTTTTAAAGCACCAAAAGGAAATTATCAGGAAAATGTGGTTAATTATTGTGGACAATACACAAAAACAGAGCAGGAGTTGTGTCATGGTGCAGATGTAGAGGAAGACACTTCAGCCGTGCCAGGCATTGTAAACCTGGCTGGTGCAAATATCAGGAGTGCACTGGTGCCTCAGTGATATCCCAGGAGCCCCAATGAAAGCTGAGCTTAAGCCTCTACAAATGTGTTTGCTGAATTTGGACCTTGGACTTGAATCACAGCATCTAAAGTTGGCTTTACAAAGAGTTTCTCAAGACTCAGGGCTGCTGGTGTATTTTTGTTATGACACTTTCTGTGCTTTGGCAGTTAAGGTAAATTACATCATTTTACTCTATCTTTCTTCATTTTTTTTACCTCATTTCCTTTTCTAAAAATACACAGAAGTTGACTACTCAGTGATATGAATCTGAAAACAGAGAAAAGCCAGCAATCCCTTGTCTTCCATGATGTTCACTTAAACCACATCACATCCTACAAATAGATTCTGCTTGCAAAAGGGCTTGATGAGGAACAGACCCAAGGATATTTTAGAGAAGCAGAGGAAACACCCTCCCATCCTTCCTCCTTTCCTTCAACTTCCTTTTGCCTTGGAGGAGGGTTGTGCCCAGAAGTGACTGGGCTGTCATCCTCTCTGAGCTCTGTACAACCACCTGGAGCTCTTACCTGTCCTCAGGCTGTCCTCTTGCCTGCAGGCTCCAGTCCTCTGGAGCAGAAAAATGAGAAATTAGTTTACACAAGTGAAATGTGTGGAGCTAAGACTTCAGCTCAGCAGACCTGTTCTGAAAGGGAGGGAAAAACCTTTATAACTGGAAAAACATCTTAGATGAGAGCATCCAAGTTTATTAGGATTGAGCAGCTTTTAGAATCTTCACATTCTGGTTTAGATTTGTAATACAACAGGTGGCTTGTGGCATTCCTGGAGATGCTGTGAGGTGGCTGTGGGAATTTGGAGCTGACCGTAGTGTGGCCTTGAATTGTTTCTGACATGTTTGTGCCCATACTGTAAAGGTTTATGAACGTATTTGAAATGCCACCACTTGGATCCCATATCCCATCCAAGGTGATTGCTCTCATTTTCTTCCGAAGATTTGTGCTCCACCTCGGGTGCACAGCTCCAGCCATGTGAATGCTCATCTTGGTGTTAGGATAAAATCATCCAACTTAGCTGAAATCAGCAATAAAAGCATTTGGAACTAAGCAGGATGATTTTGTGTAAGAAGGTATTCTCTTTTCTCAGTTGGGCTGCAAAGAGGAGCCTCCAAGCATGGGGAATGGTTTATTCTGGGAGCAATTATCATCTTTTTCCAGCTCCAGAGGAACCTGAAAGGTGATTTTTGGTGTCAGCCAAACAGAAATTCTTCCCCCAACATCCCCCCAAAACTGGGTACCTGCTGCTAGCACCTGCTGGCTGAATGTTGGCTGTGAAGAGGCCATGAAATACAGCAAGTCTGTGCCTCACTATTCCTCATGTGATTCCTCACTTTAGGATCTGTATATGTCAGTGCCGAACTACATAAACAGCTTGTCTTTACTGGAGTGTCCCAGAAGAGTGCTGTGGCGGGTTGGACTAGCTGTTCATTTAGCCTGGCATTGCACTGTTCATCCTAAATAATAAATGATACCCACTCTGGCTGTTTGTACAGATTAGCAGCAGTGGAGGACCTCAGCAGAGAGACAAAGTACCTTTTAAAACATTAATAATCCTTCCTTGCTGTAAAGGGATTTTGGAAAGAGCTGTGGTCAGAGCTGGATCTGCCTTTCACATAAGGAAAGTAGCATAAATTCATCCATTTCCCCCAATCCGACTAATGTCCATACTTTTAGAGATTTACTTAAGGAGCTGATATCCAAAAAAATAATTTTGCAGGGCTAGGAATGCAGGGATTCTATTTCAGACTGCAAACCCTCAGGAAACAGATACATACATGTGTTGGCTAATTGTGCTGCAATGCATTTAATCTCTGGAGTTTTGAACTGTGTAAATAGCTGTTGGACAAGGAAAGCAAAAGGACTTTGTTGTTGAGTTTTACTTTGAGTTCTGCTCCCCATTACAGACCAGGAGTGGAATTTCTCACCAAACCTGAGGCATATATTGTGAGCTGTAGTCTGAGCTAGCTTGGTTCAAAGTGGAAGAAATTCTTTGTGCCTTGCTGTGAGACCCCTGTCTGCAGGTTGCTCTCTGTCCTTCACGTGTCTGGCTCGCTGCTCCCAAGGACAAGAGCTGTTGTAGATTTTTCAGACACCTCCCACAGCGAGGTCCTGGTGTGGGTTGGTGTCTCAGGGTCAAGTGCAAAGCCAGCAGAGGTTACTCAGCTGAAGAATTTTGCCCTGCATCCCTTAATCACACTGGAAGGTCTTCTCTGCTGTTGTGCACCGCTATCACTCATTTTCTGCATGTACTTTGTTAAGGTGCAGCAGCAGTATTTTCTACAAGCTCTTGATTTTATTATAATACAGCTATAAACCAGATAAAGGGCATTTATATCAGCCATTATAACTATTGGCTGACCTTTTCTGCTCAGAGGAAGCTCACTCCTCTGCCTCTAGATTTTGATTTAGGATTATTTGTGGCAGGCAAATGGATGCATACATCACATCAAAATATCTGTCAGCATAATTTCCGCTAATGAAGTATTACATGCAGGAAGGAGGGTATGGTTGAAGTGGTAGGCAGTGATTTCTTGTGATATAGAACAATCTTTTTAGGGATGTTGCTTAGTAGTTGTTCATCTTCTGAAGTACAGAGCCCGCTGGGAGTTGGTGGTTGATGATATCTGGAAATCAGACAGGGATGAGACTACTGCTACGGTGGTATACATAGCTAAAATAATCTATTTAGTATTTCTAGAGAGCAGATAATCTTGCTATCACATGAATGCAGGAAACTTGTAGTAAAACAGGCAGAAAGGAGTTGCAGTATGCAGAGCATACAGGAGAAAGTTATGGGGGGTGACGTACCATACCTGATGACCTGAAGCTGTTCCTGCAGTGCTCTTGACTTGTGCCAGTTCGGAGCCGGAGAGGCAAACGTTGCCACCTTCCTGGCAGCGGGAAATACCCGTGAGCACTTCTCAGTGCCCAAACCACAGCCCCAGAGGGACTTAAGGAAAGGAAAACCCCAGAAAAGTCAGATGGCAGCAAAAACCAGGCATGGGGGCCCTGAGGCGAAGGCAGCGATGAGGGAGGAGAGGCAAGAGAATGAGCATCATTAGCATGATTGATGCAGCAAGTACCAGGAGAGCATGAAGAGATCATTGCTATAAAATGGCATGGGTGAGACACAGCCAGGGAATGCTGTGCAGGGGAGATGGAGATGAATGCAAAATACGTGAGGGAGTCAAGCTGTGTTTATTGCTCTGCTTTCAGAAAAGCACCAGGTAGTCTGACACTGCAGTCTGTAGATGTGATAAATAGGAAGACCCTGCATTTCTGGGGCTAATAACCATTATTTGATAAAATTCTATTGCCAAAAAAAAAAAAAAAGGGAAAAATCTCGTTTTCCTAGGAAGCTCTTGTAAGCCTCTTAATTTTGATCAAATGAGTGAACAAAGATTTATGTGATTTCTGCAAGAACAGTAACATACTCATTCATTGTAAAATGTTAGAGTGAATTTCTTCACTACACAAGTGCTGTTTTAGCTGCAGTGATTTGTTTTGTGGAATATACAGAACTCACAATGCTGCTGTTTATTGCAAACGTCAAGCCTGGTTTATAGCACCGCTTGCCAGCACCTCCGGTAGGTCTGACACCCCCAAACAATAGCCAGGCTTCGATTCATTACTTTAGGCAGCTCATTTCCATATGGTAATTAGGAGCCTGTTTGTAACATACCAGCATGGGTATTTCTGAACTCATCTTATTG
The DNA here is from genome assembly GCA_020086605.1 of Lanius collurio. Classification (NCBI taxonomy): domain Eukaryota; kingdom Metazoa; phylum Chordata; class Aves; order Passeriformes; family Laniidae; genus Lanius; species Lanius collurio. The sequence goes on along the minus strand of JACBWW010000009.1, from coordinate 13,453,572 downwards.
TTCTGTTTCACATCGCGAGGATGACAAAGGCTCCTTATCAACAGAGGTAGCTGCGTTTAGGCA
>JACBWW010000009.1:13267780-13453109 GCA_020086605.1 Lanius collurio | reverse complement strand
GCGGGCTGGGCTCGGCCGGCAGCCCCCTCCCGGGCTGCCCGCAGCGCTGAGCCCCCGCCAAGGTAAGGCCGGGCGGGGGGCGCATTGTTCTCCGAGCGGGATGCGGGGCACGGCCGCGGGGTCCGGCGGGGGATGGAGGGGGAGCGGTGCCCAGGGTCCGCCCGCCGTGACAGTGCGAGGGGAACGAGCGGGCACGTTCAAGTTCGGGGTCTGGAGGAGCACGGGACCGCCAGGACAAGCTAACCGGGTGTCACTCGGGGAGGGTGAAATTCCCAGTGGGATGCAGTGATGGGCTGAGAATAGCCGATGGGACTTGTTCTTGCTGGGGCGATGACCAGCACCTGGCTGGAGGGGCTGAGAGCATCCCCAGTCTCGTTCCACGGGGTATCCCCAGCCTCTTTCACTCTGCCAAGCAGGGCAGACCTACGNCATCGTCTCTCCTGTGTCCTGATACGCCGCCGCGGGTGGATGCGCGGGGAGAGGCGGCGGGGCCGGGGGCGGGCTGGGCTCGGCCGGCAGCCCCCTCCCGGGCTGCCCGCAGCGCGGAGCCCCCGCCAAGGTAAGGCCGGGCGGGGGGCGCATTGTTCTCCGAGCGGGATGCGGGGCACGGCCGCGGGGTCCGGCGGGGGATGGAGGGGGAGCGGTGCCCAGGGTCCGCCCGCCGTGACAGTGCGAGGGGAACGAGCGGGCACGTTCAAGTTCGGGGTCTGGAGGAGCACGGGACCGCCAGGACAAGCTAACCGGGTGTCACTCGGAGAGGGTGAAATTCCCAGTGGGATGCAGTGATGGGCTGAGAATAGCCGATGGGACTTGTTCTTGCTGGGGCGATGACCAGCACCTGGCTGGAGGGGCTGAGAGCATCACCAGTCTCGTTCCACGGGGTATCCCCAGCCTCTTTCACTCTGCCAAGCAGGGCAGACCTACGGGTGTGGGCATCTGTCCCTTCATTCCTCCGGAGAAAGGAGTCGAGCAGCGCCGGGCTTAGCCCCGGCACAGGGTCCGTCAGGGATGTGGGCCGGCAGTCGGACAGGAATCTATCCCTGCAGAGCGAGGAAGCCCTTCCTCTGCCTTTGTTACATTTGTTTCCCTGCCCGGCTTGGCCTCGCCATTCTCCCCCTTGCCCAGAATAGCCCTTTCCCAGTATTGTTCTCCGTGTGTTTCCTCTCGCCTCCTTCTTCCTCCGCCCCGTCCTTAGCACAGGTTCTCTGCAGACCTGATACCCTGACACGCATCTTCCCTCTCCTCCTATGGCATTTTTAAGTCCAGATCAACCTTTTTTGAAAAAAATTTTCGTTTTCCTGAGTGCTTAAATTTGACTTAATCTACCATTCCATGGGTTTGAACGAAATTGAAATAAACTTCACTTAGGACTTGCTGCATTACAAGGATGAGATTTGTGGCTGCCTGTGCACTTGGTATCAGTTTCAATTATACTGTGTGCTTTTAGACTGGGCTTTCTGACCTATCGTTGATACGATGAAGAATAAGGTAATGCTTTACCTTTGACCTCACTGTTGCCCTTTTTTATATAGATGGGATTTGGTGGGTCCTTGGCTAAATGAGCGCAGCCTTGCTGAATGCAGCTGAGAACTGTTAATGTGGAACACATCGTTCTTGGAAACAAGTGTTAGAGTGCCAGAGGGTGAGATCCGGGGAGAGACCAGGTTAGGAGCTTGTTAGAACAATGTCTCCAAAAGGGTCCAGCCCTCACCTTCTGTACTGTGTTGGTTTTCAGGCACAGATCCATTTGCCAGTGTTTGTGTCTCTGCTGGAACAGGGCAGTGCATAGCTGTTGCCAGGGGGGCTGTTGATTTTTCCTTTAGGGGATTGTGTTCTTTAAGCACTGCCTTTATTTAGAGTTTTGCCTAATGGGAAGCAAAGAGCAGCTGAGCTCATTCTTGTAACTTTTGCTGGATTCCCAATAGCTGCAGTGAAGTAGTGAAGGCTTTAATCAATTTTTACTTGGCTTTAGCTTGGGAAATCTTTGAGCAGCCACAGGAGCACAGGCTGGAGAGCTTTGTCTGCAGGCTGGGGAAGACTGCAGTACTTTAGTTATGCCTGGCTCATACAGAAGCTGGAACATATGTTTAGACAAATGTACATATTTTCACTTTTGTTCTCTGCTTTTTAAAAGTTACTTTCTTGATGTTCCCCCTTTTCCTCCTTTTGAAGAGCTTATGCTGCAGAAGTTAGCAGTGCTGGCCTTGGAAAGATTTATATTTCCTGCCACAGCATGGATTTCAAGGACTGGTCTGTTTTATAGGAAGATTCATCTTGCTGATTCCCTTGGACTTGCATGGGTGCAGCCACATCAGACTTGATCCTTTTAGTTTGATTCTGATGCACTGAACATATAAAAACCCTTGTTAAGACTTTGCTCATCAGTCCATTAGAAATATGCATGTTATCTTAGAAGAGATTGTACAGAAACCTTTCAAGCTCTGGAATTCCATAATTCTGAAAACATGACAGGAGTGAACAAATTCCTGAGGCCTAAGATGCAGGTGACCACTTTTCTCTGGTTTCTTGTGGGAGTGCTGGAGTTGTGCTCTCTGAAGCAGGATGTTTTCTGGGCAGTGAGATGAAATCACTATAGAGATCCCCAGAGTAAAGTTGTGAATGCATCTCAGCTACAGAAATTGGGGCCCTTTCCTAGACTTTGCGCTATAACATAAAAACCAGAACTCCACGCAGCACCTATAACTGACTTTCAGTGTGTGTTGTCTGGCTCAGTCTTGTGACAGCATGGAAATGAAATGTGGCATGAGAAGACTGTGAGCATGGCTTTGCCACCACTGTGGGACTCTGCTGATGTGGCCATGGATGGGCATTCTTGGTTTAGGCAACCCTGCTCGTAGTTTCTGGTAATTAAAGCAATAGAAGGTAAAAAGGAGGCCCGCTGCAGGGCTTACATGATTTTGAAAGAGCTCTTGCCTATTTTCTGTATCCTATTTTCTTCCTCCAGTGCTTCTTAGCATCAAGTGAATGGCAGGGAGGAGGGAGGGAAGGACCTGGATAAATGGAGTATTCTGGGATCCAAGGACTCTGTTCGTGCCTGTTGCACCTTCCCAGGGAAGTGCTGGGCCAATGTGTCAAATCCATTTGCAAGCAGTGGTGTAAATTAAAGCTGGGGAATAAGCAGGTTAGAAGGTTAATGAGATGTCTGAACTTAATTGATTTTCCGTACAAATTGGCTAGAATGTCTTTTGTTTGTTTTTTTCCCCCTCCCAGGATGCTGTGTTACAGCAGTTACATGAATATGAAGAGTAGCAAAAAGGGAGGAGGGAGTCATGGCTGTTTAGAAACCAAGGAAACCTTGGTGGTACTCCCTAGCGTGGGCTGATGTGTGGGTTTGGGCACAGCGAGGTGGCTCTGAATTAGCACCACGCATTCCTGTGTCTTCTGGGACTTGAGGCTGTGGACTTGGTGATCCCTAAGCCATGGACAGCAGTGTGCCCTGGCTGTCATGCAGAGCTGTACAGTCCCAGGGTTCAGAGAAAACTCTTATTTAGATGTGGTGGTGTACAGGCCAACCTGGGAAAACCAGTAGAAGAGGAGCTATAATTTGTGTTAAATGATTTCTAGGTCCTGAGATTGTCAGGCAGCATCCCCATGAGGGTGGCACTACTCTTTCTGTACGACTGGCCTAGCTTTAATACCTAGGGGAGTGAAGCTGCAGGGGGAGGATGGCTTATTAAAGATGTTGACTTTATTCATCTGACTGGAAGTGCCTGAACTTAATAATGAGATCATGCTCAGGCCACCAATTTTTCGTCTTCTCTGTGTAGATTTTCATTCCTATTGGGAATACATTTGACTTAGTGGTTGGAGCCAATCCAGTTCCCTGGGTGAGCGGAGCTGAGATCCTTCCAGTTCGCACAGCTCCTGAGCAGCACTGGTGTTGCCCAGTGCCCCTTACAGTCTGTGCTGGTTTCAGCTGACAGGTCCAGCTCAGGAACAGTACCAGGCTCTGCCTGTCTGTGGTCTGAGCTGAGTGGCACAGCCAGCCCAGAGGAGTAGCACACCAGGACAGGAGCCAACTTTGTACTTGCTCTTGGTCACCCCTTCCAAGGGTGTAATGGAGAAGGAAAGACATTGTGTGTTTTGGTTACATGACAACAAAAGTTCCAGCTCTTCCTGAGCTCATTTGCTATGAGAACCATGTGGTTAAATCACATTTCAGACTTTTCCTCTTGGATTATATACCAAAACATAAAGAATAAAATAGCAGATTCTCTAAGGGGCTAATACTATGTTTTGACTCGTGTTCTGTTTATTCCTAACTGGACTACCACAGTGAAACAGCTTTTGTGCTTAACATGGAAATTGATTGCAGAGTGACTGTGAAGAGTTGCCTGCAGACAACAGTTTTCATAAAGCAGCTGTATTTTTATTTAAGGGTTTCTGAGCAGCTGAGGACAGCTGCAGAGCACACAGTGCTGCAAGGGAGATAAAGAAAGATCAAGGTTTTTAGACCACCATATCATCACAAGAAGGACTGATGGGAGGCTTGAGCTTGGCACCTCCACATTTGTAATCAGGCTTCAGATAAAGCAGCACACGCCATATGCTGCAAGATTGGGCAATACTTAAAACTGTTTGCTGAGAATGACTCAGTCAAGAGTCAGGGCAGGAAATAGGTCGCTGGACATAGTTTACATCCTTATCTTCTGTATGTCACCAGTAGTGCTGAATGACAGCATTTAGCTGTAGGAACAGTTCCTTTGCTGGTTTTGAGAATGCATATCTTAGTTTTTGTACAGGCTGAGCAATTTGCCTCCAATGTAATTTGAAAACTCACTGGCAAAGCTGTTATTGTTTGGTTGCAGCCATTTCAAAGCATTAAGCCTTCCTCTTGCCCCAGGTCATAATGCATCAATGCTTTCAGCAATGGTTAACAGTTCTGTGCTTAAATGATATAGGTTAGAGAAAGGAGGGATTTTTGTTTTCTTTTGCTATTTAAAGCAGCACAACACATCTTTAAACCATAATTCCTCCAGAATTCCAGTAATTTTTGAAAAACATAGAGTGCACATTGAATACACACAAACTGTAATTTTGGTCCTTTGTTTTCTGTGTAGTCTATTTACAAGGCAGTGTCAGGAAAGGAAATACTTTTATGTGATGGCCTCTTTGTTTTGAGACTAAACTCTCAGTAGGTCAGCTGTACGTAGAGCTGACAAAAGCTTCAGATTTGCTGCAGTTGTCAAAACTTGAGTGCAGAAGAAGAGGGATGCTGAAGGGGTAGAAGAAATGCCATTCCACTGGGGTTATCTGTCAGTTTAACAAACTATTATAAAAACTATTGTCCAAGAGTGTTTGCCAAGATGCCCCAGAACTCAAATGTATGAACATCCAAGCCATGCAGGTCCTTCATTCCTCTGCCAGGACAGGACTGACCACTGCTACACTCCTCAAGTTCAAAGTTGAACTTTTTCAGACCCTTTAGGTATGTGTTGAGGTGGTATGGTCAAGTTATTGAGCCTAAAGAATAGTTTCAGCTGCTGCTTGCTGGTCTTGGAGAATGCAGGTGATCAATTATTGCAGTTATTGATCACCAGTGATCAGTTCCAGTGATCATAGCCTGGTCAGGCTCTGCTTTGTGGCTGTGCCTTTGCAGTTGGGAGATGGGCATCTAAAACCCTTTAATATATGTAAGAAATGTAGCCCTACAGTTTTTCTCATGCTAATGTCTGAGCTATCTTTAGTTCCTTTGAAAGAGAGCTCCATAGGCTGGTTAATCTCCCTGTATATAAATCTCTTTCATACAATTAATCCTTTATTTTTTTCAGATCCCCATGTAGGGGAGAGATGGTTTAGAAACAAATCCATTTACCTTGTGTTGCATTGGAAACAGACCCCATGTACTTGAAAGCAGAAACAAAGCACATGCACAGACACATTTTTCTGCATGGTCTGGGTTATTATTGCTGTGTGGTGTCAAAATAAAAGGTCTCAATAGAAAGTTTCTCTCTGCAGAGAACTTCCCAAGAAAGAGATTGTTTTCAAGGCTTTCTATCCTGAAAATTCTTATGGAACATTAGTCAACAAAAGATGCAAAATTGATGATAAAATCTTGACCCTCCTGAATGAATGAATGGGAATCTTAGAACCAGGATTTTGCCTGGAGTTTTAAATAAGTATCTCATTGGCATACTATATTTGTGTGCTTTTAGAGATATGATATTGCAGTTTTACTGAAATACCAGTTTCCAGGTGTTCCAGCTTTATGAATAAATGATCTGATTAATTTTTCCCCTCTTTGAAGTATAAGATTAGGAAACAGACACCTGGAACACACGATTATTTTTAAATAGTAGGTTAAACAGATCAGCAGAAGTTGTACATCCTTTCCCAGCAAGCTCTAGAAGCACTTGGAGAGGCATTAGAAGTATCTGAGGTCAGAGCCCACTTTGTCTAGTTTAGAAAGAAGTCTGAAAGTAACAAAAATAACCAGTGAATATTTTTGGGGAGTGTTTTCACTGCAGTTAGCCTGCCCTGGCTGTGAGAATGCAGCAGAGGCTGTTGCTTTGTAGTCAGACCTTGTGGAATAATTTTGCATGGCTGTGCTTGAAGCACCCTCTGCTTGGGCTTAACGTAAGGAAGGGGGGAAGATGAGAGATGGAGGAGGAGGATGCTTTAGAGCAGGAAGAAAACTCAGGTTGGAAAGGTGGACGAGAGTACAGAAAACCAGGAGGAAGGAGAGGAGAAAAGCTAGGCAGAGTCATTGTTATGGACTGGGCATGGCACAGGAGGAGGCTGCCATCTGAAATCCAGCCTTGGGCTGAGATCACAGCGTGCTGGTGGATTTCATGTGACAGAGTTCCTCTGGAGGGAGTGCAGTGCTAAATGTATAGGTTATGGGAACACAGGTCCTGCATCCGTCTTAGCAGTCCTGTTTGGATGTTATGGAAAGCAGATGTACACATCTGGTAGCTGTTGTGCAAGGGGCTGAGTCCAACCAGGAAAGAAAGCAGTTCTTATAAAGGTAAAATGTCTTAAATCTCAAAAGGGAAAAAAAAAAAAGGCTGGGGTGTGCATGTTTAAGATTAAACCTTGACATGCTCTATCATGGTGTTTGTTTCTGAAGGTGATAATGATGGAAAAATGTGTATCTGGAGCTTAGGAAGATCTCCAGACTCTCTCTAGTGTGTGGAGAGTGCTTCTTACTTTCTTCTCACACTTTATCCCTGCTCTGTCTTAGTTTATACTTCTGTTCCTCATTTAGAAAACAAACTACAAACCTCTCCGGATTGAAAATCCGGTGATTGAAGCATATTTAACACCGACACTGAGTTCCCTCTTGTGCATAATACCAAGGAAATGTCTTTGTTTGCAGGAATGCTGCCTGACAGCAGGGCCTGGCTAAAAGCAAATTTTAAACAACCAGAGTCTTAATAATACTCTCTCAGTAACATGACTGCACCACATAGGATAGCTGCACATGGAGCAGAAATGAGAAGCGTGGGAACTGTACGGGGATGTGCTGCAGTAGGAGTCCTTCTAATCAGTGCCATATTCCTCAATTTTATGGTAAAACAGACTAAGTGTTTCAAATCACTTGTTTCTCTTCCACTGTCAAAAAAGCTTAGCAGAGAGCTCATATAATCTAACATTTTAGCAGCTAAAACGCAACTGGCATTGATTGTAAAGCATCCTTGCTAGTGGCTTGGAGAGATGTGTATGTATTGTGCTGCTAATGTAGTAGATTCTGAATGCCTGGACTTGGTTCATCCTTCTTACTTCCAAAATTATTTTTTTTTTTAAATCAAGGTAACAGAATCTCTTCTAACTCTTTTTTTTTTCCTTTTTTTTTTTTTTGTCCCAAACACCTTAAAAAACAGTTGCATCTTTTTCTGATTTAATGGTCTGTACTGTTGTGTAGAAAGGAAAGTATGGAAAAGTAACCTTTCCTAAACCCTTCTCCAGCCCCACCTGATTTTGCTTACATGGGAGGCAGAAATGGGAAGCTCCAGGAGGTGTCTGCTTGGCAGCCTTGAGGCTGATGCATTATCTGGCACGGAGTTATGTGCTTATCTGTCAGTGTTTCCTAATGCTGACTCTGTGAGCCTGCCCCTCTTGGCAACAGCAGAACTTCTTTCCCATGTTTCTGCCTTCATTGCACTTACAAGAAAATCACTGTGAGGATTGGCTGTGAATATCTGCTGGAAACGAGAGAGTAGTCATCTAATGATGGGTTTCCATGAAACAGAAGGTGAAATGAAGTTGAAATGTAATTATGTTGTGTTAGTTTGGGGCATTCAGGAGACACCAGGCAACTTGGCCAGCTGTTTGTGTAGGTAATGGCATGAACCTGATAAACACACCAGTGTCAAGGCTTCTTCAGTTTGTCCCTTAGATAAACTGATTATCATTGAGGGGAGGAAAGGAAAACCATGGGCATTGTCGAGTCAGCCTGACAGAGGTGCAGGGAGGGAAGAGAGGAGGGGTGTGTACTTACTGAGGGTTACTGGTATCATAAAAGGTCTTACTTCTCCCTTGTAATCCTTGCTCATCTTCAAAAGTTTTAGTGACCACTGCTTCAGTGCTACACACTGTAGGAATATTGGTTAGGGAGGCACTACATCACTGGGTGATCTTCAGGGATGGGGATTTCTTGATTGCCCACCCCTAGTTAGGGGAGGATGTAGGTCAAAGCCATGTGGGTATGTGGTGGGTTTGGAAAGGAAGAGAAGGGTCTTTGGTGTGTGTGTATAAATCCGTCTTTAATTCTGTTTTGGAGTACTTTGAAGGTTTCTTGCTGTCTGGAGTTAACTTGGCTGCTGACTTGGTTCTTTTCACTTTAAGCACCGGGGAGCTGGTGCTGGTGATTAAACTAATTTTAACCTCCTCATTCTCAGCGTGAACCTCTTTTTTTAACCCAGCATGAGTAGCTTTGATGCTTAATGACAGAAAGTTTTGTTAGCAGTGCATTAGCATCTTGTCTTTCAGTAGTTACACCCTGTCAGAGCATCACATGCTTGTTGGGGCAAGCTACACCTCTTCTCCCTGAGAAATCCCTTTCCCTGCTCCAAACTCCTCCATAAGACTTGAATGGAGCCTGGGCTTTGCAGAAGCTGAGACACAAATGTTTATTCAAATACATTTGAGTGTGTCATCTTCGCTCCCATCTCCAACAGAGCTGCGTGGGATTTTAGTGGCACCAGGAGTCAGACTCCCAGTTTGCTTTAACAGTTGTTGTCTCCAGCTCTGCTGTTTGAGTACTGAGTGGCGGGGTGCTGTGTGCCAGACTGTGTGTCTGGCACTTCCTCTGCAGACTTGTACTTGTTTGGTTTTGTTTTTGCATAGTGGTGGTGCTCTGTAGTCTTGTCCTCCTAAAATAAAATGTGGTGAAAGAAAAAAAACCAACAAAATGCAAGCAAGTAAGAAGAGCCATGGGTGGGACTGAGCTGGGGAGAGCAGCCAGAGGAGGGACCAAAGCAAGCAGCATCCAGTGGGGAGCAGCAAGGGTGGAAATGCTCCAGGGAATGGACTGCCTGGCACTGCATCCTTAGAAACTCTCACCTAGTGAGTCCAGGTAAGTGGAAAGGTATCCTGAGATTCCCATCTGGCCGTTGTTGTGCTGAGGGGTGCAGCCCTGCTGCAGGCTTGGGGAGAAGAGAGGTGTTTGTTTTTATAGCCTGTTGTAACAGACAAGAAAGGTGCTATGTCCTGCCTTTCCCTTGCTTGTGTGAAAACGTGAGGATAAGCTTGGGAGGTGTGTCCTGTTCCCTCAGCTGAGAGCTGGACTGTGGAAGCTGCAGGGAGAGATGTGCCTGCCCAGGGTAGAAGGCTGCAACTCTGAGGACTTCAACTCCTCAGAGTTTAACAACACAACTCCTATACGATAAGTCTTTTAGAGATGTGCCTTATGAAGGTTGCAGGCTCAACCTCCTACTTGGCAGTGCCAGAAGTTGTATTTAAGTGGGGGGTTTTTTTGTTTTTTTTTTTTTTTTTTAATACGTCAGTAATTCCTATAGTTGCAGTCCAGCCATTTAAATCTTGGATACTTATTAACCCGGAGGTGTGCTGGCCTAGCCAGTTGTGTTGTGACAGCTAATCTTAAACAACAGTGGGCATACTTTACTCAGTGGTGGAGCAGGTAAATGCCTTCAGTGCACAGCAGGGAGGCAGGAGGAAGGTCAGAGACTAGTCTGACCTAGCTGTCTTGTCCCCCACGCCTGTCCAGCTGCAGGGCAGTGGAGTCTGACCCTCACAGCCCCAGATTTTAGGTATGAGCTTCCTTTTACCCACATGGGTTTGTATCCTCAGGCTGCAAAGTGGAGTTGTGCAGAATTGCCAGAAGTCAAGAGGAAATGGCAAATAAGGTATTTGCAAAAATGCAGGTGCCGGTTCCTTTCTCACAGGACTACTCTTGAAATCAGGAGGAGGTGGAGCCAAAGGTACAAACTCCAGTCATTCCCACTTAGAACATACTGGTGGATCTAACACAGCACCTGCTGGTGGCACCACTGGCTGTGCTGCTCAGGTGTTCCTGCAGCAGCCTGTTCACCCTTCTGAAAGAAGCAGTCAAGTAGATTGTTTCGCACAATTAACTGGAGAGAATAAGGGGAAAATGGGATATTTGTTTCCTGTGAGCATCCCACAGGAGAGCAGGGCACAGGGCATATTTTATGACCACATGTGCTAATGCTGTATCTGGTGCTAAGGGGCTGTCAGTGCTGCTTCATCATGGTGCCAAGATCTACTGTGGTTAAAATGGATTTTCCTGGCAATTTATCACTTGTGCCTGTCACCTTCCTCTGCAAAACTTGCTGAGTAAAAGCACCACTCTGGGTGCCTTGTGAGAGTAGAGCTGAGCCTCAGGAGGTGTCAGGGATGTGCTGCAGGAGCGTGTGCGAACACTGGATGGAGAGGAGGGGAATCTGCCTGACACCATCTCCAGCTGTTCCACCCAGCACTTCCCAATCCTGTACCCTGGGGCCGTCAAACCCCAGGGCCTCTCCCAGGCCTGGGGAGGGGTATCAGGGCTGCTGCACCTCCTGGAGCAGGCAGGAGTGGAAATTCCTGTTGTAGAGAAAAAGATGTCTGATAACACTCCAGTACTGCTCTGCCCAAAGCAGCTGATATGCTTTTGGAAAAGAATGAAAGGTTTGGGAGGAGGTGGTGTCTGATGAGGAAGTTTGTAGTAGATGAATGATAACACCTGTGTGTAGTCTGCTTTCTTCCTCTGGGGCTAAAACAGGTGGAAGATTTTCTTTCAGCAGCAATGCCCATCACCTCAGGCTGGAGAGATTTTTAACGTCCCCTTCAGTCCTTAATAGCACTGGCCCTTTCCAGGTTTTGTCTGGGTTCTGGAGGTCTCGGGGTCAGTCCTGATGCTGGTTATCATGTCGCTTTAGCATCATTTACTCCCCAGAAAAAGAAAAAAAAAAAAAGTTTTTTGGAATTAGCTCATCTTAACTGTTTTTTGGGGTTTTTTTATCCTGAGAAATTCTGCAGGTCTTACCCTCATTTGTGGAATGTGAGAGGTGGTCCCCAAGGCTTGTGACTGTAGATTCAGAGGTTAATTCTGTGTAGAATGTGAAAGATATTTTTGCATAAGGACAAAAATCAGGGAAAGTTAAAAACAAAGCAAAATCTGGTTTTCCTGTGTTTTTGAGGAGTTGGAAAGATCTGCTTGAAAAGTGGTCTCTTATGTGAGCTGCTTCTTGTAACTAGTGTAGTTACTCTGAGAGTAAATGAGTTTAAGGGCTGCAATTCTGAGTCGAGAGGCTCTTTACAGCCCAGGCCAGGGCTGCAAATGAACATCAAAGCCAGAAGGAGTTTGCATGGGGCAGTGCAAGAAACCCATGACAAATGCTGGATGGGGCAAACCTGCAGGCAGGAGAACTCCTTGGTACAGTGTGAGGAGGAGTGATAGCACAGAGAGCTGAGGCAGCAGGTACAAGCCAGCTTTGGGGATACTCTGTTAGGGAATTCTTCAGATAAAAATCCCTGCCAGGCCCCACAATGTTGGCTTGAAAAACAAGCAGAGTGTTCAAGGCAGAGCAGAGGCTTTGAAGCAGATTAATCTTGGACCAGACATACTGACAGGATACAAGGGGGTGGGTGGACTTTTTGTAGTTTTAATGCAGTTCCTCAATATTAGCATCCCTCTCCAATGACTGGCCCAGGCTGTAGGAAATATATTTGTATTTGTAACAGCGTCCATGTGTAACTGTGGCAGTCATCTTCTGGGTTATCGTGACTTCCTTCTGCTTGAAACTGGGATTTTTTTGTGCCTAAGTAAGATGTTGGGGAAGACATGGCACCTTACCCTGGTGGGAGGAAGGATTTTGAGGCATTTACTGATGGTGCTTTGTGCCCTTCTCAAGGACAAAAGGTTTGGAAAGTTTTGCGTTTGCCTTTGCACTGGGCAATTATTTCAAGCCAGCAATTTCTCTGCAGCTGTGACACCCATGTCCAAGGGGAGGATGGGGAAGGACAGGAAGAAAAATTTAATTTAATTCAAATTTACCACTGTCTAGTAAATTCTCAGTGCTAATATGACACTAATATAACATTAGCAATGGTTTCACTGCCACAAATCATAGCTCTTTTCATGCAGGATACTTTTTTTTACCTGCAAGAACCTTCTGGCATGGTTACAGCTTCCTTTTTATCTAAATAATACAGTTTAGAGCAACCATTTACTGGGATAAATGTGTCTACTCAGGGAGTTGAATTATATTGATTAGCAGAGCACAGAATCAGTTATGTCCTTGGTTTTGGAGAAAACCAGCAGCAAGGCCATAGCTGTCCTTTTGGATTCTGCTCCTGCCATTAGAATCCAAACTGTTTGTGTCAGCTGGGCAGGAATGTGCTGGTATTTACCCAAATTTTGAAGAAGACACTTAGCAGAGGAATGTGCTCTGCATGCTCGCCATTCCACTAGGAAACTCTGCATATAAAGGAAACCTCAAGCAAATATTTGGAAGGCCAGGGGGGCTTCAGAGGAACAGCACGTCCCCAAGATTTTAGGGAGAGCAACTCATCCTCATACACTCAGTTGTATCTTGTCCTCTGTGCAAGCTCTGTCCCAACCAACACTGCTACCTGGGTGGTTACAATAAGCCTCTTTATTTCATTTTAATGTCTGTGTGAGTACCTGATATTCAGAATGGGATTAGGCGAGGTGAATTGCTGCTGAAATTGGTAATAACAGAAAGCAAACCTGTCTGACAGCATCTGCCCTGTGATCTTCAGAGAGCAGGTAAAAGGATCCTTAATTAACTTTTTGCCAGGGTGGGGTAGTGTTTTTGAGAAGAATTCATTTGAGAAAGTTGCAGCATGAATTGTTGTTGCCTGAATTAAATAGCCTAATGAATTGCCATAAATTAGCTGCTAGCCTATAGGGAATACTCTGTTTGAGGGGAAAAAAACTGTAAGGATTGCTCTAGGCTGAATGGAGGGAGCTGACTCAGAGAAACTTGTTAAAGATAAAACAAGAGTGTGGTGGTTCTCAACTGTTGTCAAAACATTTCCAGAAGCTCCTTGCTCTGCTCCTGTTTGGCTTTTCTGCCTCCTGTCTCCAGGAATCCCCTCTAAGCTGGTCAGAGGCTCTGGTGCAGGCAGGATGTGCCTCTCAGGGCGGTACAGGTCCCAGACCAGTTACTCCATGAATATTTTATGGCTTGTGTCCTGGACTGCTGCATATCCCCTATTAACAACTAGGTGGGTGATGGAAAATGGGAAGCTGTTGTAAAGCAGTGGATAATTAAATACTTATGTTGGGACTAAATTAACCTTGCTCCCAAAGAAAAAGCTTAGAGAGACCATTCTCTTGCCTGCTGGAGTAATGCAGTTGGAGGCTTCCCCTCAGTGAGAGCTGTGCTGTGGTTCAGCAGGGATTGCTCTCCTGTCTCTGCTTCAGGCCTGTTGATAAATGTGTCCCCTCAGCTGCTGCTCAGGAGGGGTGAGCACACTGCCACCACGGGATTTATGGTGTATCTGAATGCATATAATCCAACACCTTGCTTGAAACAAGTGTGGGTGGGTGTGCCGTGACTTTGGAAGAGCAAAGGTCCCTTGTGTTGCCATATTGAGAATGGATCTGGGTGGCTTTACCTGTGGGACAGAACCAGTGTGACACTCTGCTTCCTAAGAAATTGCTGTCCCAAAGCAAGGTACTCCTCTTCCCAGACAGTAAAACCACAGGGGTTATTTGAATGAGAGGCAACAAGTACCTTTAAGTCGGTTCAACTGCCTGGGAGGGTTAACAAGTTTGTGATGTTTGTGATTTAGTGCCTCTGTGCTGCTATTCACTACCATGAAATTCTTGTGTTAAATGCCCTTTCAGCTTTGCCACTGTGAAGGTGATGAAAACTTTATACAAAAATTAAAGTCTCAAGTGAAGCCTGTAGAAATTATCTGAATGAACTGGGTAGTTTAATACCAATTTCCTGGCAGCACCAGCTCCTTCAAGAGCTGATTTTCAAAAGTTCTGTGTGTGCTGGGATGGTTTTTCCCAAGAAGTTTTTCTCAACTTGGTTAGAAACTGGCTTGTGTCCAGAAGTATCCAAGTGGCTTTGAGTCCTGGTAAAACTCCAGTTTACTCAGACCTTGCTCTGGAAAAGGCCAAATATTGTCAAGCCTTTATGCTTTGGAGGTGAAAGAATTTAATCATCCGTGTGTTTGGCTTGCTGGAGGAGCAATCTGATTTGCTGAATTCAGGGAGGGGAAAAAATAGCTGTAACATAAACTAAACAATATTTCTAAAGGCATGATGTCTTGACTGAATGGTTTTAATCAGCATAATTTGAATACTCTGTCATTGCTTAGCAAACAAAGCCCTAGTTGGCTCACAGAGATATTGAATAACTAAAGCAGGCAATATTCCTGCCAGGGTGTTCTTATCTTCCAGTTTGGTTCCTGTCTGTGCACACAAGTAGGATGAAATTGGTGCATGCAGAGGAGGGAAGGGCAGCTCTTATGCATGAATATGGAGGTGCTTGTTTGAGATGTCTGCCCAGAAAACAGCTGCCTGACTGCAAAAGGGTTTGAGGCTCCACTTCTAGAAAACTGCCTTGGGTACCTCCTCATTTTTGCTGTGCAGATTGTTTGGGTTTAAGCTTGTTGTGAGCAGGGAGAGTCTGGTTTAAAACAACAGCTGGTCAGAGAGGTGGAACCCCCTCAGGTGTATCTTAATTTAAAGAAGAAAAATTGCTAATGTAAGGCTGGCTGTGTGTTCTTAGACACATGCACATCTCTACAGCGAAAATGATTTCTGCTCCTTATTCTGACAGTCTCTGCATGAAAACCTCGACTCCTCACGTGGCCATTGTTAGGCAGTGCTGTATCTGAGCCTGCTCTTTCTGCTGCTCTCCTGCTTGCTTAGAATTAGATGGAATGTGACAAGTCCTGGAGGAGAGATGTTTCCAGGAGGTTGGGCACATGACCTCCCATGGCTGCAGGTGCTGTCTTACCTGGCGGGCAAGCCTTGGCTTGCTTTTCCTTGGGATCCTGGCACTGCTGCGGTGTGGCAGCTGTTACCTGGCCCTGGGGAGAGGGTGGCCATGGGATGGGTGCAGCTCTCAGATCAGAGTGTGGTAAAGCAGGAGGTTTGGATGAATTGGTGCTCCGTGAAATGAATGCAAAGAGCAGGGGAGACGGAGGAGGAGGAATCCCCATGTCTGTGGGGAGCTGACAGGCAGATACTTGTCCAGTGCTGCTCTGTAGCTGCACACCTACTGATCTCAGTCCTCCCTTTCCAAAAGGGGCTGTAAATGTAGGCCTTGAGCCAGGATTAAGCCTGAACTTTCTAACAATATCTTTCACAATATCTATCTGTCTCACCTTAAAAGCAATTTCTCTTAATAGGCAAAGACCTGCTGTTGTTATGTCTGAGGTGAAGGTGCACAGCACACATGGATGTGCAGTAGCATATCTGTGAGAAGGAATAACTGCACAGCTGCTCTCCAGGAATTCCCATAAATCTGGCTACTTTTGCAGGTGGTTGTGTTGGTGGCACAGCCTGGTGTGTAGGGAGGCTGTTGTCTTCTTATGTTCCTGTATTTCTGAAAACTGACCACTACATTCCCGGTAGTGCTAAATGGAGTATTAATTCTCAAGGCTTTCCAGGCACATTGATGCTGTTGTGCAGGGATGTGTGCCAAGGTGTTCTCATTCAAGCTGTTACTGAAATCTGACACTGTTTGGGGCTATCTGGCTTTCAGGGTTGCTCTGAACCAATGAACCTGAGCTGCTATTTAAATAAAAATGTTGCTTAATCCAGAGATCTCTCTCAAAGAAAATCTAAACCAGCACCAAAATAACCCTAGAAAAAGTGATGCTGCTGCTTTGAGGGAGCAGAAATATGACAGAGAAGTGTCTGTGCCTTTGCTAAATTACACAGGGAGCAGGAAAACTGCCTGTTTGCTGATGCTTCTCTGAGTTACGACCACATTATCCCGGTGCGCGTGTGCTGCTGGGCATGGCGAGTGCAGCTGTGGGGATACAGCTTCCTTAATGGCTCTGCTGTTCTGCACTGATCCACTCACTGGAGATCTTCCCATTTATTTCGCTTGCTGCATACAATCTTTGCTCTCAAGGCATCTTTTCTCTCCTTGTTTTAGATTCTCTGTTTTGGAAATGGTCACAAGTTATTTTCAGATTGATCTTTCTTCTCCCCCTGCAACCTCCTCATCACAATGTGGTTTCTGGCTGTTTTTGTGGCTGTTTTGCTTCCTACAGTCCTGAGACAAAGGAAAACACACCTTCTGTAGGCTGGTTTCAGGCCAAGCCTGCCTTATTTAAAATTAGTGTGGGCACTTGCCAGAAAGGAATCCCAAGTCACAGTGTTTGAATTACCATGGTGCTGGCACTGGCTGTAAAGGGAAGAGTGAAAATATACACAAAATGAGTTGATGTTTTCGTGTCTAGCTGTGTATTTACAGGATGGGAAAGTTTATGGCCATGCAATGGGAACCAACACGGGGAAGTAAGATATATTCCTACAGAAGTCCTTGCCAAGATGGGAACAAGGGCAATATCCTGCCTGCATTTCTTGGGCTGCTGGCAGGCAAGAGCAGCAAGGTCACTGATTTTCCCAAAAGGGTTTTGTTTTATGAGGATGTTTGTGGCACACGTTCTGTCCATGTTAGTGGGTATGAAGAGCAGGTCAGCCCTCTGCTGACATCTCCTTGGCTCAGGAGCAGTGTCCATGCACATTGTATGGCATGTCCCAAAAAAGCATTTCATAGCCTTTTCCTTCATTTAGGGTAGGGTGAGGAATATAAGCAGCAGACAAATCTTGCAGCTGAGTGTTTTGTTGATGGCTAGATGTGTTGGGACAGAAAGCTCACTGATGGTTTGATTTCTTGGTAATTGGGGGTCCTTTGCCTGCACAGGTAGGTAGGTCACTGTGACAGGAAATGAGGAACAGGTTGGTAGAAACAGGCTGTAGAAAAGATACTTCTTGTTTTTACAGTGTCTTCTGAAGTCTGTAGCTCTCTGCCCTGGGGATTTAACATTTCAGGACAGGCCCTTTTTCCCAGGGTTGAGTGCCTGGCCCAGATGCACTTGCCAGGCATCAGGTGTTGGTCGCTCCTGCCCCCACAGAAGCTCCTGGGGACAATGGGAATCCCCCCTGCTTCAGACAGTTTGTGACATTCACTTGCTACTGCACCTCGTCTCCAGCTCCCTGTGGCAGTTTTACTTTCCTCCCCCTGATTTGCAAAGGGGTGGGCTTTTGTTTTCCCCTCTGCCTTGTATCCCCACGAGTCCTTTGGAGGACTGGTTTCCCTGGGCTGTCCCTTAAGCATCCCTTGTTTAAAAGACACTGCCATAGATGTTGCATCTCCTGCCACAGCAACAGCTCCATACTTTGCACCTGTAGTGAAAGCAGTGGGGAACAAGGGCCACTACTGTGACAGTGTGCCTCCAAGGTGAGCAAATGCCATCTCCTCCTGGATCCTTGCTCCTGGATCCGTGCATGCCTCGGCAGGAGCGCGGCGAGCGTGCGCTGCCGCAGTTTTTGTTCCTGGTTTATTGGACCTGTCTAACAGCAGGGCTGGCATTTGCCAGGGTTTCTTCTGTCTGTTTAGTAGGTGCTTGTGGGCATCTAATAAACCCAAAATGAAATGCATGACAAGGTGAGGCTGCAAGCAGGAGATACATGAGCTTTCAACTGTGTCTGCGAGGGACTCGAGGCCCTGGGGATGTGTGTTCATAAATGCTGGGCTTGTTGATGGCACAACAGAGACATAATTACAGGTCTGTTCTCTGTCACAGCTGTGTTGTCCTCTTGTACACACCAGGCATAAATTTGAGGTTCCCAGGGGAAAATCTGTGTAATTATGTGTGTGTGTATTTTAATGTTACCCATGTAAGCAGAAAGCAAGAATTTCCCATTTTTTGCTACCACATGTCAAGCCCATCTTTCCCCCCCTGCTCCTTTGCCAGTAGATGTGGATTTTTAATGCTTTAATTTAAACTATTCTTCCCCCGCTACAGTTTGAGATTCCATATTTCTAAACTTTAGAGGGTGCCTTTTTCTGGGTCAAACCAGCAGGATTTGTACTTCTTGCTCATTGCATCTGCATGTCTTAGAAGTCAGCAAGTCACCTGCTACATTTTTTCCCCAAAAAAGTATTTTTCAACAAAATTTCCTGCAGTAAAGATGGTTTTAAATAGAAGCCCCACTTGGAGCTACTGAACCTCAAAGCATAATGCCACCAAAGACTGCAAAATAAGGAGGTGGGGTGGGGTGTAAATCTCCATGTTAAATCACATAAAGACAGAGTCCCTTGAGTATCTCTAATGCTGCCTGATGGATGAGAATTTCCCAAAATAGACATTTGGATTTTTTCCTTTTTTGAAAGGACTTTGTCTCACCATGCGATTCCTGACAGTGATGCATAAAAGCAATACAGAGAGCAAGCTCTTTTCTTGGTTCTCTTCCTCTGGCAGAGGAATAGAATAAACACTGTTGAATTCATATGCCATATTTCTCACTGGGGCAGACGTTTAAAACATTTGGAAGTCTTGAGCCTGACAGCAGTTACCTCACTGTGGCTGTGAAGAGTACCTGGTTTGATGTCTGTGAAGCCACTCAGAAAAAAAATGGAGATTGAGCTCAGAGCATCCTCTTCCCAAAGACTGTGCTCACAGGAGCATTATACTGCAATTCTCTTTGTATTACCCTAATTGTGGCATACAGTGAAAAACAAGAAATTAAAGTTACATTTGAATTTCTGCTTTCATGTTCTCTCTCTCTTTTCCTGTACCTTTACTTTACGGCCTCTGCAAAGACTTTGAGCTGTGTTGTTAGAGGTGCAGCAACATCAGGTTAGACATCCCTAGGGAACAGGGTTGCTTTGGGTCACCCAGCAAAGAATATGCTAAAAGTATCACGATAGACACTACAGCAGCCTAGGCAAAGCACCATGGCTTGGTGCCTGCTAATGGAAAACAAACAGCTTGAATTTTCATGTCAAGTCCTAGAGACCTTGAGGTGCCCAGTTCTTGAAACTATTCAACAAAGTGCTGCATCAAACAGTGCCTTGTCACAGAGTGTGCACTGAATTCATGTCCCTTGGCTGTAAAGGGTGTGGGAGTGCAAATCTGAGGACATTGGCCATCCAGCCTGAAGAATTAATGGTTAAAAGTCAAGTCATGTTCACTGACTGGAAAGTGGCCAGACAGGGGAGTGTGGGCCTCAGAGCTTGGAGAGAACCAAAGTTGGCTGTCACCTGTCAGACTTACAGACAGTTTAGAATCCTGACCCTGATTCCATTGAAATGAAAAGGGAGAAGCTTTTGTTCCTTATGAAACACAGGGAAAATTTCTTGCTGTGGCGACAGGAGCCTCATGTATGTAGGTGTTGTTTACATAATGTACCATATCAGGACATGTACTAAATCCAAAGTGGCATCCTCAGCTGCAGTCAGCCACCTTCTTTTCTGCTATAAATAATGAATCCATTTTTTACTGCAAAAGTAGTCCCATCAGGGAAAACTGATCAAGGCCATTTTCAGGGTCTTGGAGCTCTTAATGTGTTTTCCAGCTGGGATGCTTTGTCTGCTGTGCTGTTCCTCAAGCTGAGCTGCTCTGCAGTTGGTGTGACACAGCTTCACTGTGGTGTGGTCACCCTGTAAAGCTTGTGAGGGACTTGGTTTGTGTCACGTCTCGGGCTAAGGACAGAGAAATTCGTGACCCATTGCTTCCAGTGTGACAGCAATCTGAGACACCCTCCCTTTGCCTGTGTCAGGTATGTTTTACTCTTTTAGACTCTCAAATGGTTCATTATTTGGTTGTAGTTTGGTCTGTGAGGATTCACTGATTGTAATCTGTGATCTATTGCTGTGATGAAATCATGTCTTCTTATAGCTGTGAAAATGTAACTGGTGTTGAGTTTGAAAGCAAAAAGGCTTCTGTCAGGCAAGGTTTTCCTGGCTCTGTTCTGAGGATAAATTACTTTTTAGGAGTGCTCTATTTATTACACAGGGTCATGTGAGTGGGAAGACTCTCAACTCTGGTGCTGCATCAGTCTGAGAAGTTAGAGGTGCTTGGAGGTGCAGCAATTTTAAACAGTTCTTGCAGGGAAAACGTGGTGTTAGCTGAGAGGCAATTTGAGGCCCTTTAGATATCATTTAAGTGTAAGGTTTCATGTGAAAGGGTAGCAGGGGAGTGGAGAAGGTTGGGGCTGCAGTGATAGGTGCTGCAACCTGGCAGCAGCTGAAGACTGCTTTCAGACTTGGAGCACTTTTACTGATATTGCTGGAGATAGCAAAGCATGGCTTGAATGGTCAGAAGCTCAAGTAGCGAATTCAAGAGAAAGGGAACTGTTTCTGTTGTGTGTTGTGAACAGCCTCAGCCAATAAAGAGTGGGTTTGTGGTTATAGAATGGTTTGGGCTGGAAGGGACATTGAAGATCATCCGGTTCCAACAGGCAGGGACACCTTTCCCTATCCCAGGTTGCTCCAAGCCCTGTCCAACCTGGCCTTGGACACGTCCAGGGCAGCCCCAGCTTGGCAGCCTGTGCCAGGGCCTCACCACCCTCACAATAAAGCATTTCTTCCCAATATCCCATCTAACCCTGCCCTCTGTCAGTCTGAAGCCATTCCCTCTTATCCTTTGCATCCCCCTGCCCTGGGTAGGCTGCAGAGCAGTGACACGTGCTGTGCTTGCTCATGTTGGTGGGTGCCATCACTTTCACTGCTTTTCTCATTTTAATTTGCTCTCCCACTCCAGCTCTAGGCTTTAAGTACTTGCAACTGGAATGGGATGTGTTCTGATTAAAATAAACATGATACAGCAATTAGGCATGTGATTATAGAATTTGTGCTCCCACCAACGGTAGGTGGGTTTAAACAAAAATGGGGATGGGTGAAAGTGGAACTAGTTTGTATTAAAATAAAAAGTTGAGTCCTCTTCAGGGCTGTATATCAGTCAGATTTTGAAATGCTTTGATTCAAGCAAAGGTTTTCTTTTGCTGCCCTAAAATCAAAATGAAGCCAAAAATCACAGAACTGAATTAATTATCTTTGAGTTAAATCTTGCAAGTAATACTTTATAAACGCTTCAGATCCAAAGGGGATTACAGGCAAATACTGAGCGGATGGAAGAGTTTAGGGATGTTCTGAATTGCAAAACAGGCATTTAGAAAGCATTTCTGGAGCTGCCCCTCTGGGCTGGGAGAGCATGGAGGGAAGGATGAGATAGCTTAGGGCAAACAGCTGAGAAGAAAGTGGACTTAGCTGAGCCTGGAGACTGAATGAGATCAGAGGACACAGAGAGGAAAGAGAATGGCTGAATGTCTCTGCCAGTCAGGCTTTAGCTGCTGCACCATCCCATCCATTCTCAGGTGCTGCCAGTGATTTTTGCTATGCTCCATTTGCTTGGTGGGGTTTGGGGTGTTTTCTATCAGGAATTGTGCCTGAGTAGGGTGAGTGGAAGCTCTGGCTGCTCCTGGCACCAATGATCTTGAGCAAACATCTTCGTATGGATCTGTTCACTCACCTGTGAAATGAGTATCAGCCATAGCAGGGAACTCAAATCCACTGATCATTGAGTGCTTGCAATGGCATTTTACTTTGGATCACTCTTGAAATAGAGTGGGATGTGAAATTCTGTGTTATCATGTGGCAGAGATCATTGTGGCAGAGAGGCATTGTGACAGCAGGGGAGGGGAAGAGGCAACTTAGGTGTTTTCTGTGATGAAGGAGAATAGATAGTGTATTGCATAGTTTTTAATGCTGTATCAGGACAGGTATCAAGTGCCAGATTCTTTCTTGTACAAGACAAATAATTTCTTTATCCTCTGTCTGTCTGCAATAAAACTACACATTATTAAATAATGGCTTCATTTCCTAAAGAACAGTAGATGACTCTAAAGTCTCTATCTTCCCTGTACAAGCACCTACACAGATTTTATGTTTGTTAGAGAAATAATTTGAAGTGTTACTTTGTTTTCCTAGCATTTTGGAGTTTTTCCTCTGTTAGAAATGCTTTGACTTCTCTCTTCTCATTTTTACCTGCTGTGACTTGTGGTGCAAGCTCCCTGCACAGTTAATTTCCTTGGATGATTTATTTACCAGTGACACTGCAGAGCCCTTGACATAGTAATTGCAATGATGTGTTCATCTAAACATCAAAGGCAGGAGCCCCTGGGTTCTCATCTCCCTCATGCTGCTGCACTCCTCCCACCTCTCCCTTTGTGCTCCCTCTTTGTTGCTTTAATCCTTTAGGGGAAGGAAAAAATTATGTCATAATTGGATAAGAACTGGGTGAGTGCTGGGGTAGGTTTCTGTACCAAACTGCTTCCCTGGCTGGCTTTGGGTAGAGGTGCCAAAATGCTCTGCTACGTCACTTGGGCTTTGCTGTCCCCATGTCCCCTGTGACCCTGTGCTTTAAGTGGCTGTGTCCCAGCAAAGATGGGCTGTGCTGTAGCTGGGCAGAGAGCAGGGGTGGTGCCTGCTCTGCTCTTCCTGCAGATGAAGTGGGGAAGTGTGTGTGGGTGTGTGTGGGGACGAGTGGGGAGAGCCCTGGTTTGCCTCCTCCCCATCTGTGTTTGCATCTTCAGGGATCAGACCATTCTTGTGGAAGACCCTGATGGGCTGAGCAGGACCAGGCTGTGCTGCAGTCCTCCCTCTGCTCCCCGAGTCTGATCTCAGAATCACAGAATCATTGAGGTTGGAAAAGCCCTCTAGGACCATTGAGTCCCATCATCAACCCAGCACTGCCAGCTCCACCACTGAACCACATCCCTAGGCACCACACCTACATGTTTTCTGAACATTTTCAGGGACGATGACTCCACCAATCTCCTGGATTTTCTGTCTGTCTGCTGCCCAAGAGCCCAGCCTGGGCTCAGCCTCTGTAGGAGAGGCTCCTTGAGATTGGTGCACAGCTCAGACCTCTCTTTCCTTGTCACCTCTGCTCCGTGCAGCCTGTCCCAGGCAGAAGTGATGATCTCCCTGGCTGGGACTTCAGAGCAGTCATCAGTCCACTCCAGTGTGTGCAGTAGACACCTGGGTGCAGTAATTGCTGCAAACCAGAACGTGAGCATGCTGGATAAACACAACTGTTAGAAATGCTTTCTACTTCCCCAGCCCTCCTCTCTTTGCTCTCTTGTTTCATATAAGAAAATACAGCTTGCAAGAGAAGATGCTGGCAGGATGAAGGAGAATCAGAACAGGCTTCAGCAGGAAGGCACTTCAGTTTTAAACCTGCTTCTGTGGGAACTTTGATACCTCAGAAATGAGGTTCTTTGCTGATCTGATTGGGGTTGAAGAGCTCATCTCTTCACGCTCTCCTGTTGCTGTAGGGCTGGGCAGATGTTGCAGGTGTTCATCCCTTTGCTGTGTGAGTGTGGTGCTGGTTCCCTCCCAGCTCTGCAGCCCCACACCAGCTCCTGAGCTCACTGGGGAACCTGGGATGCTTCTGTCTTGAGAACAAGCTCCCAAAGAGCTGAGTTTTGGAAGAGCTCCCTCAGCAGGGAGCTAAATGTTAATATGGGGGATTAAAGACCTCTTGGGAAGTGAAAATTTGGCAGTGAGTGTTGAAGTGCTAATCATTGATCAAGGCATGCTGGTTTCACCAATTTAGGCCGAGACCATTAATTAACTTGTTCTGTGAGTGTGCACATCTCATTTAAGCAGGTTTCTTTTATTTGGGAGAAGTACAGAAGGGGAGAAAGTACTAGGAAACAGACTAATATTTCTTTATCTTTTGAAAAGCAGCTGGAAGATCCAGTTGCTACTGAGAGCAGAGTGGGGTGAATTCCCACTTCCAAGATAATGTACTCTGGGAGTCGGAGGGACCAGCTGACCCAAGGCAATGCACTTAGCCCTTGGCACAAATTCTCTGTCTTCCCAGACAGCAGGAGCCAAGGCTGCTGCTGCTCCATTACATGCTAATAGTCTGAGAAATAAAATACAATTATTAGTTGAATTGTTAAATGGACCTAGAGCCTGAACCAGAAATTGCTTTCCAACAGCAACTGGAGCATACAGTAACAAAACAAAAAAAAGAGGCAAAAGAAGGATTACTGCAGAGTTTATTTTATATGCTTAAGTACAGTGCAGTGGACTATTTGGTGGAGGGGATGCAGCTCTGGATGAGGCTGGGATGCAGCTGTGCTCCAAGTTCTGGAACTGGCTTTTTGTGGGCAGTCAGGTCTGTGCTTCAGTTCCTTTGTTATAAAAGAATGGGGTCCATGAGAAGATTGCAAAATAGATCAACTTAATTGTGGGGTTTTGCATTGAAGCTGAATGTCACTGTGTTCAGCCCAATACATGACAAGTCCAGCACTACCATCCTGGAGCAGAATGGATTCTGTTCTCTGAATCTGACTGCTTCAAAACACACAGCAAGTCCTGAGGGTGCATTGGGAGGTCTTGTGGGCGAAGCTCCCCTCTCCCAGGGAATGACAACAAGATGGGATGGGATGGAAGCAGGTCCAACATGGAAAAAGCCTGGGACTTTGCTAGGTGCTGGATAGTTTTGCTGTAAATTTTGGAGTGGGTTATATCCTTTTGTCTCTTAGTGAAGGTGGTAGGACACAGGGAGCAGCCAGCCTCTACTTCTTCCCCTGAGAAAGGAAAAAAGATTCTGTTGGGAGACAACTGCCCCCACTCTCTTCCACATTGCAAAAGAAATGAAGCTTAGAAGTGTTTAAGCTTGTCTGCAGAGCTGTAGGTCAGCATGGAATCTGCTCTTCCCAGAATGGAATGCACGGTGGGGTGTGGAGGGAGAGGATGTTTGGTTGTAAGGGTTTTGTTTATGCCAGAAGCTTGGCTGGGCGAAGGCAGATGGAAGTAATTTTAAAGGACAGGAGCCAGCTGAAAGTTGCATCTTGACTCAGAACAACTATGGGTGAGACAGTCCTTGGAGGAAGCTCTTAACCTAACCCCTGTCATTTAGTGGTTGGTCTATGCCCTAAGAATGAGGTTTTTATACTCCCTTACTGTCTGCCCATGAAGTTTTTAGGTGCTACTGCAACTCCAGCCCTTCCTGGTAATCACAGAATGACAGATCACAGAAGATGGGGAATGATGATTTCCATTATATTTGCAGCTCTTAAAGGGTTGTGGCCATTTGCTTTTGAATTCTCAAAAATTCCAGACTCTTGGAGTGTTGGTATTGCAATAGCTGGTGAGTTTGTGTATCTGAGGGCAGCTGAGGAGATCCTGGAGATAGGAACCTCAGAAGGCAAATGGAAAGAAGCCCAAATGATAACTGTATAATGCATTTCTCACTGCTTTATGCTGTCTTATCCCAGACAAAGCTTTATCTTTCATCCCATAATTATGTGATTCCCTGTAGGCAGCTTAAAGTGAGCTTTGGAAAGGTCGATAATTTTATCTATTAGATGCCTCCTATGATCTCTAAGTGTAGACATGGGTACTTGAAGGAAGGTTTAGAGGGCAAATTCCTGTAGTTTCAGTGAACTGCACTATGAGGCTCAATTGCTTTGAGCCTGTTTAACAGGATTGTCCACATTTGCATTTGTGATATGGTTGAGTGCTGCTGGAGGGGGCTGCTTCCTCTCCTCCTCTGCCACATTTTCTTTCAGTTTAAGCTTGGAATGCATTGCTTCAAGATCCCTTTCTTTTACCATACCTGTCCCACAAAATGAGCAGAATCAACAGCTGGCTTTTTTTTTTTTTTTTTAACTCAACTTTTGTACTTACTATGCATTTTATAAAGTGTCCCCCCCCTTTTTTTTTTTTTTTGGCCTGTCATCTTCTTCTAGGTTGTATTCTTTGTCATGGTTCATACTAAAGGAAAATAGACTTACATAGGTGGTGAAGGGAATAGATGTTTTTCCAGGCTGAATTCAGCTGCAGCTGTGCAAGACAACACTTGGATAGAGTGGCTCAGCAATGTGATTCAGGGTGCAGAGATCTCTCAGACCAGTGATTACAGAAGCCATGCCCATTCATTCCTCCTCACTGCTGCCTGAAACCGCTGCCCATGCTAGTACATGGCCTTTCCCTAAGGAAAGGAAAAAGAGCAAACTTGTGAGCTGCAGGCTAAAGCAAACAGATAAGAAGCTTTGAAAACAGATGGGACTGTTGTGAATCAAATCCTGGAAGAGGGAGTGAAAGGCGTTGGGAGCTGTATGCAAGGGGGATGACTCACTGCTGTTGTCATCGAGGTCTCCTCTTACAGGATTAGTGATTACTGCCCGAGAACATCATTTATCAGAACCCAATTTGGAGGCAGAAGTCTTTAACCTGAGACCCTTTAGATAAGGCACAGGGTTGTTTCTCCAGCAAGGTCCTGCCGCCTCTTGCTCCAAGGCTCTGGTGGGGGGACCCTCAGTGTGCTGCAAAGGGTCCTGCAGGCTGTCAGGGCTGGACACTTGCCAGCCCTGGTCCTTGGAAAATTGCAAGCACTAGGAACCCTATGGGATTGCATCAGGAATTCATTTGGCTGGTGCAGAGATGAAGTGAAATTGTTGGATTGGGTTTGGAGGGGAGAATGCCTCTAACCCTGATGCTGTGGGAAACTGCGTTGGGAGCGTGCAGCCAGCTGAACCTCTGCACTCCTCTCTCAAAATGTTTTCCTTCCTTCTGCCCCGGTCACTGTGAGTTTGGGTGTGTGGTACTGCAAACTGCCCCCTCATGGGATGCATATGGGTGTGTGCTGGAGAGGGACCCTACTGTCATCTTCCCACAGTCCCTGGTCCTGGGGCAGGTCTGATGGGCTTTTAGGAACAGTTCGTCGTGTCTGAGTGTTTGCTAGATTTAATCTTGAGTGTAGACTGAGCTTTTATTTAACTACAACAGAGCAGAGCCATGCTTGGTTACAGGGGTGCTTCTAGATGGAAAAATATCTGAAAATTTCTTAAAAAACACTCCCACTGAAACCCCAAAGCAAATCACCAAACCCCAACCCTACCTCTGGTGGTGTTACAGACCAGAAGAAATGAAGAGTTGTCTGTTAACCCCACCATTGCTGCACAGGTGCCTGGTTAGGAGATAGTACCTGGAGAATGTAACACCCCTTTGACACACAGAGCACAGTCAGAGCTCTGCAGGGACACGGATTTTTCCTCTCCTAAGGTAATATAGCAAAGCCTCCCAACCGTGCTGTGTATGAAAACAGTCTCTTGAGAAACGGTGCTCAGCAGCCTAGCCCCTCATTGCCTTGTGGGGCACTGCAGATTAGTGCTGGTGCAAGATTGGGCTCTTACCACGATCTCAGCTATTTAATTAAAATAACATGGAACAAAGCAAGGAGAATTAGTTAAAAATAACAACTCTCGGAAGCACAGCTTGTCTTTTTATTAGACTTGTCCTCACTTTCTCCTCTGCTCTGATAAGAAGGATGTTCTCCCTCTGGGATGGAGTGAATAAACTGGGATGAAACTCATTTGTTGGGGCATTATGTGTTAATTAATTTTGAACACTAATCCTGTCCCCCTACAGTGTTTCTTTTTTTCCTGATTTTAGACAGTAGAATACAGTTCTGTTTGAGGAGAGGACGGGCAGCTTGTTCTGTGTTATAGGAGGGAGAAGGTTGCGTTGTCCCCCTTGTGCCCAGGGCTGGGGGAGGTTTCTCCTAGCCCTCCACTGCAGCTCATTTTGGGAAGGTGGGAACTTTCCCAGGAGCCCATCCAGAACATGGATAACTTAATATTCACGTCAGATGATGCCCTGAGCATCAGCTGCAGCTCTTGCTGGTGTGAGCCCCCTGAGGAGGGCAGGGTGAAGGGGTTGATCCTGGGTATCCCATGTGGAGCTGGCACTGCTGGGTGGGACTTTGCCTCCACAGTGGGTCATGAGCCCTGTGTCAGCCCCAGCAGTGCCCATGGTCCTGAACTGGAAAGCACCAGGGTCACTGCCAGAAAATGTTTTTGGCTGAGGAAAAAGAAAATAGATATTATCTTTTTTCTATACATTTCTCTTTTTAGAATAAAATGAAATAATATTTGAGCTTCTGGACAATACGAGCTGGTTTCCTTTTTGTACCCAGACTTCTGATGGAAGACATTCTGTTTTTAAGTGGTCTCTTTAACCTGATGGGAAGTTTGCCATTCAGATGGGGGAAGATGTGGACTCTCTTTAATCTTTTCTGATTAGGTGATATTATTTTTTTCCTATTCTTTTTAGTCTTTTCTCTGGCTCAGCAGTTACTCCTGGCAGTCCCTCCATCTTGCTTATTTAGTTTTGCCCATTCTTTCAAAATCAATATGTGCTGCTAAATTACTGGAGTTGGAGAATAAAATAAAAAAAAATAAGTCCAGTATGAGATTTTGGCATGTAAGTGTTGCTTATAAAGTCCTAGAATGGTGTTTAATACAAGCCATCTTGCTTTCTCATTTCTGGTGTATACATAAGTGAAAATCCGTGTTCAAGGAAAGGAATAATAATATTCAGCAGTCCTGGAAAAAGGCTAATTCTTCATTCTGTCCAATTTTCTAAGCTACTGCAGGTGTCTCAAGCAGTGAGTGACTTCATGTGCTGCCCTGCAGATTGTTTCCCACAGTGGGATTCCTCCGGGCTCACTTTCTACTAACAGGATGAAGGGTGACCTCTGTCCTGTCATTTCACTATGAGTTCAGGTGGATTAAGGGACAGACTGGAAAAAATGTGTATGAAACACATTCCAGCTTGCCAATGTGCTCTTAGAATATGCTGAGCAGGAAAACATTAATTACATGGTGGCTGTGGACAAGACTGATTTCTCACAGGGGAATTCTTGGATACAGTGTGTTTCCCTCCTTGAAGCAAGGAGACATTTGGGATCTGACATTTGGGGTCCAGGTATGGAAGGGGGACCATGATGGCCTTGAAGACCTGAGAGCAACTTATAAGGAGGAAAATTGTCCTCTTCTTAAAAACCAATGCTCTTTTTGGCGGTGTATTTTAAATTATGTTCCTGTCTACTCTGAGAGCAATTTCCTTCTAACAGAGATCAATTTGTGAAGACTTTTATCTATAATAAAACTGAATTTGGTTGCTTAAAACATGGAGAAGAACTGACTGAAAGGCAGTCCCTGTTGAGATGGGGTCATCCATGGGGCTGTGCTGGGTTCAAGCCCCTCCAGAACCATCTGTTGGCACTGGAGGGACTGACCCAGCCTGGAAAGGCTCCAGGAAGCTTTGGATCAGGTTGCTGGTCCCTCAAATAAATAACATGCCATCAGAAAAGGGTCCACTGGGATTATTTGATCTGTTTAACTATTGACCTAAGCAAATTAGTCCCAGTGGAGGTTATTAAATCCTGGTGAGATTTTACACCATCTCCCTTAAATCCCTATTCCCATGGTATTTCCTAACAGGATAATATATTGTTGCCATACAAAGGCAATATTACGCCATGGTAAGCATTTACCATAAATACCAAAAATGCAGAGTAGGTCTCCCAGCACTGGGGTTAGATCTCACTCTTTCTGGCATGAAGTATTTTAGTGGGTGAGGTCCTGGGTGTTCCCATGGGAAAGGGGAACTTTCCTGTGGTGCTGTTCGTTAATTGATTTTATTTGTCTGGTATAAGCAAGAAAACAAAATTATGGCCTGGATTTTGTGTGTGTGTGTATGTGAATTGCTGGGATTTTTAATGAATTGCTGTGTTTTCACCTCTGTAGGTAGCCAAATACTCAGTGCCTCTGTCTCCTGGGGTCGTGGAGACAAATATAGACGTGCTGAAAAACCTTCATTGTTCTCTAAATATTGTCACTTTTGTGGAGAAAACCATCAAAAGTGGGGTTGAATATAGGAGCTGATGAGGGGATTTGAGCAGTGAGTGTTGGGAGCAAGGAATGTGTCTCTGTCCGAGTCTCAGCCTGTGTCTGAGCCATATGCACGGAATAGGGTTAATAAAGTGTTTTATTTCTCCCTCGCCACGCCGTTCCTCCTGCAATCCCACGGCGCCGTTTATGTGTCTCCCTTGGAGCTTTCCGAGGCTGGGGCTGTGTGCTGCCGAGGTTTGGGGTGCGGGAGCCGTGTGCTGGCTGCCCTCTAGTGAGGCGCTGCCCGGCACCGATCCCTGCGGGAGCTCCGCCACCGCCGCTCTCCGTCCGCGGCCGCGCCGAGTTTTCCGTCAGCGCCATCCTCAGCTCGGCCGGGACTCTGGTCACTGCCCCATTAGTGCGTGTTCAGTGAGAGCGGGTAATTGGCCTTTCCTGAAGAGCATCCCCACCGCAGGAGGTGGGAAGGCGCCTGGTGGGGACGTGGTATCCGATTTAATAAAATTGTGGGGAGGCTTTTGACGGCGGCCGGGGTGCATCGGGGGCTGGGGCAGTTTGTGCCCTGTGCTGCTGTGCCCTCTGCTGCTCCCTGTAGTGGCTCTGGGTACTACGGCGTGTTGGCATCCATCCCTCTGTGCCAACCACACCATGCCAGCACCAGGAAAAGGTTTTGCTTTGTGTCCATAGGGCTGAAACACTTCAGGATAGGGGTTTTCCTCCTGTGTTTCTCTGGCTGTTTGTGTACTGTAGTAAGCGTGGTGTGCACGTGTGTGGGAAGGGTTGAAACCAGTGTAAGTCCTGCCAGCTGCCACCATCATCATTGTGATCACCGGGATTAAAAATACAGTTTTTGAGATGAGGTTGGCAACCCTGGAGTCCTTGGGGGCTGCCCGAGCAGTGTGGACAGCTCCCCTAGGCTTGAATTTTATGTGTGAGGATCCCCAAAACTATAAAAAATGCATGCTGCAGCCACCGAGGAGAAGAGCCAGAGAGAGCAGGAGATTTTGGCAGCGTTGGATGGTTTTAATGCTGGAGCTGCCCTCTCTAAGAGCAGGTGTGTGGATGAAGGAGGGGAGACGAAACAGAATTCACCCAGGAGGGGAATTGGACAGATTCCTTGCATAAGGGCAGGCTTGAAACAGTCGCCAGTGCCCTGGGCAGTGGAAAGACCGGTCCTGCAGCAGCAAAATGCTGCTGCTTTTTGGGGATACCCAGGGGCTGGAGGGGGGAGATTGGGTAAACAGGGTTAGAAGAGCTTAGTCAGGATGTGTTTGTTTAAAGGATCTGCTTCAGCCTGACTCCTGTAATTAGGTAACAAATATATTTCTGCTCTTTGGAAACACTTCATTCATTAGCCTAATGGAGGGAAGGATTATGCAGATAGGAACCTAGAAGATCAAGCAAGGAGGGGTTTGCATCTGGACTGAACCAAGGCAAGTAGCAGGAGTAGCTGCTGGGCTAGAGGGTCTCAGGAATGTCTTCATGGAGCTGTGCTGTGGTTCAGTCTGCACCAGGGTCTTGGCTGTGTACCTGGTGTTTTCTGTAACCATGTCTTCTACTACAGGCTAGGACATGGAGGTTGTTCTGTGTGACTGTGGGTAAAAATCTGGGAAAATGTTTCTGGTTTAGGATGTATGAAATTTCTGTAAGGGAAAATAGATATTCTGCCTTGTGTCCCATAAAGACACTGCAAAAATAGTGAAATAATGAAAAGGATGAAATCCATAGATGGTGTATAAAACTGAGGATAAGCAAAGGCTGGAGAACTGTGAATATCAATTGATTAGGTTTTTCCCAGCAGAGCAGTCTAATAACAGGCCAGAAGTGCACTCATGCAAAGCTGCTCTGAGGTGTTCTAAATCCCGAATGTCAGAATCTCCAAGTGGAGCATTCTAGATGCTGTAGGCAAGGCAGTGGCTCCTTTGGGGGTGCTGATTTTACCCACACCTCTGGGATGCACAGTGAAGCAGGGGAATCTCTCCCCAAATAGCAACAGGTCTCTCCTGGAGGGCTGAAATGCAGCAAAGCACAGGTGGTAACAGTGCTGCAGTGGTGAAGAATGAGGTGTCCAGTGACTTCTCCCAAGAAAGTAATTTTCATGGGAGAAATGAGAAAAAGCATCCCAAGATCTGAGCTTCTTGGGGCTCTCCTGAAGAACTGAAGTGAGATTGTGTTTCTGATGGCAGAGGGGGAGTCCCACAGCCACAGGTGGGCCAGTGGCTCCTGTGCCAGGCGGGCTCATCTTGCAATAAGCCTTTCCCTTGACTCTGTACTGGGTCAGAGCTGGTCACTGTGTGTTTTGGTGCATTTGTGTGGTGCATCCCTTAGGCAACAGAACAGCTACTGAAACCTGCACCCATGGGAGTTGAGATAGTTAAGGTATAAGAAAAGTGTAAGAGGTTGTACTTTCAGATCAGCTGGACCTTTTTGAAGCATTGATGGATCCTCTCCTTTCCTTCCATGGGAGATGGGGGCTGGTTGTTTGTAAAGTGGTGCTGGTTGTCTTGATTTCATACACCCTGTGAGAGAGATGGGGCTGGAGGGAAGAGAAGTGGAAACAAGACTCCCCATTCCTGACTGAACAATAAAATCAGGGCTGTAGAAGAGGAGGTGCATATATGTAAAAAAAAAAACTGGGAGAAAGAGGAGGAGGAGGAAGGGTTTGTTTTGCTACAACTTTGACATTGAGGTTCTAGGTCTTTTGTCCATATATCAGTCATCAAATAACCTCTTTGAAAGTAGTGAGGTGAAAGTCTTAAATCCTATGAAACCAATTTTTTTTTCCCCTTCCAAGCTGGGGCAGGAGCAAACACATGACTTAAACACCTCCTGTGCCGAGCTGGCCTTCAGCAGAGGCAGCAACAGGCTGAACCAGTTTGCTCATTGCTTTCGTCTGCTGACAGGCGCTCTCTTGTCCCGGGTGCCCTGGGAGGTGCTTGGCCGCTTCTCCTGGTGCTGCAGGAATTCCCCTGCCTGCAGCCACCAGCTCGGGCGCCGCGGTGTGTGGCCAGCAGCCTTTGGCCAGTGACAGCCCCCCGGACAAGGCTGTGCAGAAGACCCAAGCCAAGGTCGGGGGACTGAGTGGAGTATCCGGACACGGGGTTAAGGAGAGTTTTATGGCGTGTGGCAGAGGGTGAGGTGTGCAAGCAGCTTTCCCTTCCAGAAGGTGCCTGTCTCCTGAGTCTCAGGTGAGAGGAGCTCATCTGAGTTGATGAGCTGATTGAACCTGGGAGACTGTTATCACCTTGTGAGTTGGGGGGGAGGTCCCTGTGGTTGGTGGAGGTGCTCCTGGAGCTTGGAGCATGAAGGGAATTCAAAGGGTTCTCCCAAGTTTATTTTGCATGGATGTTGCTCATGGCAAACCTGCTCCTGGTGTGGTTCCCAATGCTGGGCTGGCTGGTGGGTCAGGGATCCATCTGGACATGATGCTGACCACGGGTGTTGAGGGGATGGAGGTTTAACCATGTGGGAATGCTGCTCTGGCTTGGGCCAGGTGCTGGAACCTGTGCCAGAACCTCACAGCCCAAAAACACTTGCTGCTGCAGCCGCAGCCAGAGCTGCTCCAGCTGTCGTGGGCTCTGCTGCCCTTGCTGAGCACAGAGCCCCACCAGCTGCTCCACAGGCAGAATAGCAGGAATTTGGATCGAGCTGGGGTGTGGGGTTTGTTCTGTTGCCTGCCAGGTCTGTCCTTCAGCAGTATCTCAAGGGAGCTGCAGATGGGGCAGCCCTGGGAGGGCTCTGCACCCCCAGCACTGGGGCTTGGCACCCCCTGAATTCTCCCAGGAACAGTCAACCTTGGGGTCTGCTCTGCACTGGGCTCCCTGATGCTTTGGTCACCGAGATCTGTCTGAAACCATCGCACACAGGAAGCTGGAAGCTGCCTGACTGATGTCTGAGCCTTCACAAGTACTTGTGTACAAGTCCTTTAAATTTCAGTCTAAAGATGTGGAACTGTTGGCTGCTTTTCTCCTTCCACTTTATCATAGTGGAAAATTAGCAGCAACCCTCAGAGTATTTAGAAGAGAAATTGCTGATCTAAACGTGCTCTGGCACAAGGCACAAACAGCTGGAAAATGTGCCTTCCCTTGCAATATTTTAAGGATGTGTAGCGTCATCAGAGGCTATTCACTGGAGCTGGCACTGTGAGCCTGTGCTGTATGACAGAAAATAAATGTTCTGTCCCCACATTTCAGTAAGTTGTGTCCCAAAAAGGCAGTGGGCAGGTGACAGATCCCTTTCTCTTGTGACAGATGCTCTGCCCAACAGCTCAGCCCTACCTTGGAAGAGCTATGGGAGTAAATCCCTGCGATGGAAGCTGGCAGCAAGCATATTGAGGAACAGATGGTGCTGTGCTACAATTTTACCTGCTGTAAGGCCAATGCATCACTTAGCAATACAGAAGCAGGAATTGCATTCCCATGGCTGCTGTGCTCTTGGTGGGGGAGGCATTATTTGATTTAACATCCAGCCGGGGATGGGGGAAAGGATGTTCAATGTAACTCTTTTTTAATATATATATTTTTTTTTTAACTCCCTGAGGACTTGAAAATGTAGCACCAGATAGATTTGTTTTCAAACCCCAGAATTTATTTTCCCCTTCTGTGTGAATTCTAGCCATGAGTTAGTTGTGTGCTGAAGGAGCTTGCAGATGTCTCTGTGCAGAAGGGACAGATATCCCCAAGTCCTGCCAAGGCCACTTGGTGCCTGGGGAAGGTGGGAAGGATAGGGCTGTGATGGGGAGGGAGAGTCTGTCTATCTATGGCCCTAAGGAGCAATGTCGCTGTCTCTTCAGGCAGCCTGTGGGACATTTGAGCCCCTTTCAGCCTTCAGCTGTGCTTTCTTTACCCTCCAAAACCCTATTTCTGCAGTTGTTCCCACCCAAAAGCTGCTTCCTGTCTTGAGGAACAGATGCACGAAGCAGGAGGGAATGGAACTGTAATAGGGTCCAGTCAACAGTGGCTGGGAGTTCTCCTTCCTCCTGATGTAGAACTGTAGGAAGAAGAGGACTGGGCGCTCTGGTTTCCCTGGGCTGGATGTCCCCTGTCCCTTTCCAACCATGTGCACAGGATGGGAGCAGTTTCTGGGAAGCATCCTCCTGGAACAGCTGGGCAGGACAGAGTGACCTGCTCAAACAGGCAGGCAAAGGGCCTTTTGTGCTACAGTGCTGCCCATTAATGTGAATGAGAACAGCAGACTTGTTCAAAAAAATGTCAGTTTGGTCCTCTGACCTCAGAAAGGGCCCAATATGAGCACCTCAGCTCTGTTTCCAAGCATCCTCTTCCTGCTCCAAATGGTTTCCTTTCCCTGGCTAAGTTCTCATGTCCTCTCCAAGGAGGAAGGGAAAATTGCATTATAATTCTGCAGTCTTGGCAAGTGAGGAATCACACCCATGAAAACAAATACCCGTTAATTAGGACCATGAAATGCTGATTGAATCACAGCTCTGATAATGGCAAGGGCAGTTTTCAAGTCTTGCTTTACGTCCCATGGGGGGGGTGGGGAGAAGGAAGCAATGAGATTTTTTTTTTCTTTTAGGAAGCCATTTCAGCCCCTCTTATCCATCTATTTAAAAATTTCTCTGCCAACAGGTACTACTCAGTTCCTGCATTGTTTCCATTTGAAGTGTGAGGGGGAGAATGAAGTTATTGCCTGGGATAATTGTTAGCAAATGTGGAATTCTCATTTGTGTCCGTTATAGCAGGAGTAACTTTTTAAAGTGTATGAATGGTCGCAGGTTGACCCCCATTGGGGAGTTCACGCCGTTGCAGGATGGCCAGAAGAGAGATTAGGAAACTGTGGGGAGCCTGGCTGGGCTAAAGCCGCACTCTCGGCATGTCTGCTCTGCTTCCCTTTTTGCCAAGGTGATGAGGGAAAAGTTAAAAGGGGTTAAAAACCAGAACAAAACATTGGATCCAAACAATATTAAGATGAGTTTTAACAGCCTGTTTTATCAACTGTCCTTTGGCAAAACGGGAGAACGGGCTTTACCATCGTCTCTCCCTTTTTGTTCTCCCCATTTAGCTACAAAATGACTCTGAGTCGTGGGCTGAGGTAACAACCCCGCCCCGGGCCCTTGTCCTCACCCTCCACAAATACTGAGATAAGGAGTTGCACAGCTTTTCCTGTTGGATCTGGCCAGCTGTGGGGACAGATGTGCTGGCAAGGGGGGAGTTGCTGTGCCCCATGTGTCTGGTGGGGCTGTGAGAACGGGGTGAGGTGTGGGCAAGCCTCACCTGGCAGGGACAAGGCTCCGTGCCCAGCATCTCATCCTACTTCCCAAAGGGGTGAGGTCCTCAACAGGCTGATTCAGCAGGGGCCACAGGCACTGTGGCCATCCCAGCTGTCCCCTCCACCTTTCCCTCCCACTTCCTTTCTCATTGTTTGCGTTTCTGACATTTCCCGACGTCACTGCTCCCACCCTGTCACTGCTCCCACCCTGTCACTGCTCCCACCCTGTCACTGCTCCCACCCTGCAGCATCTGATACCGCTGCTGGCGTCAGGCCTTTCTCTTGGTGATTTCTTTATAGAAAGGGAGGGAAAGTTGGATCAGGACTCCTCACTTTTGAAGGAGCTTTGCTCAGCTTGAACGTGCAAAATGTGTTGTCTAAAACTGACCTGCTTTGGTGAGAAGAATCTGGAATTTCTGTGGTATCAGTGCAGATTTCTTGTCCAGCTACTGAAAGCTTCAGGGCAAACACGAGGATGGCAGCTGGGGGGAGGACTGACCTGTGTGGTGGCTGCAGAAGGAACCTTGTGAAGCACAGAAGCAGAGCTATAGTTTAGGTTTTTGGTGCAGGTCTTGTGGGCCACAGCTATATGGGCAATGGGTTCACGACCTGTATGAGTTCCTGTATTCCTGGGGCTGTGTAGAGAAAAAAAAATCTGTTTTTATATATGTGCATTTAATAGAATATGATTTTGGGTGGCTTGAATAGCTAATGACTGCAAACTGCCTGCTGGGGCCAAGGAGTGCAGAACAGCAGTGGCAGGAGGAGCTGCAGGAGGTGAAATCCCCATGGGGGTCGGTGTGTTTGTTGGTGGGGCAGCGCATGGGGCTCCTGAGGCATGCCCAGCCTCCCCATGAGCCTATTGAGGGCAGCTGGAGGCTTTCCACTGATTTCAATGGGCTTTGGATCAAGCCCATGGCA
Organism: Lanius collurio; assembly: GCA_020086605.1. Classification (NCBI taxonomy): domain Eukaryota; kingdom Metazoa; phylum Chordata; class Aves; order Passeriformes; family Laniidae; genus Lanius; species Lanius collurio. The sequence goes on along the minus strand of JACBWW010000009.1, from coordinate 13,415,815 downwards.
TGCTGCTTGTTTGTTTTGGACGCCCTCTGAGGATGAAAACATCCTTTCAATGGCTGCTCCTTCCCCTTCTCCTTTGGATCAGCTGCTCCTTGCACCCTGCAGCCACGATGTGACCCCTCTTTGGGAAAATGCCATGAGCAGCTCAACTTGTTTCCTTCTGCACAGGCAAACACCCACAACCCAGGCTCACCATGAAGAGATTCTTTACATCAGAGCTCATCTGGTCTAACAACAAAACATCACAACTTGCCTCTTTTCAAAGTCTAGATGGTTATTGCCCGTTTATTTGTTCAGAGCTAGCAAATGAGCCCTGTACAGGTACTTTGTTAATAAAATGAGGCACAAATTGTTGTAGCAACAGATGAGACATTGTGAAATGTTGTTTTTGTGTTTCCTAGCTCTGGAAGCACAGTTGCAGCAGACTTGTGTTCACAGAAAACGTCAGTCCATAGCACCAAAAGTGCTGGCAAGTTATTATGTACACTTACAGTACCAATTTCTTTTTGCCTCTTCTATTTACCAGTGCTCTCTCTTTCCACTGGTTAGTGATTCTCCCTTGGCAAAAACTGGCTGGGAAAATGCACAGCTCTGCCTCAAAAGGATCTGAACTGAGCTCACCTATATAGCAGGTGCAAAAAGATCTGTTGTCTTCAGGTTGTGCAGGATCAAGTGCCAGGTAAAAATGTCCACAGGACCGTTCTCTTGGGCATGCTGGAGTGGTGGGGCTGAGCACTGGTGGCCCTGGGAGAGCATCAGCTGCTCTGCTGTGCTGCTGCCCTCGTCCCTGCCAGCCTCTGCCAATCAGCAGCCATGGGGCTGGGTTACTTTAAATAAGGATTTTGATGGAATGCTTGTATCAGTATTGGTGCTCTGGTGTACCAAATGCTGGATGGACACAGAAATGAATCCTGCTTTGCTGGCTGTGTGGCCTGGAACTGGGGATAGGGAGAAGAACAAAGGCATCCGAGATGATGTCTTGGTTCATGTTTGATGGGCTGCAGTGATCTGAACTCTGTCATCTGAGCAGGTACATAGGGAAGGGCAAGTCCTTTCCTAGGTGCACACCTTTCCTGGGCTAGGCATGACCCATGAAGTCTAATCAAGGGCAGAGCTTTGCTCTGAGTCACAATTTTTGCTGGAAGCTACAGCATCCTGAGTTACTCATCCTAAGAGAATGAATGCACTGAGAATATAATTACAAGACTTGGATATCACTTATTCTCACTCTTTAAAAGATTCTTGTCTTTTTACCCAAACTGGTAGATTTGGGTTCTTCTTTTTGTCTTTTGTGTCCATATACATCATGCCAAATGCTGAAACTTTACTATCTCATTTATGCTTCCTCTTACAGAGCTGTAGATCTCTGCCCAGTATTTAAGTTATGTAGTAATTCTGCCCCATTTGCCACAGATTAATGAGGCTATAAAATAATCATAAAGCTGGGGCAGCCGTGGTTTTTCACGCTCCTCACGTACTTCCATCTACTGTGAAATACTTCATCCAGAAGTAATTACCTGGCTTCTCCAGGCTCCCTTTAATACTCCTTGACTACTCAAAATGAAGGAGACGCTGCCCCATTTTTTTCTGGGACATCAGCAGGGCAATGGCAGCATCCATCGTGGTGCCTCAGGGAAGCTGAGCAGGTGTGGAACCTGCTGGGGAGCACGGTGTCCATCTGAGTGACCAGAGCTGGGGAGGAAACCCTCCTGCTGCCAGGGAAGAATGGGACAAACTGGTGAGGGCTGGATGTGTCACCTGTATGGAACCCTTTGGTCCTCCAGGCTTTGAACCTGCCACTTCTCTGATAAGACCCTGAAGCATTTCATGGCTCCAGTAAGGCAATGGACAGGAGGAGTGTCCAGCCTCAGAGAGGCATTTGGCATTGCTCCAGTGGCTGGGAAGCTGCTGCAGCAGGTCTGGGTGGGAGGTGAAGGGACTGTACTCACCTGACTAATTGGGCACAGGAGGTAGAAATTTTGTCAGCATAATATGTCAGTGAACAGAGGATGTTATATTTTTACCTCCAAAAATAGGATGCTGAAGCTATTTTGTGCACTTTACTCTGCTGCCAGTTTGGGGGAGGTAGAGGTACAAGAACACTGAGACTGGAGGTGTGAAGGCTGTTTGTCTCTTTCTGTAATTTATTTTCATGGGACAGCTGCCTTTACTCTGCAACGTCTCAGTCCCTCTTTGGAGGCTCCTTGTCCCCTCTTAGGCTTGGGGACCATCTCTGAGGGCTGGTATTGGGGTAGAAGGCACAGCACAGCCTGCATGGGAGTGAGAGTGACCTGCTGCAGGGCTGGGACCTAGTTAGGAAGCAGTGAGGTGAAATCAGCAGCTTGGAGAGAAATAACTTTTCCTGCCTCAGCTTCCAAAGGCAGCCACAGTCTCTCTCCCCTGTGCCATCACTTCCTGTGGATGCTTCCCTGCAGGATAGCCCTGAGCTGGGGACGGGCTGTCCTCCCTCTCATAGGGGGCTGCTGGGGGTGAATCACTTCCTCTGGCAGCTCTGTCTCAGGGAGGCTCTGGGTGAAGCCTTCTCCGGAGGGTGGTGGTGGTGCCAATCCCTGCAGCTCTGAGGATGCTCCACAGTTCCACCCTGTGCTCTTTGATCTCTCATTTCCTCCAGATGTGATTTGGGAGCAGCACCAAGTGCAGGATGATTTCCCACCAGTGATGACTCTCCTCTTCTGAAGGAGCTTTCCTTGAGAAGGAGGCCCTTCCCATGAAGCAGAGAACAAGAGGGTGGTTTTCCAGGATCCTGCCCCATCCTGAGCAAGGAAGGCAGTGTCACATCCTGACCCCCACTGTGCTGTGTCCCTGGGCAGGTCTCTGTGCCCAGAGAGCTGCAGACCATGGTGCTGGTGCCTGGGTAGATGTCAGCCTTCCTGCAGGTCCCCATCCTGCTCTGCTGGCCATCACCCATGTGGCTGAAAAAGAGCATAAACGTGGAGTTGGAAAGCATTCAGAGACTCTGTTGTGTGTGATAGAAACAAATCCTCTTTCAGAAGAAGAGCAATTTTTTTCCTCCCATTTCCTGATCCTTCTTTCCCCACAAGTCTGGGCTGGTGTTTCTCCTTATTAGGTATATTTTCAGTGCAAACTGACTTTGAGGCTGCAAAGTCTTCCTGCCTTAAAAATACATGTTTATAAAAAACTAAATACAATTTGTATGTAGGTATATGTTAATAGTGACCTGCATTAGAAGTCCTGCTGCCAGATGTCACGTAGACTCCTTGAACATCCCCACCTGATTATGTGTGTTTGGACACGTGAGGTTTCAGTGAAGCCAGTGGAGCTGTGCCAAATTATAGCCCTGCTGCAGTGGCCATAGGGTACTGGAGGAACTAGGTTTGTGTTCTGAAAACTGGGTGATGTTGTTCTGACTGTGATAGCGTGGTAGTGCAAGATGATAAACCCTGACTCGTGAAACTGGAGCACCTGCTACTTGTTTTGAACCTGACCTGATTTTGTAGTTCTGGGTATGGCAGGTATGAAATTTGCTGTTTGAGGAATCAGACAGCAGCTGCTTAATCATTTATAAAGTTAAAAGACTGTGGCACTTCATTTCTGATGTGAAGTGCTAATTAGTTTACTATGGGATCCAGACTGCAGGAAATTTGTGTTTCTGGCACAGTGGCTGTTCATCTTTAAAAATGTGTTTGTCACAGTGTTGTGTTTATATCATTAGTATAGAGCAATACAGCACAGCCCAGGCTGTGTGAGAGGAGGGAAAACATCAGCACCTCATTTAGAAATATGCAAGGCTGCTGTTAAATAAGCTTATTAGAGGCTGTGCCTGATCCAGAGAGGAGAGCATTAGGTATCAGTCTCCCTCTGGAGTTGTGGATCATTTTGGGTGTAGTTGTGGCTTTCCACTACATCGGGCACTTGACATAGGTGCAGGTTAGTGGGCAAAAGGTGGGAATTGAAATTCCTGATGTAGAACCTGATAAATAAATAGCTACACTGGATGCTCTTGTTAGCCTTGAAGGAGAGTAGCATGGCCCTTTCATTCTTTCTAGATTAAAGTTAGGTAATGTGAATGACAGTAAATAAATCTTTGTGGAAGTGTAGACTTAATTTCTGAGAGGTCCTCAAATTTGTGCTAATATGAAGAATTAAGTAGGTTAGTTAGAGGCACATTATGATTAATTTTTTTTCTTAAAATCTCATGGAACCAAATTGGTTTGCAAACACTTTTACCAGAAGTTGAATCTTGCTTCAAAAGCTCTTGATCAGGGCAGGTTGGATTACAGATTTATCCTGTGCACTGGTGCTGCTGCTTAAGCATCTTATGTACTGAGAGGTTAGAACATCAAAGAGAGGGTGCCCAATGTCTGCATTTCACTTCATATTCAAGTTGGTAATTAAGGGCCAGAGACTAGCCAAACCAATTTTTGAAAAGTCGCTTCATCTTTATTTGGGGTTAATTGCATTAATGCTCACAGCTTGACAGGCTTGGTTCATGACAGGAATTTAAAAAATAAAGTTGTAGGGGATATGCAGCCTTCAGCATTGTCTGAAAGTCCTAATTCCCAAGTAATCCTGTTGTTCGTGCTCATGAAACTGCCCATAAAACAGCACCTTTGAGCAGTTTTTAAATTTATTTTTAAAGGCAGTGTAATTTTGTGCTGTTGGCTTCTAACTTGAGCAAAATGGGAAGATTTTGATGAAAATTTGCATGGATATTTGTACAGAAAGGAGAAACACATCTGGGTGAAGCAGGATGAAGTGGGACTGCAGCTGGTTCCTGATGGGAATTCAGGGGACAGTGTGGTACCACAGGTTTTTGGGTTCTAGCATGGACCTCAATGATGCTTCTCATTGCCCTGAGCCCACCCCGGGGGTCAGGGCCTGAGCTTGGAGCCCTTGGAGCTGCAGTAAGAGCAGATGTCAATAGTGGTGTGTGCCATGAAACAGAATTGTCTCTTATAACTCTGTGAGGGGGCTTGGTGGAGTTTTTTGTGTTCCCTGAACTTTACTGCTTGCTCTACAGAATGTTACAAATATTGGCTGCAATCATGTGTAATCAAGAAAAGTGCAATTATGGATTAGAGCATGTTTTAATGCTCTGGTCAGGACAGACATCTGTGAGCCTGCAGAATTAGGCATTTCATGCATCTGAACAATAACTCACCTTTTACTGTGGAAGGTTCGGAGACTGAAAATTATCAAAGCTTTAATTCCATTAGCTATCACTAGGGACTTTGTGTCCTTTCCTGTATGCCTATTCAAAAGTCCTGTCTAGGAGCAATACTGTGTTGCAGATTTAAAAGCAGATTGATGTTCTTGTCCTCTGGCCTCACAGGCAGATGAATTCTCTATTCATGTGAACTTCATATGAACAACTTTGAAAAGAGGAGTAGCAATTCATCTAAACCTCGTTCCATTAATTTTGGCATAGAAGATAACATGCAAGGAAGCCTGAGAATCCACTTGGGATCATCTTTTCCTATTATGTTGGTAGTAAACCTTTGTTCTTTTTGTTGCTCATTATTCTGGATCTACATTCAATAATATGAGGAGAAGCAGGAGTCTGACACACATCAAGTTTTCTGTTGCCTTTTAAACTGACATTCTCCTTAGATCACTGTTGTGTAGGCTTATTCCTTATCAGCAATGAATGCTGTGTTGTTCATATGACTGTACATCAAACAGATATGCAGTAGCTGTCTCCTGTGTTCTCCTGACAGTGGTACATATATCCACAAAGACATTTTCTGAGAGCTCTCTCTCGCCCTCCTTATCCTCCCAGAATAGAAATCTGGATGGTACAGCCTTTGGAAACCACCTGGGTATTTATCCTACTGGTTTTCCCTTGCTGAATTTTATTTTCTGTCCTGACTCTAAGGAGCCTGGGTATTATTTAGGTGTTTCAAACTAACCCACCTGCAATCAGGTTCTTAAAGTGGAAGTCAATAAAAGAATAAGACTAATATGAATGGATAATTCATCAACTGCATATAAACTCCACCAAAATTATCTTAAATTACATTTAGCTGTCTTTTGCATCACAAATTTTCTTTGCTCTTTTTTGTTCTGTGTGTGTTTAACACTATCCAGGTTCGAGGGACAGTGCACTCGTGTACTTGAGTCAGCTGGGAAGGTGAAGTCCAGATGGGACTTAATTCATACCTGTTTTATCACCCACCTTATCAAAGGGATGAAACAATGGGTGAAGTTTTTATTCATGAGGCTGGACTTGAAGTCCATGTACCCTGAGTAAGGGTGGGGAAAATTCTTGCCTTGCTCCAGCCTACCCATGGAGCTGTACCTTTGCTGTAAGAGCATAAAGCCTGCACAAGGTCAGTGGGAATACTGATGGGAAAAGCAGCTGGGAGCACTGAGGAGGGAAGGCCTGAGTACCTATGGCTCTGCCTTGTGAGATGGAGCATCTGAGGCCATTGCTCAGGCTCACAGGAGCTTGTAAAGCATAAAGAATAATTGTGCAGGACATGTAAGTTCAATGTAAAGATACCATGGATCATAGAGCAATTGAAAAAAAAAAAAAAACAAACATGGAAAAAAAAAATCCCAAACCAAAAAAATGTACCACAGATCATCTGTGCTCTGTTAAAGGAGAAAATCTTCATCCTCATTTTTCAATCTAGTTAGGCAATAGGGGGGAAAAAGGCAAAACAAAAAGGCACTGAGGGCAGCAGGCACAGTACAAAACCATGTAAACTTTTCCTAGTGGGTGGGTTGGATTTTCCTGTTGCAGGACAGGGCTGTTCCCTGCACTGTTTCTTTCACTACAAAGATCCTTTTATTTTCCTTTAGAAATGGCACTTGAAAACTGGATCTTTTTTTTATCTCTGTGTTTAAATTTGGATATGACTTGACCACAGTGCACAGATGCCATTCAAGATTTTCCTGGCTGATTCCTCCCCAAAGCAGTGTTATGTGAGGGAATGGCAATTCCCTGCTGCCAAGCCTGGCATTGGTACTGGCTCAGGTTATTGGAATAACCCCATAGATATTTGCCACCACTCTCTCCCAGCAGAAGAGGGAAACTTTTTGTATTTGCTACATGTGGGTTGCTGTCAAAATCCTCTAAACACAGTGATGGGCAACACTGGAGGAGAAAGACCTTTTTTGCAGCTACAGGTTCTAAGTGATTCCAAAGGATGATAAAACCCTTGGGGTGGGAATATGGATGCCGGATTTCAATGTAGAGCCCAAATCCTTACTTGTCTCTTGCTACAGGAAGCCATATCCTTCTCTGCCTCAGCTCACTTTGTAGCAGCTTCTTATCCATTTCAAACACAGTTGTTGTTTTCCCTATATGAAAGCAAGGCTTGGAGGGACCGAAACTCCCTGGCAACAGCCTAGCCAAGGGACACGAGCACCAAGAGGAGCAGCAGGGCTGCTTTCACTCTGTTGTGTGTGAAAGGGAAAAGTGATCTTGGAGACACAGGTCCAAAGCCTGTCTCAAACAGGCAGGCAGGCATCTGTCTGCAGAATTACATCACCCAGCTGCCACAGCGGCACTCACTGCGCGCGAGCTCCTGCACTACGGAGAAGGTTGATTAATAAGGAATGAAGTGGGGTTTGTGAACATTTTCCCTGTGCTATGTGCACACAGGTGTCTTCCTCCCGTGAGGACCATTTGGGACAGGCAGGCAGTGCCCTTGGGGAAGCAGTGCCAGCAATGCAGTGGGATTTTGCTCTCCCACCCAGCCTGGATGCAAGCTGTTCCTGCTGCTTTCCATTCATTGCATTGCACAAGAGTTTGCTCTTACAGGTCAGGCTTGCTGATGATTTTAGCCAAAAATCTGCTCTTTGAATTGTTTCTTCAACAAGGTGCTGATAGTGGCATATTTGATTCCCAGCAGCTTCTGTCCCAAAAAGCTTAGGCAGTGTCAAATCCTCTGAGGGGAGGTCTTGAAAAGAAAAATCGTCCTTCGTCTTCCACCCTCCCTTAACTTGTAGTGGGGAAGAGCTCTCAAATGGGAGGTGCGGGTAGGGACCATTAACATTTTAAGCCCCAGAAGGGCAGTGTGTTGTCTAGCTTTAAACTGGCTCGAGGCAAGGCTGGAGTCTCTCGTGGGTTATTATTGCAGTGTTTATTTGCTGTGGGCTGTTTGTGAGGAGCTCAGCCACAACGCCCAGCTTTGTTTTTCTCATGCAGCAAGTGCTGTGTTAATGAAGTTAGTTTAAGAGCAGAGCACATCATCTCCTTTGCACATTTTGGGTGTTTTAGCCATATGATGCCACAACCACGGGAGAAGTGCTGAGCAGAGGGATGGCTCTGTGCTGTGGGTATTTGCCACAGTCAGAGCTGGAAGAGAACTTAATGCATCTATTTTACTGTGAGGCACTGGCACAAGTTGTGTTAAAAGCCAGGTTGGATGGGGCTCTGAGCAGCCTGGTCTAGTGGAAGGTGCCCCTGCCTACGGCAGGGGGCTGGAAAAAGATGAAGTTTCAGGTCCCTTCCAAGCTATTCTATGTCTGCAGGACAGATATTCCCCGCCTTCTTTCCTCCGCTTGCTGGTTCCCAGAAGTGCCTTTTTCAAGTAGGATTTCTAGTGTATAATTTGAGCACGGGCTCAGCCGGGAGAAAACGATGACGGCTTTGTTCCCTGTATAGCAGATAATGAGGTGTTGGAGGCAGATAGCGCGGGATTCGTGTGTGGAGCGCCTGCCCAGCTCACTGAAGTGCGGCAGCGCTGAACGCCGGCGAGCGGCTTCCTCTCCTCCTGCAGCATCTAAATAGGGTTGTTGTCAGGGCGTATGGCAAAAGGGTTAAAATTTAATTAGAAAACATAGTGGTAGCTACTGGAGCTTAACAGAGCTTTATATAAGCTGCTAAGGACAAGACTGCTGTGTGAGCTACTGGTAGGGCTGAGCTACTGCAGCCGCTGGCTGGGCGTCAGGAGCCGGGGCATGCCTGGGAATCTGCCCAGGAAGCGCCGTGAAAGAGGAGTTTGTTTCAAGGCTTGACCCTGGCTCTGTGCAACACCCCTGCCCGCCGTATAAAGCCGGGCAGCCTCATGCCAGGCGTCTGAGCGAGGCAGCGAGAGCAGCCAGCGGCAGCCAGCCGGGACGGGGGGCTCATGGCTTCGGTGTTCATGTGCGGGGTGGAGGACCTGCTGTTCAGCGGCAGCCGCTTCGTGTGGACGGTGACGGTGGCAGCGCTGCGGCGGTGGTACGCGGCCCGGCTGCGGGCGTGCCGGCAGGCGCTGCGAGCCTGGTGTGGCCTCCGCGATGTCTACCAGGTAAAAACCCCCAGCTCTTCGTCCCAGCTTTCCCTTGGAACAGCATCCCGGCACCTGACGGGTGCGCGTTCTCGCTTCGGGCTGCTTCCTCCCTGCGCACCCCCGGCGAGACGGCTGGAATGGGTTGAAGAGCATCGAGGCAGAGCTGGAAAGGTGCTCAGAGGATCCTGAACCTGGCTCTGAGATGATCCCGGTATTGCTTTCAAAGTGCCGGCTGTGTGCCTGAATTCAGGGTTTGGGGGAAACGTTTTCTGTGCCAAATAGGTTTTATCAGTCAGTCAATCTAAAAGTGTTTTGGCAGCCAGCTGCACCCCCATACCACAGCCTCTCGGAGCCCCTCTTGCTGCTGCCACCATCCTTGCCCTCGGGATCTGGGAGATGGAGGTCCCCTCTGCCTGCTCCCATGGGGAGAGACTGGCTGTGGCTTTTTCTGCTCTTTGTGTCACTGAATAGTGGCAGCTTGCAACATGATAGTCCTTTGCATGGCAGAGGGCTTGCTGCTTGGGAGGGGTGCAGTGAGTCCTGGAATGGCAATTGGGGGGCTCCCTTTCGTGCAGGCAGGAAATGCAGCCCTGTCCTTGCAGTTATTGTGGTATCCAGTTGCAGTGAGGGTGGTGTCACTCTTTTGTGAGTCTGTTTTTGCTGGCAGTTATTTATTTCTGTGTGTCTGTATTTCTGTCTGGCATGTGAACTTGTGCTGCATGCCCATTCTGTGCCACTGTGTGTGTTTGCTACATTGAGGGTGAATCTTACAAAGCAGCTTTTCCCCCTCTGTGGTCTGTTGCAAAACAGAGAATGACACAGCTCATAGCAAACAGCTTTCCAGAGCCACCAGGATGCAACTTCCATGGGAAAGTCATGCTAACAGGACATCTGTGCCTGTTTAATCCTAAAGCGATCTGTTGGCATTTAGCTTTAGGGTAGGCTCAGAAGTGAGCAAGCAGCTTTACAGTGGTGGATGTACAGTGCTTTAATGTACCTTGGGCAGATGATGCGTGTAAACACTCCAGGATGTGTCTGACACAGGTTTCACTGTGGACGTGGATCCATATATGGATCGTGACTGGTTAGGGAATGCAGGAATAAAGGCATCACTGCTCCTCATCTGCCCACCTTTACTGACCTGTAGGAATGTGGTGGAATGCAGTCCTGACTCTCTTCTTCCTCTCTAACTAAAATCCACCTACGCCTGTGCTGGGTGGGTGTTATTTTAAGGGTCCATTCACTTAAAGAATATGGAGCTTAGACTGCCTTCCCTCTCCGTGGAGGTACACCCCATCCCTCCAGGGCTGGAATAAAGGCTTGGTGAGGACCAGCTCTGACAACAGCTGTATTCAGCCTGTTCAGCTGCCATACTCTGATGGCTGGCTTGAAATGAAAAGAGATTTTTTCAAAACAAAGTGTAGCTATATCTCTGCCCAAACTTACTGTGTACTAGTGGTTGCTTTGTCTTGTCTTTTCTTTATGAAAAGCACCACTGACATATGCCTGTGTCTGCAAGTGGGGATGTGAAAATGGGTAAAAAGAGGAGACTCGTCCTTCTCTCAAGGCAGACCTTGAGCCAGGGAAGTGGACAGGGAGTGCTCCTTCCCTTCTGCCCACAACTTGTCACAGCCAGACTGCTGGGGACATGCAGGGACCTGTTGCTCCCCACTCACTGCTCTGAGGGTCTTCCCTAGGAGGTGAAACCCAGCAGGAACAAGGCAACTCTCATGTTTAACATGGGGAATTTGCTAGAGGTAATTTGGGGTGTATTAAAGTGAGACGGCTGAAAGAATGCCCTGCAGCTCTTCCTTGTTGGGTTGTGTAACACTTTGCTTTTTGGGCTGAAGTCTTGGCTCTCAGCTGCTCAAACCTCTGAGTCCAGTGAGTGAGGACTGAGCACAGTGTTAAATGTCACCCAACTGCTCAGATACCACAGCCCTGCAAGAGCTTGAATCAAATTGGTCTTCTCAATTTTTTAAGCACTTCAAGTATGGAAACGGCTAGAGACAGTGGCTGGGTGACCCTCGCATACAGGGAGGAACTCTGAGACACACTGGGTTACATTTCTTCACCTCAGGCTCAGTGGAGCAACACAGGAGCAACATATGCAGTGTAGAGCTCTCCATGGGGTTGTTTCTCTGAGGTGGATGCTGCAGTGTCTGTGGGACAGGACTCTAATCTTGGGGTGTGAGATTTTGTGTCCCATCATGACCATAGATCCTGCATTGTCTTGAGCAAATTGTTTTCCTCTGCTCCCCTGTTCTTTGTAAAAAGTGTCTAACAGCAGTCTCCTACCTGCCAGGGATGCTATTTGTCCTCTCAGATTTTTTCCCAGAAGTCCTGTAGTTATTGCAGCCACATAAAATCACCTTTTTGACCTGTGTTCTTACTAAAACTCCTGGTCAGGTGTTTACCGAAGTCCTTTACCAGCTTGGCTTCATGCACAGTACTCATATTTCTGAAGCTCCTTTGCATTCATATTCCAGATGTGAAAAATACCACGGGTTTTTATACAGAGGTTCTTTTGGCTGAACTTAGGCTTTTTCCCTCTCTGAGGGCTCTCTGGACCGTGCATGGTGTGACAGATCAGGACACCAGGAAAAACTTTGTCACTGAGCTGCGTGCAAGGGACGTGCAGAGCAGAATGAGGTGACAGGCACTTGTGCTGCTGATCAGCCCTGGCAGCCTCAGTTTGTTTTGATTGGTATTTGGGAATCATATTTTGTGGGGCAGTTGCTATTTTTGTGTGAGTTGGATGCTGCCAGTAAGTCTCTGTTTAATCATCAGTTCTCTTTTGTGGAGAAAGGAAAGCAAGTAGGATTCCTTCTCCTTGGGCTGCTGCATTTGTTGTGGTGAGGGGGATTTTTAGTCTTTTCAAAATACAAAATTCTTGGCAACCTTGTGGGAGAGCTGAGCTCGAGTCCCAGCATGGAGAAGCCACAAACACCTCTGTGTGTCTGAGCAGGGTCCCCACCTGTGTTTGGGAGCCGGCAGGTGCGGAGGTGGTCACGGGGCAGCACCAGCTGGGAGGGCAGGCTCAAATCCTCTCTGCCAGCATAAAGCCCTTACCTGCCTTAGCAGCTTTAAGCACAACTAAAACCCACTCCAACAAGCACAAACCAGCCTTTGTCAGTCACCTTTTCCTTAGCCTTTGTGCTTCTGGCATGTGTGTATGCGAAACGCTTTCCAAGGTTTTACCTGTCACTGGCACAGGGACTTCAGCCCCAGACCAGGCACTTCCCCAAGCTGGTCTTTGCTCCAGGATGCTTGCCATCATCTGTCCCACCTGTCAGGATAGAAGGGATGTCCTACTTGCCCAGAGCTCATGCATCTGCAGGAGGCTGTGAGCCAAAGCTCTGCTGGGGTGTCCTGTTTCACTCTGAAGTAACCCCTGACCCCGCAAGAGGGGAGGGGCTGCACAGTGTGTGAGGTGACTCTGAGTCCTTGGGTTGTATGCCAGGGAACACTGTCTTTTCTATGGCAGGGAGTGTTTAAAGTCTGTCCTGGAAATAACAGATTTGCAGAGACAGCTGATAGAAAAGCTGGCACAGGTCTTTTTTCTAACAGCAGCAAGTCTGTATGAGTTATTTGGGCTGTTAGGGCTTGGGAAAATTCCTGGATAAGACTTCAGCATAGAAGCCTTCACTCAAGGGTTCCCATTGCCTACCAGAGAAAGGAGTGAGGGCTGCGTTTTGTTGTGGAGCTCTGGCACCTGTGGCTTTGGGGGTCTTCCCAGAGCCCCTCCTGATGCCCAAGATGGGACAACATGGCATTTCTTGGTGTCCTGATACTATTCCAAAAGAAAGCTTTCTGCAGGGCTCTCCACATGATGGCTTTTTAGGTCACCTGTCTTAGGTTTAATTACAGGGCAGTAAAACAAAGTGAAACTTTTATGTCAATGAGGTTAACAAGCAGCTGCAAAGCCAGAAATTTCTAGAATCAACATTTATCCTGTGTTTAGTCACCTGTATTACCACTGGCCTGATTTTCATTGGGGTATTGACAGGAAGTTTTCCTCTGGGGTATCAAAGCTGATTGCCACCAATACATCCCACACATGGTGATTCCTCATTATGGTTAAGCAGGAATGAAACACTGCATGGGAATCTATGTGATGATGCAGCTAACTGTTATAAATTAAAAGCTGGTCAAGTGAATGCTCTAGGGTGAGGGTTAAAGGTGTGTCAGTCAGTGTGCTCCATGCAAAGTGAAAAGAAACTGGGCAAACAGTTCCCAAACTCCCTGCAGAATACAATGGCATGTTGTGGTTGATCTGCTGGATGTACAACCAGATAGGGAAGCATCTCTGTGATGAAGCAGTTTAGGAGTAACTGGAATTACCAATTGCACTGTTAATTAGCTGATAAATTATGGCTTAAAAGTGTAAACTTTGTGTGGGTCTTTTGGACAAAGTGCTTTTGAACCTCTCTGAAAGGTCATTTCCTCTGTGTGAAGTGAAAAAAAAATTGCTGACAAAGCACAGTAAATCAGCTTTGTTGGTGTGTCTGGCCCATGGTACCTGGGGTGGGGGAGCGGGAGAGGAAGTGGCTGACTTCTGTTTCCTCCAGTGCTAACGTAGTTGGTTTGGATAGTGAGCACCACACTTCCCCTGCTGCCACACCTCAAATTTTCATCATGAAAAATGCTGACGACAAATTGAGATGCCTTTTTTCCTTCTCTTTTCACAATGATGAAAAGCAGTGCTGGAGTGATGAGGGAGGGCACAAAGCAGGTGCTGCGTTGTCAGGGCAGAACTTTGTTCCACACCAGACAGACCCCAGGAGTGATGCTCAGCAGAAGCATCTCAGGTGTGCTAGGGTCAGGGCTTTTCAAAGGGAACTTGAAAACCTTTTTAGAGCACACTGAAAATGTCTGTGTCCCTTGACAGATTTAAACTTGTGCATTGGGGATTACTGGTTACCCTGGAAAAGCTTTGCTCTGGCTGCTTATTATTGCTCTGGCAGCTGATTTTCTTTTTAAAGGGATGTGATCTAAGGCAGTGATGCTGCTCATATGTCACCTGCAGAGCTTTGGCTGTGCTGAAACTCCCATGATGTCCAAACCTGGCATGTGGATGTGTGCCTGTGGCTGGGACTTTGGGGGAGCCTTTAGGAGGGCTGGGAACAAGCCGGGCTCTGGGCACTGCTTCCTGACAGATTAAGAGTTAAACTTGGCTTTGCACACTTCCAACAGCAGCTTTCCAGAGCTCTCCACCAGATACATTTCCATCTGAGCTCATGATATAGCGTTTTCTGTTAGAGAGAGTTCATTCAAACAAAAATACGATTTTTGTTTTTTTGTATGGCTTCTCCCTCTTCCCTCACTGACAAACTTCACAACCAGACTGTGAACTTCATCTCATTTCCTTCGGGGTGTCATGGTGCCAGTTTCAAACAGTGCCTTCTATTCACAAACCACTTGGGCCTGTATAAATATTTTTCCTCTTCGATGTGACTCAGCTCACAAAATACGTTAGATTTCGAATTCACTGGCGCCGCTTCTCAGAGGCAGAAAGTCCTGTACAAAGGTATCACTGTATGAGCTTGCCTGGATAAATCTCCATTTTGGCCTTTGCAGAGAGGCTGGCCAGCTCACTCTGACTGGACACAAGCTGTATGAAAAGGTAGATTAAAAGTGTTTCAGGCACATGCTGGTTTTTCCAAGCTTCATTTTTGTTCTTCTGAGTGTTTATCTCTCTGTCATTCCTTTTGCTGGCATTGTCACTGCAGTGCTTTGTGATCTTGGATGGACTGTCCATGTGCTTAAAATAACACTGTGCTATCTTTGTCCCCTCATTTTCTGAAAACCAGGCCACCCCTTGTAGAGTCTGCATTGCTCTTAAAACCTCTGAGTCATAATTAGTGATTAGTGATTCTACTAATCTTCTGTACAGATGGAGGCCAGTTCATTCTCAGAGACTGCAAAGAGGATAAAGCTATCAGTGCTGGAATATATTAGCTTAAATAACCTCCCACACACAAATATACATGTACACTTCTCCCCACTAATTGATCTGTCATTCATTTAAACACGTATCAGTGGTGTGTTGGGGAAAGAGATGGGGAGAGTAAGTGTCCTCAAAAAGCTGAGAAGGGCCTGAATGTGCTGGTTTCAGACATTAAAAGTCATCTTTGACAGCCCAGGCAATGCTAGGATTAAGACTGTAGTGTTTCTGTGGTTGCTTTTCCAGCTGATGTGGGGTAGGTGCTGTCCTGGGGATGGAGCCCCAGTGTGGATCTTCCTGCTGGCCATCATCACAGGAGAGAGGTGCCAGCAGAGCTGGGAATGGGGATGGAGAAGTCACTGCACTTCCACCCATGGCACTGCTGGTGATGTGCTGGTTCCTGAGCATCCTGGCTTTGCCTGTGGTTGGGTCAGTGGTTTCCAGGCAGGGAGATGTGGGCTGGGCAGAGGGTGTGAGATTTGGAGCAGGGCGGTGTTTGTTAAGCCATAGTGAAAGTGGCAGTAATTCCTCTCTCATATCAGGAAGCACACTGCATCTGTTCACCTTGCTGGGGGGGCTGGGGTGCAGCTGGGGTGTGCTGCATTCCCTGGAGGGTCACCCTTCGGTGACAGGTTGTGGCACTGCTCTCCCCAAACTCAGCTCATTCCTGCATCAGAGTTGCAGAGATTTCCCTGTGCTCAACTCCAACAGCTTCCTACCTCTTACAGGTGTGCTGTATTTATTTTAAACTCTAATTTTTCTCGTTAAAAAAGGTTATCTGTAAGCTGAATTATGCAGCCCTGATCTGTGTTTGTTTGGAAGCCACAGATCCTCCAAGGAGCTGTGCTCTCCCTGCTCCAGCTTTTCCTGTCCCTGTGGTTATCCCAGCAGGGCAGAAGCTGGCACCACCCAGGTAACCTTCACATCATTTCTCTAAGGAAACATGACTCACAGTCTATTTTCCATCTTATTTTTGAGGCTTTGGAATCTGTGTTTTGGAGACAGATGGAAGTTTGTTGCTCTGAAATCCTCTCCCCAAACTGTCTTGCTGCCACCCCTTAGGTTGTTGGTGCAGTCTGTACCAGCTGGCTGGACCTGACCTGGCACCCTTCTGCCTGATGTGGAGCCAGCTTATGGTTTTTTCATGAAACCTTCGATACTGAGCATGGAGAGGGAACCTTTTGTAGTCTCATGACTGTGAGAATGTTGGCTTTTACAAAATAACTTTGGGAACAAAGACAGCTCTTTGTCTGCAGCTATTTAAGGGGTGGTTATTTGATCAAAGCTGGTTCTTCTGAATTAAACAAGGAGAGTGAGACACCTCTGGCACGTCACTGCATCCCCGGTGTCTGGGGTAGCTGCCTTCTGGAGGTGTCTGGATTGGTGGTAATTTAGGGAGGCGAGGGGAGCAGGGCTGCCTCACCCTTTGTGATGGGTGGACCAGGCAGTGCTGCTTCCCTCCCCAGCATTGTTGGGAAGGCTCTGTCTTTACACAGAGCTCTGCAGCTTCATGAAACCAGTTGTTGGCATCAAACAGTGGGTACAGAGCCTCCTGTTCAGGGGACTTTATCTGGGCCAAAGGGCCTCAGGACCTCTAAGAGGGAGCTGCATGTCTGAGGTGTTTTTGTCCAAAGTGTGACCCATTTTCACTCTGGGAAAAGCAAATTAACTTGTTCCAGGTGTTGAACTTAATATCTTTTTTTCTATTAAAAGAAATCCCTGAGTTATAAAAATTGGGGTGGGAAAGTCTTCATAGCTTGTCCTCTGTGTACATAGTGACTGCTCAGTTGAGAACATAAATAACTGAATAAGAGCATTCAGGTTTTTGAAGTAAATGCATGTGTAAATTTGAGACTTTGTGCCTCTTGTGTACCTGCCTGAAGGTCAGGTTGGAATTCTGGAAGTTGGAGCTTCCTGGATTTGGATGCCAAGTTCTTTGTTCTGTTTTTTCATTTTCAGTGAAAGCAGTGTCAGTTGTTTGAGTTTCCTTTGAGGAGAGCTGTCTTTGTGCCTGTGTGGCACCTGTGCTCTGCCTGACACAGTTACACAGTTTGTGCTGCTGCATCTGAGCCAGGGGGTGTGTGAAGCGGTGTGGGTTGATGTGCCAGTGGGGAAGGAATCCGGGAATCAGAAGAGAGCTCAGTGTTTTGCACACAGAGAATAGCTTGCAAAGGGAGCAACAGACCAGCAGGCAGATGATTTACTCCTCTACGAGCAGCAAAGTGCACTCCTGTAGACCCGGGAGCAAATTCAGAGTGATGGCCAAGGGTGTAAACTGTGTCCACACTCTTGGTGTCCTCCCTAGAGTGCAGCAGCTCACATCAGAGGCAGCAGATCCATGCTTTGGAAAGCAGCTTGGAAAATCCAGTGGAATGCTGCACCTGGGGGTGCCTGTTGCAGGGAGGGACTGTGGGGGTGTATGAGATGAGGGCAGGTGTGCTGAGAAGACAAGCTCTGGTTACCTCTGTGCCCATATCCCTTCAGATGCATTGGTTCCTGCTGCCACAGGGCTCAGCGTTGCTCCAAGGGGTTCAGACTGGAGATGAAGTTTTAGTGCTGTGCCAGGTCTTTACACAAAGGTCCCTCCTGTCCCCGGAGAGGAGTGTGTGGGATGGAGGAGCTGGGAGGGGCGATGGAAGCTCCCAGCAGGCACAGAACTGCCAGCGTGGGGGTCCTCAGCCATTGCTGTGACACAGGGACCATGATCCCCCACCGAGGTGTCTCACTGCCCCAGGACTGGCACCTGTGCTATGCTTTTGGTCAGTAACTGCTGGTTTTTCATGTGGTGCTGTTTTATAATAAAGGGGTTAATATTAAAGACAGGAAAAAAAAAAACCAACCCACAATTGTAATGCTTTCCCATTTTTAACAATCCCATTTCAACCCCTTGCGTCCCCTGACTCACACTGGAAGGGCTTTTGTTTCTGAATCTGTAATCAAAGCAACAAAAGCGAAGGTCACTTCCTTCAGATTATGTGGCAACGGAAGAAGTCCGGGATCATGTCTCCCTTCTTCGCCCAGCTCAAAAGTACAGAAAACATGAAGGCTTAGTGCACGCACGCTGGGAGTACTTCTTAGGTGTCTCCAGTCCATTTCAACCAGCAGGGAGTGTGATGTGGAGGTAAGAGCCTGTATTTTAATTTCTGATGCCTAGCAGTGACAGATAATGTTATGTAGCGCTGTTGCAGTGTGTCCTGAGCTAAACATTGTGCAGCGCTCAGAGCCATGAGCCCTGGAGAGCCAGCAGCCAGAAAGCAGCACAGAGCAAAGAAGGTTTGGGTAGTGTAAGGTGAAACCTTTCTGCTTGCTCTTCTCTTTGCCTTGAAGGATCAGTCCATAAAAATTGCTTTGTGTCTTTTGCACTCCATTGAGGAGATAAGGGGCTGTTTGTTTATCCCAGCATTTACAGCTGCTTTTTCCTGCCTTTGTTGTAAGTGCTGCCTTGGCTGCTTTAGGAAAGGGCTAAATCCAAGCTGGATCCCAGTAACTTTGCTGCAGCTGGAGCAAAGACCTATAACTTCTGGTTAGAGAGAAAACCTCTTTTCAGAGATTACCCTTATGGGCTGCTCTGAGATATGATTTAACCCGAACAAAGCACAGATTCATGAGTCCTGAGAAAAGGCGGTCGGTGCCTGGTACAGTAACTCCTTTCAGCATGCAACTATTAAATATCTCCTCATAAGGTCCCCTCCCCTCTCTCCCTCCAGAAAACCCTTTTGAAGAGGTGGCCTGGAGATGCAGCAGTGCACACAGGGCTGGAAGGTAACGGCTGCTAAGAAAGAGCCTTTGATCCAAAGCACTTGTTTTGCTTTAAAAGTGAAATGTGGAGCCATCCAGATCAGCCCTGCCGAGTGCCTGGCAAGGTGCTGGCACTGCAAATGTTGGCTCCTTGCCTCCACAGAAACGCTGCCCGCTGCCTGCTCCAGCCCATACTCACTATTGTGACTTCTCTCGGTTCATTTGTTTGCTCTTTGCAATTTTTTAAAGAGTTGCAGATTTAAAGGACTTGTGCTTTAGCCTTCTTTTTAAATTATTTTTTGCCCCCTTACCTGCTGTCTGTCCAAGGCTGGCATCTGAGTTTCCTGAGAGGCTGTTGCCGAGCGTGAGTGGCTACAAAGTCCAAGGGGAGATACTGAGTGCAGGGACCTGGATGGGGCAGGAGAGGAAGATATCCAAGATGCCTTTTGAGGATGAGATGCTGCCTGGAGGGGATGGCAGATATTTGGTCATGGCTTGCTCTGCCTGTGTCTCCTGCTTTGGGAGCCTTCCCTCTAAAACCCAACTCAGGTGAGCAGGGAGGTGGTAGAGGGGACAGAGGAGCATCCTGTGAAAAGTCATCTGAAATGGGGAAGAGGTGCAGGGCTGGAGAGAGGCAAAAAGGCATCAAGGACAGGGTGTGGTATCTCCAGGGATGCAAAACTACTCTTCTATAAGGGTATTTTTTAGTCTTCTGTAACTATTCCTGTAACAGGGAAAGCTGAGTTTGTTCGAGTGGGTCAGGGATGGCTTCTGGGGTGAGGTGAAACTCAGGAAAAGTTATCAGAAGCTCTGCATAGAATATCCCCTGAGATTCGTGTTGTAGAGACTTAAGCAAAGAAGCAGGAGCTTAACTACTTTGCCTCCTGGTTGAGCAGCAAAGGTCAGGACAGGTCACAGGAGGGCGGGTGGCCAGTCCTGCCCCACGGTGGGCACTGCTTATTCAGGGGCAGAGGATGCTGCTGCCTCTAGGCAGTGCCCCTTCATGGGCTGCCCCTGCCTTTGTTCTCTCAGGTAGCACCAGGAAAGCTCTCTGATCCCACAGGATACTCTCCCCCCCTGAATTCCCAGGAGATTACACTGGAACAAAACATCACCATGGGCTGTGTGCAGTAATGATCTGCCTGCAGTGTCTCAGCACTGCTGGTGATAAGCATGTCTCCAACAGACATGAATTTACTGGCTGTGTTCTGCCAAGGAAAGCAGATGTTGGATTTCATTAACTTGATATTTGTGGCAGATTTGTACTGATTGTTTCCTATTAATTTTCCTGATAGCTTTTTTATAGGATTAGCTGCAGAGTTGCCTGCCTATTCTTTTCTCGCTATTGTTTTAAATGCACTGCAAAGTGGCAGGAATGGTACATCAGCACTCATGGAATGACATGACCTGTTTGAGAAACACTCCAGTTTTCAGCATGAGACACCCTTAAGGAGAACACTCCTGCAATAAAGGTGCTGATCCTTCAAGAGGATAGCTAACCTCTCCCCCTCTGTCAGAGGGACTCAGCATCCATGATAACACTGCGAGAGAGATCCTTTGGCAGTGCCAGCAGAGGTGAAATGCTGGCTGGATGCTGCTTGGCAGCTGGAAAGCCTGGGGCCAGCAGAGCCAGGGAAGGGTTTTTAGCAGCAGTTCTTCCCTCTGCCTCCTGCCACAGGACTGACTGTTGCCTGTGCACTTGAGAGCTTTCATCCCTGTGCTGGTGGACAGTGAACAACCCTTGCACCCTTTGTGGGTTGGAGCAAAGGCAAGTACAGGTGAAGCCATGGGTAGCATCAGGAAAGGCAGCCACACTGCAAGATTTCCTCGTGGGGAGGAGAGGGGTGAGATTTTTACATTGTCTGCTCCTGGTAGAGAGCAAGAAGCTGCAATTCTCCTCCTTATATTTTGTTCTTGGCAGAGGACTTTAACTCCTGGCTGGGTTATGGGATTTATTATTTTGAGGAAGATTGAATTAATTTGTTCCTTGGATTTCAATTTATCGCTTCTCTTTGGCTTTGTTCAGTTTTGAGGGTTTTATTACAGTGTGCTCACCATTACTTCTGAGAATTTTGGGAGAGGAGGATGAGATTTAGAGCCCCATGACCTGCTCTGGTGAGTGTGATCTTTCTAATGACCGCAGGAGGCTGTGCCTGTCATCCTGCACAAGCCATCAATAGAGTGAATGAAAGAGTCCCTTAGATTTGCCATCCCCTGCAATGAGAAATAAAAGAATAAATGGGGAAGAGGAGAGTTGCCTGGAAAGTGTGTTGGCATGTGGCCCTGCAAAGCCACAGTGCCTGCAGTGAGGGAGAGCACTTGGGCTGTTCCTGTGCCAGACGTTTTCACTGGCTCAGCTGGTGGGGCCTACATGAAAGTCAGTTGATGCTCTGCAGGAGTCAGTGTTTTCATCGTATCTCCAGCTCACATGGCTATTTTAGGAAGGTGCCATGCAACCCAGGGAGCCTCTCAGCCCCCTGTTCCAGGCACTGTGTTTTATCTCCAGCTCATTGCCAAACTTCAGCAGAGCCAATGTTTCCATGTAGAGCATGATCAAAGAGGCATCAAAGTGCAAAGCTTGCACTTTTCTGCAGCCTGTCTCATCTTAAAATGTTATTTCTGTGCACGTCATTCAGTTATGGCTTTCAGTGTCTGTCCCTCCCTGGCTGGTCCTAAGAAAGAGAACATCCTGAGGCTGGGAATGGCTCTGTACAGTCCCTGCAGTTGCTGTGGGTAAACATCCCATGAGTGTGCAGAGCTGGGGGGGCCTCTGCAGCCCTTGGGAGGGACGAGGGTGGCACTTGGAATCACCTGGAGAGGTGAGATTGGTTCTACAGGATGGTTTGCCAGAGCACAAGGGATGAAAGATGTAGCCAGCCACTGTGGAGCATCACTGGCTATTTAACATTAGGCAGATACTGGCTTCTGTTAAAGGTTAATAGTTAGATAACAAATGATTTAAGGCAAAATCCTGACCCTATTAAAATTAATGGCAAAATTAATTGACTACACTGGAGATAGGACTTCAGCCAAAGCCTTCTTTACGACTTGAAGATTAGGAAGGAGAGGCAGTATGTCTGGAGACATGGGGTGCCCCCATAAAGCTGGTGGAAGCTCTGCCACTGCCCTTGAAGGATCACGGCAGGTTTATTGTGTCTTTGTGAGCCAGACTGTGGTGTCGTGGCAGGAACCACTGGCTGCCCTGGCTGGTGTGAGCAGAGACTGGGAAGACATAAGTTTCTGGACCCAGAGCTGACCCCTTGGGCATTGCAGGAGATATCAATGAGTCCAGAGAGGAGGGCACTGCACTGCTCTGTGGCAAACGAGCTGGTGGAGAGGTCCACAGTGGGGTTGGATGGGGCAGTGCTTCCCTTCCTCAGCTCTTCACCCGTGGGAGACTGGAGCATTTCCAATCCCCATCCATCAGTTTCACCCTGAGCACCTCCCACCATGGGACACTGAGTGGTGGCACCTACACTGGTCAGGGAAGACCTGTGGGTTGCAGACGGGTTCCCCAGAATGTGCATCATGGTGTTTTTGGAGATCTGTGCAGATTCTTTAAAAAGCTTCCACAGAAATGCTGGTAAAGCCTGTCTGGTTTTTTTCTGCTTATTCCTTAAAGTTCTGAGCGACTCCAAGTGCTGGAACATGATGAAGTTTTGCTCTCCCAACAGACACACCAGGAAACTCTGAGGTCATTTAAACCATTATAACTTTTTCCCTCTTCCCCCCCCCCAGCTGCATGCAGGCCCCTTCCTTCCAGAACGACAGGCAAAGGCTTTTATTTTCCTGAGCTGTGCCTGGTTAGGGCAGCTCCTTATTGCAAGACAGCCTTGCATGTGATTTCACATTTTGATCAGGCTGTGCACGTTCAGGGGCCAGACATAAACTGGCTGGTTGTACCAAAGTCAGTGAAGCACTGCTGATCTGAGGCAGCTGAAGAGCTGATCCTAAATGCCTTCAGAACCAAAGGAAAAAACCCACCTAAATGCCAATGAAAATCTGAAGTGTAGGGGCTTCAGTATTAAGCTTTGAAATCTCTTGTAGGCTTTATGAGTTACAGAAGAGAGGTTTGGCTAAAAACCCAGAACATTTACAAGAAATTACTGGTGACGCTTTAATGGGTGGTTAACTGCAGCTCAGGTAGGGATTTGGACATGAAATCCTTTAGAGTTCCAGGCTGGTGCTCTGGGCTTGTGCACCTGGAAAGCAGTGCTGCTGCCTGTGAGTCACTGCCAAAAGCAGGATGGAAGCATTTTGGGATGCCCTCATGGCACAGCCTTTGAGAAATCAATGTGCAAAGGGACAGCATTGCCTTCTGGGAGAGGGAATTTTGCTCTTTGGCTTTTTGTTATCTGTATTAGTCTCTTCTGCCTGAATCACTGTGGTGTGCCTGTTTCAGGAATAAATGAGCCAGTTTTTATAATCTATGTACTAATGATGCACCACAGTCCAATCTCTCACTTTTCAAAGTGCAGGTTTAAGGCTGTGCACTGGCCATTTATTTAGTGAAAATTATTCCCCTTTCTCTCTCATCACTGGATGCATCAGTAGTGGTGTGTTTTCCTGCCCATAAAATACCTTTTGGAGCCATTCATCTGCCAGTGAAGTTTAATTTCATGTGGTTACCCTGCCAGGAGCTGATGGAAATTATGTGCATAGTTCAGTGCAGCTGGGAGCAAATCCTTGGTGTCACACACAGATGTTTCCAGGAGCACCCAGGCCTGAACAAAAGGGTTTATCTTGGAAGGAAGGGAAGAGGAGAACTGGGGGGAGAGGTTTGCTCCTTCCAAAAGACTTCTCATGGAATTCAGGGTATTAAAGGTGTGAAGCCTTGCTGGAGGTAGGTGGGGATGGTTTTAAAGCTTCTGCTGATCGAGTACTTAGGTGGCTGCAGGACCCTGGCTCAGCCACCCTGTCCCTGGGCAGGTTGCACTTACCCAGTGGTGCAATGTGTGTGCACATGTGGGCTGCTGAGCCCAAACCATGGCACTTCCCCAGGGAGAAAAGCTGGGACTCACACACAGAGCTCTGAGCCTGTCACTGGCAGACACAGCTCCCAGTTTTGTCTTAATTATGTGCAGCCTACATACAATCTTCTCTTCTTATGCCAGGGAGTTTTTAGGGTTTGGGGTTTTGTTTTTGGCTTTCCCTAGACCTTAAAAAACACAAAAGGCTTAAAAATAGAAGTCTGTGACAGGCCAAGTGACTTCTTTGTAACTTGCCTAGTTATGGGAGGAGAAATCTGACCTGGAGGGAGTGCAACACATTGGGTTTTGCTCCTGACCCAAACCCTTCATGATTCTCCATTCCTAAGCTTCCCTTTAGGAGATGTGCTATTCTGACAGCTTTTTTTTGGCTTAAGGGTTTGGGGTTTTTTTGGAGATTTCCTGTTTACACCCTGTCTAATTACTCTTTTCTTTTTCTTATTTTTTCCCTAACGGGATGACACACATGGATGTCTAAAAATATTGCATGTAACAACCAGCTTTGCATAGGGAGGATGTTTCTGTCCAAGAGAAATAGCATAAATATCCTGCATGTGCTTTTTCCCAAATAAACATTCAGGCTCAGGATATTGTAGGAAATTGGTCTAAGTAGCCAAGAAGTAGGTTTTTTTTCTCTGCATTGCTATTTTCTTTTCAGAGATGGATATTTTGGAAAATTTGCCTTCATGATTTTCGTTGGAGAATTATCATATTTTTTGTCACAAAAAAGGGAGGGCAAAATGTTGTTTCCTCCTAGCTAATGAAACTTTTATGATAATGCTAATTTGCTATGTAGCATTACAGTCTCACCATATGCTTTAATTTCCACACATGGATATTCTGAGAATTCCTTGAGTTTTTTTCCCTCATTATCCACCTCTTTTACTGAAGATTTGTGTGAATCAGATTCTTGCTGACAGCCTGTAAGTTAGGAGAGCTGCAGTATTTTGATACAACTGTGTTTCTGCATTGGACAGTGTTTATCTCCTTCCAGTCCTCTCCATTTCTGAGGTTTTGTTGCTTAGCTGCGTACAGAGAATACAAGTGACTTTGGGAAACAATAAAAATCCTGGATCCCAGTGTCTCAGTATGGTTTTGCCAAAAATAGGGCTGTGTAACATCTCTCTCCTAATTTCCTATTGGGAATGAGATGAGACACAAGGATGCTTCACAAATTTTATGCTGCTACTTCTTTTACTGAATAATAGCTTAAATATTAGCAGGCTTTTAAAAATAACCAATTTGGGGCCATGTTGCAAAAATTGTTCATTTATCCAGACAATGCCAAGTCAATGAGAATAAGCTGAAAACAGATGTGTGTGTGTATTAATATCTCAAGACTGTTCACACCAGCTCTTGACTGAGCCAGACAGCTGTGACCATCTTGTGATGGATTGGTCCAACACATAGAAAATCAATTGTATTGTTTGGATTAGCAGGGTGTCCTGAATTAAAGATGAAAGAAAATGTATAAGCAAGGACTCCAGGGCATTGGGTCTTTGAGGAGCCCAGTGCCCTGGGAGTTGGGACACAGCACAAGTCCCTTCCCAGAGTCTGAGGAAACAGACCTGCAAGCGGATGTGCTGCAGAAAATAAATCAAATAAATCACACCAATGTCATTGGTGGAGTTAAAAACGAGTCCTTTGCTGCTCTGGCTCCAGGAGATCAGAGTCTCCAGCTGCTAAGCTGGAGGCACCTTTCCCTGGCCAAATCCATTGATGAAAATGATGGAAGCCTCTTAATGAAGCTCTCCAGCTTTTCTCCAGGCAAGAGGATGGGACCAGATTACTGGTACCTGTGACTGTGCTGGGGCATTGCTGTGCCACAGTCATGTCACACCTGGGACCGGACGGGGCTGGTGGAAGGGGATTGACACTCCAAAGCTTGTGAGGTGAGCTTGCAGCTGCAATAGCTTCCAAAGCTTTTGGCTCTACCTCCTGTAGAGAAAAGGCTTGTGAAGTGTGAGTATTCTTGTACATCAGAGCCCTGTCTGCACAGGGAGGCAGCTCAGTGTGAGGAGAGAGTTGTCTCCTGGAGATGACCTCTCTGGTGGGCGACATTCCTGATGTAGGATGGGCTTTTGCTTCCTTGTGATAGTAATTTGGAGATACTTACTTCTGATTGTAAGAGCGGGGTAAGCCAAGCAAAGTGCTCTCTGCCCCATCAGGAATGGGGTGGGGATACTTGGAGTGAGCTCCTGCACAGCTGCAGGAACCAGGGTGCTGGTGGCTGAATCTTTGGGTGTGCTGGAGGAGGACAAGGGCTTGGACTGTCTGGGTTAACACTGCTGTGTTTGGGGACTGGAGCCTACAGATGCAGAGCTGGTGGTCAGACCAGCAGATTTGTGATCCTTGATCAGGCTGTGGTGCCACACAGTGAGTATCCTTGTGTCTTGTCCTGGGTGGAGAAGGTGTCTTAGCAGGAATGGGCTGGGGGAGTGGAGGGGTGTGAGCAGCTCTTCTCAGGGCTACAGCCACAGGCATTCCATGGCCCTGGACATTGCTGTCCTGTAGCTTTGTCCATGTGATGAAGTGTTCCTGGGGTGACATGAGCCCATGCCCACAGAGAGCTCTGGGGACACAGGTGGGAGCTGCCAGGTTTGTTATAGCAAAGGCATTTCACGGTGCTTGGCACCTTGGCATCTTCTGCAACTTCTTGACTGAGCTTCCCAGTGCTCTGGCAAGTGGATGTGTGATTGCTGAGAAATGATTCCTGGCATCTCAGGTTTTAAATGTTGTGTGTATATCTGTAAATCATACTTCTAAGCTGTTTCCTTATGTTGTCTCATGAATAAAATCAGGGATAATCTTGCCTATATTCAGGGGTATCATGAGGTTTATTTACTTTTGAGGTGCTTTTCAGTTACCTTGGATAGCTGAATTGAAGCATGGATGATTCTTGGTATTTCTTTTATGTTTTAATCTATCTAGATACCTTTCTTTCTCCTCGACATGAGGCTTTGTGGATGTGTTTGCTATAATAAAACCTTTTTTACTTAACAACACACAGCCGAGGCAATTAAAACAGTCAGAAGTGATTAATGTGATTTCACTGGGTGAAAGCTAAAGCAGCTCACAATTAAATAATGGCAACCCTCGTGCTATCTCAGAGCAACAGATGGGGAATGATTTAAAAACACTATTGGATCAGACACTTCGCAACCAGGGCAGATTGGTAACAGTGTGTCAGAGCCAGAAATATGCTCCACCTTGAAGGGTACGCTGATGAAATGATTAATTGATGGTAACAGGCGACTTAGTTATGAGCCTGCCATGGCAGCGCTTCAGCTCTCAGGAACAAATGGACCCAGGAGTGGATCATAATGGATTTAAGGGCTCTGGGTGCCGTGTTTGGACAGCAGATAAATCTCAGGGACTGTGCTGCAAGCTGGAGTTGAGGTGGTGCAGCTTTTCTTCCAGAACTCGAAGGATGAAACGCTGGAAGTGGTACCTTGCGGGGAGTGCAGGGCATGGGGGGGATGATGCTCTGCAGGGTCCCGCCCCAAGGGACGCAGGGGTGAGATCGCTGCTGTCTCCAGGGTGGTGCAGCCCTGTGCTCTGAACTCCTGCGTGCAAGATGTCACTCCTCATCTGGCACCTCTGTACAAATCCATGTTCGTAGCAGCCAGCCAAAGGGAAAGGAGGGCATTTCTTTCCTCTAGATTCGCTCTGCAAACGGTCCTTGTACCGCTGCTGCTGCTGGTGGGCAGTGTGATGCTCAGCAGTGCCACGAGTTGCCAGTGCTGGGGCACAGATGCTGCAGCCCATTTTTCCCGGACACTACAGGGAGTTGTGCCTGCAGACGCTCATCTCTGACCCGCTTGCAGAGCTCCTCAGGAGGGCACTCCCTCTCGGCTTGTGGTCAAAATGAGCTCAATTAGTCGGAAACAATGAGGCTTTGTTGATTTGGGTGCTTGGGGCAGAAGGGCTGGCTGGTGACAGAGGCGCTTGTGTCTCGGCAGCCCTCGCTGTGCAAACGGGGCCGCGCTGGGCAGAGGTGGGACGTCTCTCAGTTCTACTGGAATCACGTATAAATTGTGTTTATTTTTAAGTCCTTGTAGGGCTGGGGTGTGCAGCATGCACAGGGACAGGAGGTGATGAGAGGTGCTAGTGGCACTAGAGCTCAGCGCTGTCCTTGTCCCTGTCCCTGCGGAGCCAGAGGGATGTGAAAGGAGAAACCATTGCGTGTTACTGTTTAATCCCTCTGGGAGCCCCTGTCTAAGCAAACCACCCCCGGCCTCTGCTCACAGCTCACAATTTATAGTCAGCTGGAAGCTTGTGCTGTCAGGAAAGTGAGTTACTTTGAGGCTGGGGGAATAAATATGAAATCCAGGTTTCCTTCACCAGCTTTCACTTGGAGAGCGTTGCAAAGCTGGTCCTCACTGAAGCTGCTGAAAGGCCCAGAATTAGAACAGATATTAAATAATGTAAAAGCTTTCATTGAAATGTATTAAATTTCAAAGGGCAGATATTAAAAGGGCATAATGGGAAGCTATTTCTGAATTGCTCGCCTCTTAAAGAGAGCAAGAGACTTAGTTTGCAGGAGATAAATGTGACATGAAATAGGTGGTTCAGATATAGCATCAGAGGTTGCAAAGCTCATCCCATTCTTAATCAAGCATCTTCCTGATGTGTGCAGCTCCTATGTAAGAATCCTATGGAGGTGATGACTTCTAATGGCTGTCCAAGGGAAAATGTTAACTTGCTAGTAAAGACTTCGTTCACTAGGAGAGTTGGCTAGATCTGGGTTTCATGGGTCATCTGCTCCTCACTAAAGCAAAAGGCTGTGGATGTGGCACTGGCCAGGCTGGCTCATCCTCACATTTAATTCTCACAGCATTTATGGGGTTTTTATCTGATCCTGTGTGCTGATAAGTACCCTTAATTCCAGCTTGAAGCTGATAGGAGCTGAGAGTGCTGAGGCAGCTCCTCAGATTGAGTCCTTGGAGAAGGACTCTCAGCTGGGGTATGGAGTCAGTTCCCTTATCCATCAAAATCGGACACTTGCTTCACACTGCCCTTGTCCCCAAGCCTTGTGTGCTGCGGTGGAAGCCAGAAAAGCCAAGAATCCTGCTCCTCCTAACAGGGCTGTGTTGCTGTCTTTGCAGATGACCGAGGGCCGGCACTGCCAGGTACATCTCCTCGATGACAGGAACTTGGAGCTGCTGGTTCAGGTACAGACCTCGCTCTTTTGGGGACTGGAAGCCAGTGCCAGATTTCTCTGCTTATTTTCTTTTAGGGGCTGAAGTGGGGATTGAAGTTATACCTCATACTAGAAAATCTCACAGGAGTGGAATAAGCGTGCTCAGGCATATGTGTTTCTCCTGACATCTGGATTATCTGAAGGCTTTCCCTGTGCATCATGGGCAAAATATCTGCAGTTCTACATTCAGCTTTTGCTTTCACCAAAATTCATTAAGTATATTAAACACCCCTTGTGGTGGTGGTTTTTTGTCATTTAGATGGGAAGAAAAACCTGTGGTTTTGAAGATGTTTTATTCCCATAACAGAACTCAAAGCGTGAGATCCTCCACTGCACAATGTTTTCTTAATTGAAAAATCCTTCCTGCTATAAGTGCAGGAAAGCCTGGGATGCTGCCTTCTACCCCAGAAAGAGGAAAGCAGCACTCAGTCTGTGCCCTACAGCTTAATGTCATGGATTAAGCACAGAATTGCCTTTCCATGCTCCACACGTCCCACACAGCTCCACAGAGACACCCTGAGTCTGATACGTCACTTCTGGATTGAGTTGTACAACAGGGTTTTAGTATTGGCATGTGTACTCAAATGTCAGTATTTGCACAGAAAATTTTTATTTTATATTAAAAGCTATTTTTAAAAATTAAGCTAGTAATATTAAAAACTGGTTTTATTCTTTCAATAGCCCAAACTTTTGTCTCGGGAGTTGCTGGATCTGGTGGCCTCACACTTCAACCTGAAAGAAAAGGAGTATTTTGGGATAACATTTATCGATGATACGTGAGTGTGTTTATTTATTTTAAACAGCTGTGTCATTATTGCAATGTACAAACCTTATCTCTGATACCGTGGCAGCTTGGCATGATGGAAAAATGACTTTTTCTTTCAAAGAAAGAAGATTTTCCTACCTTGTGCTTGTGCTGCTTGGCTAGGGAAAGGGAAAGGCACAAACCAGAAAATATTTGTAAAATATCTTCTGGCACAAACCAGAGAATCCTTGAAAAATACTTTCCTGATGATTTCACATTTCATATTTGTCTCACAATATGAAAAAAACGGATTCGGTGATCATTTCCCATGTGAACACCCTCAGCTTTCCTCCTCTGCACTATTAGTAACAACAAAAATGTTTTGCATTTATTTCCAAAATTAATTGCTCCTACTGCCTTTGCTCCTGAATCTCAAATGTATTACTGAGCCTTTTAACCCCAAATTTCCCGAGCAGAGTGAGCTAGGAGGTTAGTCCTGCCCAGGAACCACTCTCCTCTCTCTGAGCCTGGGTGCGATGCCGGGGATCTGTTCCATGGCATTAACGCAGAGTCAGCTGGGTTAATTGCAATCTCAGCTGGTGTTTAGGCTCATCTCTCAGGAGGGCACTGAAATGCTTCCCCACATCTGCTGGGTGCAGAGCCAGTGTCTCCAGAGGAGTTACCTTCAGCTCCCCCAGAAAAGCTGGAGTAGAGGTGTTTAGGGCAGTGGAGACACGGAGTTGTGCACTAATACAGCCCCTAAATAAACCTCTTGTCTAATGGGAATAACTTTAGTTCCTGCTGCTCTCTGTCGCTGCTTTTTATGCAGGCCTAGATGGAAGGCTTCACCTACAGGTCCTGTCAGAGCCGTGTTTGGGGCCACCCTGCCGAGGCACGTCCCACGTGCAGGTGCAGGACTGGCCCTGGAGACACGCTGGAGTTCATGGAGCTGATGGGAGCTGCTCCCTCTGGGGTCCTGACCACAGCATTGTGTTATTTCTGCCAGCCACTTGCACCTTGGGCTATCCCTAGAATATTTTTGCCACATCCTTGTCCTTCTACTTGCTGGAAAATACTTTTCCCCAGCTCTTCAGTAAATCCCTTGAGGATACTGTTTGTACTTTCTTATTTTTCCCCCAGAAGAGCTGCCATGAAATTCTTCTGGATGTTTTTGGTTGCTGGCACTGAGTCACAGTGAGGTTTAAAGTGCTGCCAGGGGATTATCTGAAAGCTGGTGGCTTCCCCAGAAACTCCAGTGGGATTCCAGTGCCTGCACAGGGCTGGGTGCTCAGAGGGAGTGTGTGGCCTCTGGAGGGCACCCATGGCTCAGCCTTTCAGGGTTAAGGGTTAGGAAAAAAAGGAAGTAATTTGATGAGATATTTGCCTGCCTTGGAGCTGAGTCTTCAGCTTTTTAAAGTAACACTTGGAGTAAACAGGGGCACTGAAGAGAACCAATTTCTGTATTTTCCATCTCAGATTTTAACCTTCTCCCCAACCTGTTTCCATAGAGGTCAGAGTGTCTGGCTGCAGCTGGATCACCGTGTCCTGGACCATGACTTGCCCAAGAAACCAGGGCCAGCAACTTTGTACTTTGCCGTTAGGTGAGTAATTGTTTCCACCAAGCAAACATTACCACTTGGGTTTATTTATCACCAGGGTTTTTTGTTTAAAATAACTGATTACAGATTTGATAAAGGAAATAAATGTCAAAGCAATATGTTATTTTTAGAAGGAGATTAGGCCCTGGCTAAGTGCTGCTCTCTTTGGTATTTCACTATGAAATAAAGTAGGTTGGGACCTTCTACTTTTTAAACTGTTACTAGGACATTATTCCTAGGGTGGGTTTGGGTGTTTGTTGGTTTTGGTTTTTTTTTTCTTGTTTAAAACCTTGTATTTTAAATACCTTCTTTGCCTGACTTGTCTTTAAATGTGCTAACTTGCAGTACAGTTTATTTAAACAACCATACTCACTTTTTTCCCTTCTGTTTATCTAAGGGCTGTCTGTACTTTAAAGGGATTGCTTATGGCTGTTCTGCTCACAGCTTAACCAGTCCCCAGGAAGGAATAAAATCCCTGGCAAAATAATGATTTTGGCCAATGCAATTGCATTACTTTAGGGCTGTTGCTGGCAAGGCTCTGCTCGGTAAGGGCCTGAGAAAAATCCACGTCCTACGAAAGAGAGTTGTGCTGGCAGGAAAGATCAAGCATCATATTCTTAATATTGTTGGAGTTTTTGTTTTCCTTGCAGTCTATGAGAGAAAATGAGAGCAGACTGACCTCATTTGCTTTTCAAATCTGGATAAATTTATGCCTTGTGTGCTTAATTATTTGAAGCACTTCCAAGGCAGAGCCTCTTGTGTAGCTGGGTCAGTTGGCACCGCCGCCTCCCCATGTCCCCCACTGGTCATCAAGGGAATGGGACAAACAAGTGGCACTTTGTTCTGGCTGAATACGTGCTGATGGGTGATGGTGTTCAGAGCTCCTCTTCCACACTTAACAGAAAGAAAATTCTCCATTTATAAAGGGATGATGTGCTCTTCACTATATTTACAATGTTTGATCAGGATCTGGGAGGTTAAAGCCTATGGCAGCCCAAGAAAGCTATGAAGGCAATCCCATAACTTGAGCATTCTTTGGGTTGGAATTTTTGCTGTTTGCTCATGGTTTTCATTTTGCCCCTCTCTGTTGCAAGATGGTCCTCAAGAGGACAGAATGTGCAGAGACTTGGGCAAGAGTTAATCTGTGAGGAGTGGGCTTGGCAAGATCAACTTTTAGAAGGCAAATTTTTGCTTGACTGCTCTGGGGTCATGAGATCCAAAACAGGCAACCAAGGAGGTGGACAGTGAGATGCAGAGAAGGAGGATACAGAAATAATTAACACTACAGAAACTGCCTGATCCATAGAAAATAGATAATTCCAGCAGAAAAGCCACTTGAAAACCTGCAGTTTCCACTTGCATTACTGGAAATGGAGGAATCTCCAAATTCCTCTTTTTTCTTCATCACTCCTCATCCCTGAGCTTTTGCTGTTCAGTAAGGAAACATGATAATCCTTTGAGATTTTAATTATTGCCAGCTGGCATAAACTCAATCCAGTCACAGAGATTTTTGGATGGTACACTCAGCTGAAGGACTCTATGATGCAGATTGAGGACTTACAGAAGTGTCATCTTAGTTTCAAGAATGCTGACAGCATTGGAAATAGAAGCAGAATGTGCACTTTATGGTGTTCCCAAATGTGCCTGTCATGCCCTGAACATCCTTATCTCTGTGGTCCAGTGTTCCCCATCAGTACAGGGGTGATAAGAGGATACAGCTTGAACCATGGAGGAAATAGAGCACGAGGACACAGCTGGAGCACGGGACAGTGCCCCCTGAGCCCCCACCCTAAACCCATAGATCCTACAGTTTCCTGCTCTGTACCAGCAGTGACTGGGAGCTTACTCTCTTCAGAACCAGAACTGTCCTGCTGCTGAGGTTAAGCCAGCCACACCTGACCCTGGCTGAAAGAAACTGGAAGTGCAAATGAGGTCATTAGCTGAGGAAAAATCACGTTTTGGTGCAGGGAAGGTTTGAGCAGGCTGAGGAAGGTCCACTCCATGAAGGGCTGGCCTGGCAGCAGGTTAGGAAAGGATAAAGAATGTGGATCCTGCCCTCTGCTCTGCATTTCTGAAGAGAAACACTCAAGGGTATTTAAAATAAAGTTTAGCAAAGCTGTTGGAAAGAAAATATATCAGGTGAGATCAAGAGAGGGTGGAAGTACCTGTGGCTCATAGGGTTCATGGAGAAAGGTGAGTCATGGAAATGTATAACAGCTTTTCAGATGTCTAGGGTAGGCTGCTGGCCTGCCCCTTGGACAGGCTGCATGCCTGTGAAATGGGTAAATTATCTGCAGAGGCATTCTGGAGAGTGCTTTAAAATTAATTTGATGGAACATGCTGTTGGAATGTGAAATATTAAAGCAATTACTGTTTAATGTCTCACTTTTCTGAAGTCACAGCATAAACACTGCAGACGTTCCTGACACGTGTGGCAGGTCCCAGCTCTACTGCTCCCTACTACATGCTCTGTGCTGCTGCTGGGGACTTGTTCCAATGTCTTGCAAATCATCTGTGCCAAGATGATCATCAGTGCAGTCATTAGGGGATGGAGCTTGAGGCTGTCAGGAGCCTTAAGAGCACCAAGGGGCTATGAGAGAGACTGGTCTGGCTCTGATTCCCTGTGTTTGTCATCCAGCCCTCCTGGCATCAAGGACAAGGCATTGGGGAGCCCTGGGGTGATCTGCATTGCTGAGGCAGTGGTGGTCCAGGTCTTGGCTGCAAAAAAGTTGTGTCTTCTGCCTAGCATTTGGTGGGAGCATCTGGACCTGGAGCCAAGTTAAAGGCTCTGATTACCATTTCTGCTCTCCTCCTGGAAGGAAAGTGGTCCTGCAGGGCTGCAAGCACCCCCGTCCTCCAGCAGAGTGTTGGACTGGCTTCCCCACCTGAAACACATTTGGAATTGCCTTTTCCACTTCTGTGACTTCACCTGCAGAGGAGGGATGGGCTTTGCTCCTGTAGCATTCTACATGGTTTTCATCTCATTTGAAAAGGCATCAGATACCTGGGATCTATTGAACCAGGAGTCCCTGTTCCCTGTGTGCTGTCAGCCTGTGATTTCTGCTTGTTCCCTCCTAATAGGCAGGAAATTAAGTGCAGTAGCTCATAGTTCCTCTGTGCTATTTTATTGCTAGAGAACAAAACACTGAGGAAATAAAATTACTTGGGAGGAAGATAAAACCTATTCAAGAGAGTAACTAATTTTTTTGGTTCTTTTTTTAATTTTCAGGTTCTATATTGAAAGCATTTCATTTCTCAAGGACAAAACTACAGTAGAGCTGTTTTTTCTGAATGCCAAGTCCTGTGTGCACCAGGTAAGACTTGGAGCTTCTTGTGCATCTCTCTTCCATTGCTCCTCTGCCACATACACAGTCCTGCAAACATGGTAGGAGCTGTGTCTGATTTCCAAAACTAATTGAAGTACTAAGATATCAGCATGCTGACTTTCCTTGCTTTGAATGCTGATGCTTCATGCAAATGGATGAGGCTGATGATGGGTTCTAGTCCTGTTTTTGCATCCCTGCTGTGTGTTCAGTGCTCTACAGTGAGTCTTAAATACTCAAGAGCTTTTAAATTACTTGAAATCTGGGTTGTAGCTCCCCAGGTAGGCTCTGCTCAGTTGCACATCCTCCTGCACTCTGCATAGCAAATACTCAAGGCAAGCATCCCTTTACTGACCTTGAATCAAACTTGTCTTACGAAGAAAAGGCCTGTGAAGAAGGTCCTATGTTATCGGTTTGGTCCCTAATTCCTTTCTTTCCTGCCTTAATTCAGTGAAGTAGTAAGGTAACAGTAAATAGTAATAGCAAATTCTATAAAGTAGCAATCACAAGTAATTGTTGGAATACTTTCTGTATTTACTTTCTGGTTGAAAGGTTTTCCTAAAATGTTCAGACTGGTAAAATACATGTTTTTAAAAGTCACATCAGATGTAGTAATCAAAATCTTAAAAAATAAGGTTGATTTGCTGCAGATACGCCTTGGTCTGGAATAAGAGTGGTGTGACAGCCAACTTTGCCATGCCCCTACATGTAGCTGCAGTTCAGTGAACTTTACCCTGATGCTTCTGGGATTTTCCAGTTAATGTCAAACTCTAGTGCCTTTTGTTTTCACCCACAGTTCAATCAGTCTAAGAGGGTCACTTGGTTATTACAACCTTTTCTTGGGAAACAATCCTGTATCACTAACTGGTGGTGGAGCTCAGTGTAGCCAGCCAAAGTTTTCACCTTTGATATGCTTCAGATTTTGGAGGATTCTTATTCAGTGTCCAGTATTGACTATTTTATGAAAGAATATAGAAACCTAAAAGTAGTTAATGGCAAAGTTATGACTGTGTTTTGTACAGGAATTCTTTTCTGAAAGAGTGAAGGAAATTGGTGCTTTTTTACAACATGCTAAAGTTTGAAAGATGCTCAAAGAACTTGGGGCCTCACTGGTTATGGTTATTAAAAAGCAAATCTCCATTTGACATACCTGCCACTTAAAGTGAAGGGTCTTGGCAACTCGTAGCCATCCTTAAATTGCTCCTTAACTGGGGAAGTTTAACTAGACAGCACACATAATTTTGGAATTGGAAAATGGGTCTGGTTCTGGGATGGATTGTGGAAAATGCCACTGCTATTGAAACAAGGCCTAGTCAATATTAAAACATTTGGGTTTCTCTATACGTGTTTATGTCTATGTATAAAGCATAACAGAAAGCAAAGGAGAAGAGAAGCATTAAAAAGCTGAAAAAAAAAAGTTTGAAGGCAGGCTGGGTCTTTTTTTACCCTATGGCTTGCAAGGTGTGTGCTCTAATTGTAGGAACCTGAAGTGTGGCTTCCCCATTCCTGCAAGCAAAACTGCCACAAGCAGGGGGTTTCTGTTGTGTTCAGTTTCTGTGGGCAGCAGAGGGATGAGGATGAGCAGCATCACTTCCTCCTGAGAGAAGGATCTCTGGGCAGCACCAGGTGATTCAGCATGTAGGGAAAGCTGGGGAGTCCTGGCTCTGCCTGCAGCCCTCTCTGTGCTCTCAGCTTCACAGCCCAGCTCACACCTGGGGCTCCTTTAGCAGGAGCCAGTTCATCTACTCTCAAGTAGCTTTTAACCTTCCAATTAACTCTTGTAAAAATATTCTGTCCTACATGACAAACTTAGGGTCAGTCTCTCGGTCTCAAGCAGTCGTGAAGGGCACATGGGGCCAACTGTCGCCTGTGGGATGTGAACAGGAGATGCACAAAGGCCCCTCAGATGTGCTCCCACAGCCTGTCCTCTCCCACAGTGCTGCTGGCACAGTTGTGCAGCAGGGAAGGAGCCACTGGATGAGCAGTGTCTGAATAGGAGCAGATCCCCAGCTCCATGAGGCAAGTGGCTGATGCTCACTGATGACAGCCAGGAATGTTCCCTGGTACTTTTCAGTCATTAATCCAGCTCCAGGAGGTCAGACCTGCCTCAGCTTGGCTTTTTTGCCTTTCCTTTTTTTTTTCCCCCCCATTTCTTTCCTTTCCTTGCTGCATTCATGGAGCAAGGAAACCCTAGTGTGTCAAAAAGCAGCAACCCACACCCAGCCCATGTGCTCAGGAGAGCTCCCCAGTGCACAGGCAGTGCCAGAGGATGCCCTGCCAGGGCAATATCCTAACATGGATCTCTGCATGAAGCCTCTGCACTATGTGGGCCAGGAATGTGGTTCAGGATAAATGCTGCAATACCTGGGGTGTGCTAAGACCTGTGTGGATAGGATTGCTTAAAAGTTGGTCGTGTTTTTTTTGCTTTCACAAAGGTGTTTGCAAAGTTATCACTGAAGCTTTTCCCCATAGGGGAAACTCAAATCCAGGATGGTGCAAATGCCTGACGCTTGAGTGCTCTTGTGACATTCCTGAACCTGGCATGTGTTGACAGCACAGCAGTGTGTGGGTACCTGTGCTCCCATGGCTTCTGTGCTTTAGAGGACAGTGATGTTTTTCTGAGCAGAGGGGGAGAGGGTGATGCTGCCCTGCCTCTGACATGGGCATGCCAGTGCTCCTCCTGGCACGTGGGACACACCAGGAGAGCCAGACAAAGGCTTGGGTGAGCACAGCCAGCACAATGGCAAAGCTCTGTGCCAGTCCTTCCTGTGGAGGGGATTTATCCTGGGCTTACAAGGTTCAGAGGCTGCATCAGAAATGTATTTACAGTATTCTCTGAGATACCTGTGTGTGAAATCCTCTAAGTGGCTGTATCTAATCAAAGAGAATGGAATCCCCCTAAGGAAGTCCAGCACCTCTAGGGTCAGGCTGGAGCTGCTGGGAAGTGTGTGCTGGCCATTTTTCCTTAGATGAATAAAAATTCAGAGTAAATAATATAGCATATTAACTATATTCCTAGTTATATAATATATTACAAAATATGAATATGAGTAATAACTAATGGAATCAAAACCTGCAGGACAGCTCTGAAAGGGGTGAAGGCTTGCTTGATGCTCTGCAGTACACAGCCATGATTCTCTTCCTCACCTTTCAACCCTACATTCCTTCTTGCAAATATCTCTGCTCCTTTCTGCAAATCAGGTACTGCTTTACCCTGCCAGGACTTGGAGGAATCTGGGGCTTGTGTATTTTGCAATCTCTGTAGACATTTTGGCAAGGAAGGGACGAGATAGACAATAAAATCTCAGCTGCCAAAAATTTATTTCTTTCTACTCCCCACCCACTCCCCCACCTCTGTGCTCTTCTGTGCAGTCAAAGCTCCTTTGTGCCTCTGGGACCTTTGCTGGCACGTGCCAGATTCGTGCATCCTGTGTGACCTGTGCTGCTCTCTGTGCAGTGTCCTCTGCCTGTGAGCAGCTGGGGAGCCAGGGGAGACCCCTCTTCCTGAAGCACAAGAGGGCTGAGACCTCATGTTCACCTTTGTGAAGCCTCCTTTTCATCTGAACAGAGCACAGCATTTGCTGTTGCAGAGTGCCCAGTGCCCCCTCACTGCACAAACCTTGGCATCCAGCTGAGACAGCAAATGCTGCCAGAGCTCTCACCCTGCCCTCCTTTCATGTCAAGCTGCCCGTTTGCCCCCTGGTCTGGTGCTGCAGGCCCCAGGCCCTGTCAGTCCTGTGTGGTCCCAGCAGCTGCCTGGCTCCAGCTCTCCAACATCCACGCTCTTGGAGCCTGGAGAAGCCACATCCATTGCCAGGAACAGCTTGGACCACCGAGCAGGAGGTGGAAGCGGGTGATAATTATATATCCAGGTCTGTGGAACTGCCTCCAAGTAACTTGGTTAAAAACTCGTTTATCCACGTGTATTTTGGGAGAATGCAAAGGCTGGAAGTGCTTTGTGTATATCTGGGCTCTCATTTTCTTACGTGCCTCTCTTTTCCAAGGCTTTCAGTATCACTGCCTGAAACCTTCAGTGGTGACAACTTCATTTTAAAAGCTTTCTCTCCTGTCATTGACTTCAAGAAGCTGGGTTAAGATTTACAGCTGTCTGAAACCTACTGTACAGCTGGAATTTGAGAGTGGAAGCCTGGTGCTTGGTTGCAGGAGAAATGGGTATTTCAGCATGGATGTGTTTGCACAGGGAGCTCTGTAACACGTTCAGTGTGTTATTGCACAGCCCATGACCATAGCTCAGATACTTTTAGGGAGGTGGGTCAGAACTGGTCACACACATAACGATGATAAATTTGGAAAGATAATTTAGTCTTTTCTTCTTTTGTAGCAGCCAAGTTTGGAAAAATAACACCCTACTTGGCTAGCAAAGCGCTGTCAAGTTTATTATGCATTAGGGCTAACCTCTATATACCTCTGCAGCCATAAGGTTGAGTCTTTGCCAGGCCTTAAAATATGTTCTGTAAACGAAGATCTTGGTCAAGTTGGCTGTGTTCCTGTTTTCTTCTGTGTCTCTGGGTGTTGGGGGGTTTATTTAATTTCCCATTTGTTTCAAGGACTTGTAAGAATTGCTTTAAAAAAAAAAAAGGAAAAAAGAGAAAAGTTAAAGGAAATGTAAGTTTTCAGAGGAATCTGTAACTGTGATAGCTCCATGAACAGCAATGCTTGTGAGCAGTTGGCAGCCTGAAGACCAGTGCTTACCAAGAAGAGCTGTTGAAACAGACCCCTGGTGTGAGCATGAAGTCTGGCTGGTTTCCAGCTCATGAA
Source organism: Lanius collurio (assembly GCA_020086605.1). NCBI lineage: Eukaryota > Metazoa > Chordata > Aves > Passeriformes > Laniidae > Lanius > Lanius collurio. The sequence goes on along the minus strand of JACBWW010000009.1, from coordinate 13,376,291 downwards.
GAGCAAAGTGGTCATATATCAGAGAGCTCTCGAAAGTTTTATAATGGATATTTCCTAATTCTCCCCCATCTCAAGGGAGAGGGGAATGTTCCCATGAAGCCCTGTAACACGGTGCAGTCTGATCCTAGCCAAGGCTATTAAATACCCTCTGCCTGTTGCCTGAATTGGCTGTTCTGCTCCCAAAGACAGATCATGGAAAACCCAGGTTGAGGTTCAGCAGGACCAGATGGCCTTTTGCTCCTCCAGGGCTGCTCTCTCATGGCTGTGGATTCTGCCATGGCAGCCACCCCCATGGCCCAGCCTTCATAGCAGTGTGTCAGCAGATGAGGAGGATGGAGCGAGGTTGTGCCTATGAACAAAATGTGTCAGGAGGAGGAGGCAGGACCCCATGCTGATGTAAACTGGCAGATCTCCATGGGCCCCCCCACTCGTTATCCCAGGAGGCCTCACATGGTTCTGTGCTGGTGGCTTTGGGGAGGGACTTGGCCATGGTGTGGGTTTAGTGCAGGGCCTCCTCTAAGAGTGCTGAGGTGGATCCAAGGCTGCCTGCTGTACAGGGTGATGGTTCCCCAGGGACCTGTGAGGCTCTTGGGGAGGTGCATGTTGAGTCCCAGCTGGGCTGGCCCATTGCATATGAAGATTCAGTTGATTTGCAGCCAGAGTTTTGTACCTCACATCTCTTGATGTAGTCACCTCCTCCTGGACTAGTGACTGGGTTAATTGCCATGAAGAGTCCTTCACCTTTGATCTCCTGGCCACAGAGCAAAGATGCTCAGCCTGTTCAGTTGTTGTGTGTGCTGGATATCTCACCGTGATGCTGGGGCAGGAAAGCGAAAGGCTGTGATTATATGTTAAGGCTAATGACACTTGCTATGTACCCTGGCTTGCAAACAGGGAAGTCTTTATGTCTTTCCCCCGTTCTCTGATTTTACCCTTGTGTTAATGAAAAAAAAAGCCACAGTAAATGTGTTCCTGTTGCACTGTGAGTCTCAAAGTAGCTGCTCCTGTTGATGGAGTTTCATTGAAGGGTTGGCTGAGACACAAAAGGCAAAGGGAGATGGATGAGAGTAGCTGGCAGAGAGCAAAATAAAGGGTGTTACAGGGAAACCTGAAGCTGTTCCTCACCATGAGGCACGAGCAGCTTTTATTTTCGGGCTGGGTTGGCCTAAGCCCCTGAGGTGGGAAGCAGCAGGTCTGGCCAGCAGAGAGCTGTGTTGGTCTCTGCATGTGCACTGAGCTGTGTTTGGTCTCAGGCTGTGTTTCCTTGTGTGATATGAAGGGCTGTGGGGTTCCATGCATGAAGTGAAAGACATCATGGACCATCTAAATGCGGTGTGAGGCCTCCTGAGCCAGTCAGGCTGCAGCGCCCCATGGGGGAAATGCAGCACCAGTAGAAATCTGAAGTGTTCCTCTGAGGAAGTCTAGGAGGAACAGACTTCCATTTGCTCCTTAAAAAGCTCATATTCTGCTGCTTTTGTGCTTTGTTTTACCTCCCTGAGGTGTTGGAGACAGACATTTGCTTTGCTGTGCTTTCTCTCAGCTCAGAGTTTCTGTCCTTGGGAAGGGAGTCCCGGTTAAGGTGCTCAGCAAAGCTTGGCACACCTGGTGCAGAAGGGAGTGGGATGGTGCCTCCAGGGCATTGCAGGGCAGTGTGAACAGCAGCTGACACCACCAGGACTGAGACGTAGGTGTGAATGCTGGTAATTGGGACAGGCAGTTTAATGCTGGAGGTTATCCATGTGCTGCCAGTGTTTGTCTCTGTGCAGTAATTAATTACCCAGCACAGCCACTCCGACAGGGCGAGTGACAGGATCTGCCTGACCTAGTTCCTCCTGCGCAGCTTGTGTGGTGTAACAGGTTGTGGCCAACACCCACTGCCCTCCCTAACCTGCCAAAAAAAGCCTTAAACACTGAAAAGCTGCTAGGCTTTCTGCACTGCTGGGACCTGCCAGCCCGTCCTCTGGCTGCCAGGACACACAGCAGGGATACTGCATCCCTGGTGGGAAGTCACCATGGTGCTGGATAAGGGCACAGGGGTGCAGCAATTGCTCTGTTCACTTGTGCTGGGTCCACACCCAGCTAATTGCCTGCTTCAGTTTGAACATCTTGAAGACGTTTGGGTCCTTTCTTTCCCTCTGACTAATTGCACCCTTCGTTCAGCTTTTTTTTTAAACAACTTTTGGTAATCACTGGTAATTATATTCAATATTGTAGCTGTCTTGAGGCTATTCAATCATAGTGTGTGCATTTTTGGGGGTGTCTTTGGCTCGTCAAATTTTTTAAGGAATTGGTTTGAAGGAACAGGTGTGTTGGTATCTCAGTTCTCAAATCTTCAGGTGAAATGTTTTTGTTGTCAGCCTTTAACCTCCGGAGGTTATGTGTGTTTTGAACAAACAATGTCTGCTTTTACTTCTTGCTCTGGCTCTAAAGAGTTAAACATGACAGTTCCTGTGTGTTGCTTATTTTTTTAAACCTGCTTTAATCTGAATTTACAGCCTAAAGATTTGCTTAACACAGTTAATGCTCATCTGACTATCATCACTCTTGATCTGAGTTTCCATGAGGATTTCAGACTTGTATCTCTATGGCAGTAAATTCTAGTGTTGTTGCTGTGTCTAATGAGGATTCACTGCTCCATTCATGACCAAGCTTGTGATTTTAATCACATTCTAAGTCTATGTCTGTGCAGCAAAAGACTTGAGCTGCTGTCTGAACTGGGGGCTAAATTCTGCCCATGGGCACTGAAGGTTGAGTAGGTCTTTACCAGGTGCTGAAATAGTGACCTACTCCTGCTCTGCAGTAATCACCAACCAGTTTGGACACCTGCTGTAGCCTTTTATTACTCTGATGTTTATCAGGATGACAAAAGCCACCACCTGAATCCACTGGACCAAGTGCAGGGTTTAGATAAGCCCGTGGTCTTTTGGCAGAATCAGTCTCACTGGTTAAAACGATTGGTCCCTGTGCAAACCCAAAATGAAAAATATCAGTTTCATCCCCTCCCTGGAGCTGCAGTCACTAGTCTGTTTAAACTCATTTACATCTCAAATGTAGAAGACTCAGATTCCATTATCTGAATGACATACATCTACTTAACCTCCTGCTGGTGACCCTGTTCCCACTTGGGATAAATCTAGGAAAACCTTCCATCTTCAGCATGTGGCTGTGGGAGCACTGGCTACCCTGGCTCTCAGGGCCCCCCACTTGCTCACTGAAGTCTCTGCTTGAATTACCCTGGCGATGGCAGGCATTGCAGATTAATCTTCTTACAGTCATTTTCCTCATCTGTTTTTGAAATCTCACCTTGCTGATAAAGCAATACTAAAACAGAAACCCCCATCTGCCAACTTCCAGGCGGAAGGATGATTATAAAATCAAAATATTGCCTGAGTGGGGAAGAGTCATGGTCCTGCACTCCAGAGCGACACATATCACTGTCTGGACTTTTGTCAAGCTAAGGCCTGTCCAAACTCCATGACAGCCCAGGGCAGAGCTGGATTACATTACAGCAGTGGCCAATTGGGAAGCCAGATGGCAAATAATGTTATATTATGATGAAAAATACTTCTAGGCTCAGAGAGAATTGTCCAAGACACTGTCACTTGGAGAGCATTAATCTGTCAAATACAGGCTGAGCTGGGCTTTGGCATCCTTTGCTCCAAATCCTTGCTCTGGTACTTGGCTACTGCAGGTCTTCAGAGCATATTCTTCACTTCCTTGCATCTTTCTTTCTGTGATTTTAGTCCCTTTAAAGGGTGGGTTGTTCTTTGGGTTGGTTGGGGTTTTTTTGTTTTTTTTCCCAGGCCTTGCTTAGAGTGGCCTCACTCTCCTGCCACTGTTGCTGTGTAGTGACACAGCAGGGCTGCTCTACCCTGTTTTGAGGTTTGCAGCAGCTGGAGAGGCACAGTGGCAGCCTTGCTCCTGGGGTGACCTGTTTGTCCCCTTTGCTTGGTCAAGACACCTGCAACCTCTTCAAGAGGTCGGGTTAGGGAGGACCCTCTTATTTATTTATGCCTTTACAGCTTCTAAGCAAATGCATTTGAAGCTGAGGCCACTGGCACAGCAAATCCCTCACTCTGAAAGCAAAGACTGAGACTTCATCACTTGGAGAAGCCAGTCCCCCTTCATGCTCTCTCTGGTCTCCTAAAACCCTAAATGAAGTGGTTTGTGGGATCCCTGTTAACACTTGTGGCCATGCCATAGCAGCCAGTAAAGTGACCATAGTTTCTTAAGGCCAGTGTCTAGGAAAAAGTAAATAAACACAGAAGAGCAGCCTCGTAATTACTATTGCTAATTAGTTAATGGCTGTGAGGTGCTTTGAAGATGAAAAGTGAGGAGGTGCTTGGCTATTAAGTCCCAAACACCCTTGTAAGGCCAGCAGTAGCTCTTGCTGTGGGTCAGCAGAGACTCTGCTGCAGCAGCTCGAGTGCTGCTGAGCTTATCTGGGAGTCAGCAATAAATCGAGAGGGCTTTGGAGAGTTAAATCTCCTTGAGTTTCTTGTAGGCTTAAAAGGCGAGAGCTGCATGTAGCTGATGCTACCTTGGGGCAGGGAGATGGCCTTGATGAGCTTTTAAGGTCCCTTCTGGCCCTGTTTTCTCTGGTTTTGTGATCCAGGGACAGCTTTGCTGAGCCAGATCTCACCTTTCCTGCTGAGCTGGGGTTTCTCTGTGATGGCATTTTCTCATGTCTGGGTTCTCTGCCTGCTGGTGCAGGACAGTGTGGTGCTGGGGTGACCTGATCTCCTGTAATCCTCTCACCACCACAGCTGGCCTCAGAGGCTGCTTGGGCAGATGCAATTTAAGCTTTCAAAAAGCCAGCTCAGATGTGCATGACAAAGACTAACCTGATACAGACCTGGAAGTAACAAAGTGCCTTAAAATGGCACCTACATGAAGAGCTTCTGGGCTGCAATCTGGCCTCTTTTCTTAAGCATCAACATGAAAGAGATCTGAAGGAAGGATGAACTTCAAGCTGTTTTTTTTTCTCTTAACTTGTGATGCACCCCTCTTCTCCTTCTAATAAAATATGTCTGGGAGTGCTTTGGAGGCTACTCCTGCATAGCTGTTGCCACACCTGTTGGGAAGGGGAAATTCCTCTTGGTCTGCCTGTCAGAGAAGCCTGGGGGAGTGCTGCTGCTGGAATGTTTTATTGACAAAGCTGGCAAAAAAACTTCCTTTCCATGAAAATTGAATTATTTGTTTGTTCGCTTTTGAATTTAGGCTCTGTGGGCCAGACCTGCAGATGTGGTAAATTAGCTCAGCTCCAGATGTGCCCTAATATATTTCTAGATGTCATTTCCTTGTATCTGAATGTAATTCCGTAGATCTTCCTGCTGCCCTGGTTTTGGCTTATTTCAGCTTTTGGTCTGCTTTGTCTCCTCATTCAGCCAGCAGATCCTGGGGACTAAGGATGTGTTGGGATCTCAGTGACAGGAGACAGGCATCATGTCCACTATCTCCATTGGCAGAGGTCAATAAGAAAAATCTGTGCTCTGGGCTGCTTCACAGGCTCAGTGTTGTGCTTTACCCACTGTTTGCAGGATGCAGGAGAAATAAAGGCTGCAACTGTCAGTGCATCACCTTTACTCTTCCAGCGGTCACTGCTGGTCCCAGAGTAGAACCAAGGCCAGGGGTCTTCGTGGTTGAAAGTTTGCACTCCAGGCTTGTAAGCAGGGGAAGAAAAAAAAAAAGGGATCCTTGTGTAGTTTTGATGCTTTGGCACCTGTGGAGTTTCTGAGTACCCAGTGCTGTTAGGACAGGGCTGCTTTTGGAGTGGGCTCAAGGCACAGGAGATTTCCAGCATGGAGTCCATGCAGTTTTTCTGAACATTGCTCTAGAGCTCCTGTGGACTTGGAAGAACTGAAGGCTGTAGGATGCAGACTGAGCACAACAAAGGACTCAGTTATGCTGTCCTTGTGATTAATCAGTATGAGTGGTTTAGCATCGGGGGACTGTGTACCACCATCACAACAAAGAGTGAATGGTCCTAAAATTATAAGCAATAAAACTTTTTACCAAGAGATGATGTAGTTTCTTGGTTTTCTCTTGGCTGGGACACGGCTGTCCCAATGCACAGATGCATCCAAACTCAGCTTCTGTGCTTTGGAGAGCACTGAGCTGGGAAATACCTTTTCTTCTAGAGTGAGTCAGGGGTTTAGATCTTGTCAAACACTGATATTGTCGAGCTGATATGTGCTCCTGGGTGCCATCCAACCATGTATCTGCCATGCCCCATCCCTGCAAGTGTTGAATGTCTTGGAGTAACCAGGTCTGGTGGAAGGTGTCCCTGCCCAGGGCAGGGGGCTTGGAACCAGATGGTTGTTACACTCCCAAACTCAGCCGTTTCTATGATTCCAATCCAAACCAGTCTTTGATTCTGTGACCTGTGAACCTTGCCCCGAGGCGGGTGTGTGCTTCGAGCCATTAAAATCCCTTCGATGCTGCAAGGCAAGGGCTGGCAGTGTGCGGGACCGTGTCCTGGTGAGCTCGGGTGCAGTCACACGGAGTAGCATCCCGTGAAACGCAGTAACAACGAGATTTGTGAAAAAGCAGGCGGAGGGCAGGGCTCGGGGAGGGAGGACGGGCTGTGTGGCGGTGTGCGCGGTGGCAGCGGGGGGACACGGGGCGGGGAGTGCCGGTCTGGCAGCGGGAGCCGGCACCGCCTCCCCGGTGCCCCCTCCCCTCCTTGCCCGCGTCCTCCCGGGCGCGCCCGCTCACGCTCTGCTCTCTCCGGCACAGGGGCAGATCGAAGTGGACAGCGAGACCGTCTTCAAGTTGGCCGCCCTGGTGCTCCAGGTGAGTGTCTCTCCCGGGCTCGGTTTGGCTCAGCACATTCCCCTTCCCGTTTTTTTTTCCCCACTTCGTACGGACAAGCCCCTTCAGGGTCTCCGGGGCTGGGGCATGGTGGGGAAGCTGGAACACGTAAGAGTTATTTTTCTCATAGGCGAGTAAGACAAATATTTATTTGAGGAGTTTTAAATTGAAAGCGTTAAACCTCATCAAGAGAAGTCATTTATCTGGGCAGGTTTCCATTCAATTTATCACTTACCCTAATTTAAATACATGCCAGAGATCTGGGAAGAAAAGTGTAAATATTGTACCTAAATCAGCTATATTATGCCTGTGAATCTTCTTTTCAGAGCATATGGTTTTGATACCTCTGTTATGTTGAAATATACAGTGTCAGTTTTCCATCTCATTAATCTAGTTTTGTTGTACTGAGCCTTAACTCCTCCAGTTATTTGCTGCTTTCTATGAAATGAAATTGTGCCTTTAAAATGTTGGGGGTTTCCCTCCATTGCACTGTCAATGACAAAGTGCCCCAGCAAAGCTGCAGGAGCTTCATCTGCCTGAACAGTTGTTTTCATCTTGAGTGAGCACAATTCCTCCCAACTGCTGACTGTACAGCCAACTTTTGCCTGGATGAGAGAGGAAGGAGAATTGTATTTCACTTCTTGTGCAGTAAAAGCGACATTTGATTTGTGATGTGAAATTCATCCCCATTTTGGAAGCAGTTGTATTTATGCTGTAGGTGGATTCTCTACAGCTGGGAGCATGAGGGGCCAAGTTCAGCTCTTGAGCACATGCAGGCAGGCTCTGTGTTTTGCAGGGAGTGTGGCGGGGGTCAGGATCTGCCTGCAGAGCTGTGGGAGTGGGGAAGTGAACAATGCTGGGAAAATCGAGGGCTTTTGAAGAGATCATGTTTTAATTCTGTCACTGTTTTTCAATTGTAGGAAGCTAAAGGGGACTATTCCAGGTAATAACATTTTCCTTTCTAATACTGGTGTGCTTGATGGATGTGTTTTTCTGTGTTGGCATTGTATTGCAAACAATCACAAATGGGGGTAGAGTCCAGCTGCTAGCAGTGCCTGAAGAAAGTGAAATGTGCTGCTGGGCTGGATAAAATCTGAGTCTGCAGAGTGAGTAATGCCTTTTGTGAGCAAGCTCTGAGTCAAAACAGTGTTTCAGGCCACCACGCTTTGCTCCCCTCCCAAGTGTGGGTGCTGAAGTGGGAGAAGGGGAAAGCTCCCACACTTCCTGCCAAAAAGCCTGTGCTTTGCCAAACTTTTGCCAAGAAAACCGTTGCCTGTGCTCCTGCAGAACTATGTCTGGGTCCATGTGGGTGACCTTGCCCACAGCCCTGCCCGTGCAGTGGCAGCACGTGCAGGGACGTGGGCCATCAGCTGCCGTGGGGATCAATGAGCCGTGTTCTCCTGCAGCTGCCCCAGGGCCTCTCCCTCCCTACACTTGACCCAACAGTTGTGTTGTGGCTGATGTGCGACGACCCCCTTGCTCCGCTTGAGCTGTTTTAAAGCTGAATCATCAGGTTGGGCTTCCCCTTGAAGGTGAATCTTACCCAGCTCTGATTGTGGTAAGGGGCTGTGGGGAGCCAGTGGGATCACACTCAGAACTGCTGGAGCCAGGGGGAAAGACCTTCCATTAGAAACAGCTCACCAAGCAAATAGAAATTCAGAAGGTTGGCTTTGGTCATGTTAATGTTTTACTACTTGCTGAGTCTCAGTATGGAAGGAGAGGTGTGGTTTACGCTTTAGCTGCAACAGCTTTGGAGAGCGCTCAGTACAGACCTCTCTGCCCAAATGCAGAGAACAAGTCACATTTGACTGCCAGAATGACTCTGCTTTCCCTTCAGGGGGTAGTTGTCAAGTAAATGCCAATGCCCTAGACCCCTTCTCTTCAAAATCCTGTCTGTTCTCTGCTGAAGGACATGCTCTGTGAAGTCCATCAAAGTCTCCTTCTCCTGTTTGTTGGCATGCTGTCACACCTGCAGGGAGAAAAAGATGTCTTTGACCAGCTGGGTGGGCTGGCTGTGCAGACCATTTCTGTTCCTGTTCATGCTGTAGACCTGCTTTGTGATCCCCAGAATATTGCTTACCTGTAGTGTGCTGCATTTTTCTCTAGGAAGATCCCTTATCTTGTCTGATCTCGCAGGGACACCCTAAGCTTAGCTCAGTTTAGGCACAGATAACCAGAAAATCTCTGCTGACTCTACAATAGGTAATTTGTTAAGCTGTAGCAACTGGTGGCATGTTTTTCTTGATTCTCAAGATCAGGGGTTAAGGTTAAAAACCACCTTAGTGGTGAAAATGTGGTTTAAACTTAACACTGCCTCCTTATCATTTGCCTTAAATAGGTTTGTAAGTATGGCTTCTCGAGCCCAAGAACTGTGTCTGTGGTTGCTTCCCATGGTTCCCTGGACACGTTGCAAGGAGTGGATTGCCCATAATTACCTTCAGAAGTATTTAAAGAAAATGGAAGGGAAAAGTATTCTGCTACAAAAGTGATTTCCAAATGCAGCTCTTCCCCTAAGAGTTGCATGGAAACAGCTGCAGCAATTGTTTCCTCTGTTAAACTGAGCATATGTTATGCCCCCATAGCAAATGAGCTTGGCCAGCTGTCCCAGACCCAGTGAGCACACCAGGAGTGAAGGAATTTCATGTCACGTATCACAAGTGGTCCTTTTGGGCCAGTGCTGATAAAGCACTGGCTTAATTACCAGCATATCTTAACGATGATACTGAAGGACTGGCCTCTGCTGCCCAGCTTGTTGTGGTGCACAGACTGTCCTGCAGCAGTGCTCCTGTGCAGTGTGATTTGCCTCCCTTGACAGTGCCTTTAGTGTATTCTCTGCTTGCTGCCATTTGGCCATTCTGCTTTGAATCACCTTCTGGAATGTGGCACTTGTACCACTTCTGCTTCCATGAGAGCATGCAGGTTGATTTTTTTGGTACTAGACTAGTGCTGAATTACGTGGGTAAATACAGGAATTGCCTGAAGTCTTGGACATTAGCTCTCTGGAAGTGAGGATTGGGCCAGTCCAGGCAATGCTGGGGATCTCTTCCTGCCTGATTTTTCACACACATCCCATAGGCGGCACATCCTGTGGTGGGGTCACCGTGTAGCATTCCCTCTGACGTCAGCTCCGTACCAGGGCCCAAACACCTCAGACTCCTGTGATTCTACAGGAGCCTCTTTCCCAATCCACTGCTCACATTCTCAGATAACGCCCTGATGGCAGGGAGCAGCCGCCTCCTGAGAAACGCCCTCCCCTGCCCCATGCTGAGTGGGTGAGCGCATTCCTTGGAAATCTGTTTCTTTTCAGTGAGCAAACCTGACACGTGGGCGATTGGAGAAAGTGAAAAACTTTTGATTTCTACACTACAGAGGTCACTCTGGAGGGGCTTTGCAGTCTGGTAGTATTGGCAGCATGGGAATACCAGGAACTTTGGGGTTTGGCCCTTGCAGGTGCTTTGCAGTAGGACCCCAAGGTCCTGAGCTGGGCTCTTACAGGACAGGGGTTTCATAGAATCATAAAATGGTTTGGGTTGGAAGGGACCTTAATGATCATTTAGTTTGTGCCTTATTATTTGGAGAGAGGCTTTATGTAAGATGAACCACTCAAGTCCCACTTTAAGAGGACCCTGGTTTTGAAGATATCTTTATAAAACTGAAGTACATGCTTCAAAATTGCACCCACAGCATGTCCTGGGCTGGACAACTCTGGATTCTAAAAGGCAGCCTAGACTGGCTTTGGGACACAGCAGGAATGAGGAACAAAGCTGGCAGCTGACCATGGCCGGTGTAGCTCATCATGTACCCATTTCCTTTTCCTGTTTACCCAACTGGCCATCCCAGCCAAGAAAATTCCCTGCTGTGTGTGATGAAGAGGATGTCACAGGGATGCTCAGTGAGCCGTCCCTCCCCGCCTTACCCGAGATGGTGTCAGGGCTGCCCTGGGCAGAGCAGTTCCTCTGGACAGTCCTGCAGCTCTGCTGTCCCCAGGAAGGCTGAGATGCTGCAGATTCCTGCCCCTCTGCCTTCCTGTGCAGCGCTGGGCACGCTTTGCTGAAGAGGAAGGATGTAACACTGGCTTGTGTTTGCTTTTCACAACTCATGCATGGCTTCCAGTTGACTGCTCCTCTGTTTAAGCTGAGTTCCCAGCACTTTTCACCCAGCTCCTGCAATAGGAACCCCAAGCAAGCATTAGTCATTGATTGGAGTTTTGAAACTCTGTGTGAGTTAATTGCGTTCCTCCACTCTCTTATTTGCAAATGAAACAGAAAAATCTGCAAGCCTGGTTTTATGAAATCTTGTTTTTTAAACTCTATGCAAAGGTTTTAGAAAGAGAATATGATTCAAATTGCAGTTTCCGGCATGGCTCAGTTTTGGGGGAAAAACGTACATATTCTGTTTATTTTAGAAACTTTACTTAAATTTTAAAGAAACTTAATGTTTTGGCAGTCTGTTAATTATTCATCTTCTAAATATGCAACTTACAAAGTCTGGCCTCCTTGGGAAATAAATGATTTAGCTGTATTTAGTTTACAGATAAAGCGTTTGCCCTTAAAAATGCTGTACAATACTATATACTTTTATTTTCCTTTGTAGCTTGTTGAGAGAGACAGTTTGTAACTTAGAAGTCCTAAATGCTGTCCTAGCATTGGAAAAATATTTATTAAAATCAGATTAGCTACAGGGACTATATAAGGAAAGTAACTTGGAGGGAAAAAAAAAAAAAGTTTATTTTCTGACTGATAATCTTGGACCGTATTTTCCCCAGTGCCATTTCCAGGACTGAAACCCAGCCTTGCTCCCTGAAAGTTAATTAAATTGCTGGAGGAGGGCTTCTATTTTCTTTAAATAGCTGACGCATTCGTTTTTGATTCTGGCTTGTGGGCTGCAAAGATAACTCCCGACTGGTATAACATAACACAGACAAAATAATGAATTCCTGATAGCTGACATGTGCAAAGCACCGGGGTTTATCGTTGTGGGGGTGATAAAGGCAGTTTGTAAAAGGAAAAGGTTTGGGTGAGAGATAGCCCTGCAACTGAGGCTATGGAGTAATTGGTTCAGAAACTCGTGAACTTTAAAACTCTACTGAGAAAAAAAAAGTGAAAGTCCTTGATCTAGATGCAGAAAGTAGTATTAACAATTTGCTCCTAATGAAAAGTGAATGCTTGTTGTGAGATTTTTGAGTAGTGTTTTTTTGGGAAGCTGAATATTTTGCCAGGCAAACTGGAAGACCTCTTGGTAGAAAAGAATGTGGGAAAGATAACGTGAGCAGTGCTAGAAAATAGCTGTTGGAAAGAAGTTAATAATTGTCTGATAGCAAAGCACCTGGTCACTCTACTGCTAACCTCAAAATTAGGATACTCTGAGGAACAGGACACACCTGAGGTCTGTTGGAGGTGGCTTGTCCAGCCTGATTTTGGAAATCTTGCCGGGTTCACGTGACCAAAACTCCAGTTGTGGCCATATCCAGGACTGGAGTTGCAGCAGGAAGACAAGTTCGGGGATGAGTTACAAGGAGACATCTCATCTGACAACCAAAGACTAGAGCCCAGTCTGGATCCTCTTTCATTCCCTCACACCTGTATCAGTGAGTGATACAAAAGAGCTGGTGGGTCACCAGAGGATTCTCTCTCAGAACATCCATCTGGTGCCTGGCATACCAGCACCGTAATTCAGTTTCTGATGTTCTTTGCCATGCAATGCACTTTTGAAATGCCCGTGCATTGATATCCTGAGCCTTGTTCCAGGCTGCCCCCAGTTCCCTGTGGGCTGTGTCTGCCTGGCTGTAAATCAGTGCTCAGCACTGGCGCTGCCTTGTGCCCCTTGTGCTCCTCGGCCCTTGTTTGCCAAGTGACTCATTGTGTGTTTTGCCTTTCAGCTGTGACTCCCAGCACTTATTCTTTAAATACCTGGTGAGGCACTGGCTCTGAACCATTAACACTGTCTCGGTCAAACCCAGCTGTGTGCTTTCTTCTACTCCCTCTTTTTCAACAAACAGCTAATTTAGGACAAGATGAGCAAAAGTATACTTGCTCAGAGCCTGTTAGTTGAGGGGGTTGATTATTTATTTCACTTGATTTGGGAACATCTGATGAACCAAGGTAGTAAATAAGCAAGTGTAGAGAAAGTAATGTTTCATACCTATTTCATACAATGATGATGATTCCCCTACTGACAGGTATCAGATACCTACCTTCCCAAGAGCTTAATTGAATTTTATATCCTCTTCAAAGAAAGCTGATTGAAGACTACAGTGATTTTTCTCTAGCAGGGTGAAATTTTTTCTTTCCTTGGTGAGTCCCTGCAGGTTTGCCACGAAGAACAGGAGCTGAGGAAAGGCCTCAAGCAGAGGGGAGCCAGGCAGGGAACTGCTGAGCTCCATCTCCCTCAGCACTGATGCAGCAGTTGAGAAGAAAACATTGTTTTCTTCTCAGCTGTTTTCTTCTGGTGTTTTATTTTTCACGTAAACCAGGTGCAAATACAAAAAAAAGTACTTAAGACGCCGTTTTTTGTATAGACTTTTCATAGCAACAAGGCTTTTTCCACTGGCACTACTTGTAGATTCATCCAGTTCATGGCAGACCAAAGCATATACAGTGTGCAATGATGTAATTGTAATGGTTTTTTACAATTTCCTATTTTAAAGCAGTTCTGTAAGGGCTCTCAAGGAATTTGTATAGAACGCTTATTATGTAGCAGATTAATTAGGTGGAAGCACTGTGGGTGGAAATGAGCAAAAAGGATTAGAAGAAGAGGGAAAAAAAGGATGTTTGCAGTAATTTAATAACCTGATCTCATGGGATTTACTACTTGTATATAGCAATGTAACTGTTAATATTCACACACAATTATGGCAGTTTGGTAAGGAACAGTAATTTTTAGATTTCATATGCATGATGTTTGTACAGTTTCCAGAGGGGCAGAAAAGGGGTTATTGTGTTTTGTCCTCTTTAATTGTCCCTCCACAGTACTTTCTTTAGTTTTTCTTTGTTTTTTTAAGTACTTTTAACTCAGAGAGCAGGGCTAGAGTGGGTACAACCCAGCCACCTAGAGAGGTCTTTTGTGTGTGCTCTGCATCCAAAACAGATGAGAGACAAGGCAAGCATGGTGCCAGGAAATTCATCATCTCCCAAGTTGTCTCCTGTGCAGGGGAGAAGCTGTCACAGCTGTCAGGCTTGGAGTAGCATTATGACATCCACAGCCATAAAGATCTTTCCCCTTGTCCCTAGAAATTCCCTTAAGTTCAGGTTCAGTATTAAAACACATGGCCTTTCCCTGTTGTAAAAACCACATTTCATGGGTTTTGTATTATAATCTATTCACCTTCTTTTTGTTGAATATCTGAAAAACTTTGTCAGGTCCACAGGGAGTTTTTCCAGTCTTGCACCCTCAGCTGTGAGCAGGAGTTTGGGCTCTGGTCTGATTCCTAACAACATCCTCACTCTAGAAAAGCAAAAGTAAATCTTCTGCTTTTCCTTCCCATGGTGGCTGAGATCTGTCATGTGAGGTGTATTTGGTGCTTTGAGGAAATGGAACAACAGCTTTTCAACCTCAGTTTTTTGCTTTTGCAGATTTGTTAGGTCTTTATCATTATTTGGACACTTTATTTTTCTTGCGGTTCCATGTATCTCTGTATCAGCTGGGCTGTGATAACAAGCTTTAAACTTTGCTACTGTACTCAGACATGCTAAAAACCCACAACTAATATGGCTAAGCTGACTTTTGTGTGAACAGGAAGAAAGTATGAATGTTAGAAATAACAGTCTGTTGTTGCGAGGAAGGGCTTGGGATCCTTCAAGCGTTGTATCAACTGTGAATATCCATCTTTGCCTGGCAGTAAATCCCCAGGTAAAGCAGAGCCATTCTGCTTTTGTCTGGTCTGTTAGGGGAGCACTGCTAACATATGCTGTGGGTATGATCAAGCAGGGCAGGTCTTTAAACATGGATCTGTCATACCAGGTCAGTGGGACGGGATCCACCACCCAGGTGGATCCATTGCAGGTGGTAGGTCCAAGGACCAAAAGGGTTTGTGTTCAGAATATTCATGTTTCACACCAAGAGCTGTAAAAGAATTTAGGATTTAAATTCCTAAATCCTGACGATTTAGGGCAACTCCAGGTCACAGATTTTCTCTAGCCACAAAGAGCTACTTCCTTGGCACCCTGTCCCTTGTCTGCAGAGTGGAAGTTATAGCAGTGCCTTGTCTGTCAAGGTGGCTCTGGGAGCAGCTCATGTTCCAGTTTGTCCGCTCACCATGTCCTCATATGGAGAGGTGTGTGCATACAGCTGACTGGAGAAATGTTGCATCTTCCTTAGTGCTCTTGGCCCATCTTCCAAAAACCAATGTGAGGGATCATCAAACCCCAACAGATCAGTGGGTGCTGCTGCTCTGCCCAAGAGTCAGGCAGTGCTTGGGAAGCAGAGGAATTGGGCTCAGGGAGCAGGGCTGGAGCTGGTCAGGCCTGGGAGTCTGAGGCGCTGGTCCAAGTGTGGGGAATGGTCATCCAGTCCCAGCCACGCTTTGTGTTTGGTGCAGGTTCCCCTTGAGCTGTGAAACTAAAGCTGTTGCTGCTGCGCAAGGTGGGAAACCACAGCATAAATGTCCAAGAAGCTGGGGTTGAAAAAGCCATCTGCACTGCTTATCAGGGTCCTTTTGACAGATGAGGGTGGAAGACTCTTAAGTGCCCCTTCAAATGCCTCTCTGAGCAGGCGGCTGCTATCTGGTGTTCAAGTGGCAGCCCTGCCCCCGGCAAAGCTCCTGCTGACTGCAGGGAAGGTTGGGCTCTGGCAGTCCTGTACCAGCGGGAGCCCCTTGTTCATGGCCTCTCCTCATCCTGGGTTCCCTTCAATAGACAAATAACTTTCTTGAGTGTGCCAGCAGACCATAAACTGAAAGGTTGGGAAATGATGGGAAACGGCTGGTATTTGCCACAAAAGAGGATTTGTCAGAGAGCGCATTTCAAAATCCTGCTGCCAAGATCCTGCTGCTCTGGCATATTCAAAAGCTGCTAAATCCATCGTCTCTCCCTGTGCCTCCCCTGCTCTCTCTTCCTTCCCCCCTTTTTTCTCCTGCACTTTTAACCCTGTTCAGTTTTTTTCTTCTCCACTGCCTCACTCCTTGCTCCTCACACCTGTTTCTCGTGGTACCTGGAAGGGCAGAGCAGCCTCCATGGGAACCTGAGATTGCCATGCTCTGCCCTTCCATTTATTTTACAACAAACCCAAAGCCTACAGAGCAGGCACCTGCTGCTGAAGCAGCCCAGCTGCAGAGGGATGGTCCATGTTGCTGGTTCTCATCTGTGAGTGCAAGGAGCACTGCAGATCTTGGTGATGTTCGCCTGAGTCTGGTCACTTCAGAAAGTCACTTCAGGACCAGGCTGGGGTGTGGGCAGCATCACAGGATGCTCTTGTACAATTCGGTACAAAGGAATTTGGTTGTCCTTCTAAAGAAATAGGGCTATTACTGACATCAGCTGAATAATCTGATCCTCTGAAACCCTTGATTGACAAGTTTTCAAGTATCTGCTCTAATTGTGAGCTGTTTCAGAGTTTCTTTTGCTAGCTCTAAATATCTTGAAGAGAATGAGGTGACAAATCCTGATGGAAATGTTTTGAAGTATCTTCACGATGTAGGGTAATAGTATATCATCCGTTCACTGTGCAGCTCCACATTTCCCTGTACTTCTTACGTCATTCTCAAATTTGCTGATATTTAGGTGTCCATGAAATAACTTTCAGGTAAATTTTGAGGGGCTGGTTGACATTTTCTAAAGACAAGGCCACTCGAAATTCTACCTGTGCTATGCCTAAAATTCGTTTAAGAATTAACTGAACATCAGATAATGATATTCCGAAGGACCTGGGTGTGATCCTGGGTCCTTCAATCCATATCCAATGATCCTATAGCAATACAAGAGAAGAAAGTATTTGTGTGAGGTCAAGAGGCTCTGAGAATAGAGGAATATCGCTATACAAAGCACTTTCCCTAGTGATAAATTTGTACCTTATAACGTGTTATCAACATAATTCAGCAGAGGCAGACACACCTGCCCTTGATTTAGTCAGTTAAGAGTTGTCTGAAGTCCTGTCCTCATCGAGTTGTTAATATTTACAAAGAATCTGTGGGCTGATAAGCTTCTATGCTGTAGTCCAATATATTGCTTTTGCTGCTGGGTGTGTCACTTGCTCTTCATGTTTTGTTAATCTCATTAACCACATTTTACTACATCTGAGTTCTTACCTGCGTTAGCAACGGGCATAAACTGGTTTTTGACAGTGGGTGCAGGGAAATGCCAGGGCACCCATTGACAAATGGTCCTAATTAGCACAGTTCTGTAAATCTTTGCCTGGCAGGGAGTGTTGTATCATTCCATTAGAAGCTGTCAAGATGTACTTTCTGGGGGCATAAATATGTAACTCTTCTTTAATTTTCAGTAATGTGCTCTAGGCATAGCATGCCACAATAGTCTGGCTTGGTTCCTTCATGGATTTCTGGTGGGGGTTTTATCAAGGTGCCTAAAATTTCGCTGTAACATCAGCAGGTTGTAGGAAGGTCATGAGATTGGTCCTGTTTTGCTGCCGGAGATAGTTTCAAGTGGGTAGTTGTATTGATAGTCTGGTACATGATTAAATATTTTTATTGGTTATTTTAGAGTCAAGCTGCCTTCTCTCTCTGTAGACCTGGAACTGACGAGCAGGGTGTGCTGGGGACAGCATCTTGCCCAACATTTGATCATGCTGGGACAGAGAATTAATTATGGGCAGTACCAGGAGTGCGAGTTGAGGTTCAGCATGAGTAGGCTCTGATGCAGATTTTCATTATTTCCATTTGCATTTACCCAGATTGATTCAAGTTCTTCTTCATATCTGCCAGAGAGAAAAATCCTGTTTAGAGGGTAGAATAGGAAGCGCAGGATCTGTCTGCTGCTTTTGTTTAATTTTTCTTCATAGTGGAAAAGTACTTGAGATGAGAGTTTCCTATATTATCCTCCTGGGGAATAAACAAACCTTTTGCCAAAAACTGTTCAGCCCCATTGACCCTGGGTGGTTTAAGTTTATGTATTGAAATTATGCCAAAAACCACCAGTCCAGAAACCCCCTCTGTAGCTGAGGTCAGATTAAATGCAAGTTGAGCCTCCCCATCCCAACAGCCACGTCCTCCTCCTGGTGGGAACCCACATGGACATGCCAGATACAGCGCTGGGTATTTGGCTGGCAGATAGTGGGGATGGTGGGACATCTGGAGCCGGGGCTGTCTGCCCTGGGATTGCTGTATCGTCTGGTGGTCGTTGTGAAACCAAACAGGAACAGTCATAATTCAAACCGCCGCTCCTGCTATCTGGAGTTGTCACCTCTGGGGTAGGCTGACTCTCAGAGGGCTTGGGAAAGTGATCCTGAAGGTCAAGGGGAGACTTGGTTGGTGCAGATGAGGTGATAATGGACTCTGTGGAAGGAGGGGGAGGACGTTTGAGGCTTTTATTATCCCTGAAGCCGTGAATCATCCCAAATGCTAATCCTGGGGCGTGCAGTCAGCAGATCCAGGCTGCTGCGTGCCAGCCTGCACTGTCTGAAGGCATCCAGCGTGCAAGGAGCTGTGCCCTGTTTTTCCCAGGTCTTCTACATTTTTCTATGATTGTTTAATGCTTCATCTTAAAATTATGCAGGGGGAAAGAAAATCCTCATAATGCTTCTCAGAGTGTTTCAGGCCTTATAAGTCCATTTTGATGGACTTCTCCCAGTGCATGTGGATGGGATGGTGTATCTGAACCTCAGGGTGTGAGATTGGGTCCCTTCAGGAAGACAAGTCCCAATGGGGCAAATTTTATCTCATAAAATCAATAAATAATAACATGAAATTGGATGAGTTTAGAGGTTGGCAGACGAAGAGAGAAGGCCCGGCTCTAGTCCCAGCTCTGTGGCCTCTGCCTGCTGATGGTCTGCAGCAGGGCTGTGGTTCTGGGTCAGTGCTGCAGGGACATGTCCCCTGTCGTGGCACAGACGTGATGACAGCCCTTTGATCACCCTGTGTCCCTGCTCAGGGGCAGGTTTGCTGGCTGGCCCTCAAAATTTAAATTTAGCGGTAGACATTTTCATATTGATGAGCTGCTACTCATCACTCAAGCTTAACTAGCACCCTTGTTTTTGGCATTGATGAGGATAAAATTGCTACTCAGATCTAGAGAGGCGAGGGGCCCAGAAACCAAACAGGAAGGCAAGTAGTGCTGTTGGAGGCCACGAGTGTTGCAAGAGGTGGCATTTCAGAGCATGGGAGATGCAGCTGCCAGGATCTGTGGCATTTCTGCAGACTCTTGGTGATGAGGAGGCTCCTGGACCTGTAATGATTGGTGAAGGAGCGTTTGGGACCTCTCCACCCATGTGTAGTGGTGACAGCTGGGGTGTCAGCTGTCCCCCGTGCCTGGCTGCCTCTGCCAGAGCTCAGGCCTGGCCTCCCAGCATCAGGCCTCTTATTGCCTCGGCCCTTACAACCAGGTTTCTAAATAGGGGTTTGATGACCACCCATTAGACCTCTGATTATGAATACTGCGGGGCTGAGAATCTACAGTTACAGAAACAGCCCTTTTGTTTGGTAAAAATGAGCTATTTTGTTATTACTTCCTTCCAAAACCTCTCCTACTTCACTGTATTTCCCTGCCAACTCTGCCTGCTAGAGCAGCCATTGCAGTGATGAGTCAGGTTTAAAAATAGGAGGAAAATTGTGTTTTAATAATCCATTACCCTGTGAGTCTATGATTGAAGTTGGACAGGACCTTAGGAGGTCATCTGGCCAAACCTCCAGCTCCAAGAGGGAGTTTGGGCCAGGTTGCTCTAAGGCTTGTTTTTTTAGTTTTGGGTGGGTTTTTTATGCTTTGCTCTGGTTTCTGAGGCCTTGGAAGAGCATGGTCTGTCTCCATTTCCATGTGACCCTACAAAACCCCTGGTTATCTACCTTCTGTCTGCAAGCTGAGATGTCCTGCAGCCTTTTGATCCCATCAATATGGGCTTGTGAAGGGGTGACTGAAACTCAGCTTTTGTGAGCGTTTGCTGTAATTGAGCGCTGGAAGGAGAGATCCTGGTTTTCTACCCAGCTGTCCCAGTTTGTGGCACTTGGGTGCTGGCCAGCATGCAAAGAAAAATGGATATTCCTGGCAGAAGAGTGCAGCAACCAGTGCTCCTCGGCGCTAATTGACCCCTTCTTGGCAGCTTCATCAAAGACATTGAAGAATAAATAGGCTGTTGATTGAACTGTTTCCTCGTCCCCAGAGGTGGTCCCCCTCACTCAGGGCTGAGCCTCATTGTCAGCGCTGGGGAAGGGCTTTGCAGAGCGATTAGCCCGTGCTCCCGAGGAACAAAAAAACCTTTCATCTCCTGCACTTTCCGTGTGGCATCTGGGAGATGGGATCGTGGGAGGGGGGGGTTGCTGTGTCCTGGAGTGCAGAGCTCCATCCACAGTGCCCATGGATCTACTCTAGGGATGTGAAGGGTGTGGAATTTGACAGAAGAAGGGTTGAGGGGGGCATAGCTCTGATGAAAACTCTGATAGCTCAATCTGGTGAAAACAGAAGTTGGGAGCAGAAAAATACCTTCAAGGAAAGCCTGGACAAAGTTGAGGCAAATGCTGATGGACGTGACTGATGCATTCTTTGCATAGAAAAGTCTTGTTGGTGCTTGCTGGTGCTGCTGCAAAGGCACGCAGAAATCCTGCCAAAATGGGGCGTGCACGTTTCAGCTGATTAATTAATGGACTGTGTGAGGAGAAAATATGAACCATTTTACTGATACCTGTAAATAGGTTTTAAAATATTCTGCTGGATTTTTGTCATGACAAATTGCATTCACATACTTCAACCCCGCTGTGTTTCATTCCAGGCTGGGCCTAGAATCCAGAATATTTGAACTTTCTATACAGTGGGCAGTCCAGGAGAACTGTTCTCACTGAAAATAGTTTAAAGCATCTGAACTGAAACCCTTTGTTTTGAATCAGGTCATTGTTAAACTGTGCGATTTAACAAATACCACGCTGCTTCATGAAATGTATTGTCTAGAGGAAGGTCTTTAGGGAAAGACAGAGCAAAACTTAGCACTACAAGCCTTGCTTTTGGGCAGAGGCTTTCCTTCTGCAGCTGTTTCAGGCCTCATTCTCCACTCAGCAAATAGAGTGAGGGTGTGCAAGATAAATATTGATACAGTAGTGGCCTGAGCATCACGTGTGTGCATAATGAGCCTGCATGACACCATATCCATCACTGTCATGTGAGAGGGCCTCTAGAGTTACGTTGCTATGACAGCCTTACATGGGGCAACATGCCACGTTCTTGAGTAGCAAATACAGCCCTTCCTTCTGCCCAAACTGGTGAGTCCATCTCTGATTCTCTAGCACTGACTCTGGGCCATTTTTGGTTTTTCAGTGATGAGAACACTAGAAAAGACTTGAAGACGCTGCCCGTCTTTCCTACCAAGACACTGCAGGAGCATCCATCACTTGCTTACTGGTGAGCTGTTTAATTTAAAATGTAAATCATTGCTATGAATGATAACAACATGATCACTTTTAAGCAGTTTGCAAACTCTTCTGTAAGTTTTCAGCCCAGGACATGGAGTTAATTGCTCATGTTCAAGCATTTCCAGTTTTTAGAAGGTTATAAATTATGCAAGATCTAATGCAAATTCCTCCTTGAAAGTTTGCTGAAATTAAATTGCTGTGTCAGAAACTGCTGGATCAGAATATGTGGGGACCCTGCAATAGAAGGAGCTGAAATTTGAACTCCAGCCAAGCCTGGGTTTGCAGAGAGCACCTCGGTCTTTGTCTGTCACACAGTGGAACCTTTGTGGTTGGCTGACCTTTGGCTGCCAGCTGCCCACCCAGCTCCTGTCAAGAGGACAGAGGAAGAAAATTATCTAGAAAGGCTGGAAAGAGAAAGGCAGTTCCAATTCTGGGTCTTGAATTTGCTGTAAAGGAACACAGCATTTAGGATGAATCAGTGATATTGTTTCCTTAGAATTGATGCCCTTTGTGCAAATCTAACTCCTTCATTTGCTTTGGTTTTTTAGGCTTGATGTGTACATGATGGATTTTCAAGTATACCATGCTTGCTTATTATTATTTGTTTGTCTCAGAATGAATTCTTCTGTATTTTTCTTTGCTTTCAAGTGTCTGACACATAAATGCATATTTTATTTCACATTCCTCCAAAACAAAATGTTGAGATATGTAACAGGAAAAATGCAAAAAGGTCATTGCTGACAAATGTGTAATTTTTTTCACCTATGAAATGTCAGTGGGGAAAAATCCACTGGAATGAAAACAGCTCTGGTTAAACGTCTTCTGTCTTAGATATGGAGCATTAACCAGCCTTTGAAGTTTGGGTCCTTTAGAACGTTAAGATGAATTTATACAATTAGCACCATTATTCTGCAGCAGCATCTGCAGCAGAACAGGCTGATCCGAAATGATTCGTTAATTAGTCTGGAAGGCAGGATGCGATGGTGGGGACCAGCCAGACAGCTCCACACTGCTTAATGAAGGGTGGGAAAGAAATCAGCAAGAACCAGAATGTAAACCAGAGCAAGAAACATGCAGAGGGACCCTGCTCTGCATGCTGAGCAGGTGGCTGAGCTTTGACAAATGCTGTCACACATGAACAAAGTCACTGAGCCTCTAAATTGGGTTTTGTGCTTGGTTTGCAGTGAGGACAGAGTAATTGAGCATTATACACAAATTAAAGGTCTGACCAGAGGACAAGCCATTGTTCAGTGAGTATGACACTTGTTAATTTGTGAAGATGATATTTTTACTTTTCTCCTGTTCTTTTTTTTTTGTTTAGAAGTGGCAGGGCGGGCTGTTTGGGTCATTATTGCCTGCAAACAATGTCATTTGTATCTGTCAGATTCTCCTTTTATTGAGTTACGTTGCAAAGTGGAATTATTTGAAGTTTCACATTTCACAGGCTTGCAGTTCAGCATTTGCGTAGTCATTTGGGTACCTCAAATACAAAAGAAATTGTTTGGATCTTACTTTATTGGAACACTCTTCTCCATACCTTGCTTGCCATCAATTAATTTTCACTCCAAACTGTTAAGGGCAAGTATTACTCTAATTTCTGTAAGAAATTCTGAAATGTTCAGAACTTGGCTTTTGAAACATCAAGGTCTTCCAAGTTGCACACTGAGCCTGTGGAATTGTATTTTTCTTTTACCATTAATATTTACTGGTTTTCCTACAAGCAAAAGCAGTAGGATGTGTTATGAGATGTTTGAGATGATGGCCATGGCTGCATGGTGCAGGCTCCTTGCAGTTTCTCATGTACCTCAATGCCTGTAAATCTGTCTCAATAAACCGTGGTCTTTTCTCAGTAGGAACAAGGGAAAAATGGTCCATTCAGTGGTTTTTTGAATTGCCTCATGAAACAGTTGTACAACGGCATAAACACTTTTATTTGGAGCCTATCCTTTTAACCAGAGCTCCATAATGGAATAATTATAGGCAGGTCTTTACTGCCAACATTTCCCAAAAGGCTCACATGTTCAGTTCAGAATTTTTGCTTTCAGTTCTGTGATTTTCTGATAAGAGATTGAATGTTCTGTTGTATGAGAGATTTTCCTTTTGCTTTAGCTAGGCCAAAATACCCCATCTTTCCCCAAGCCAAGATGCTAATATTTTTCTGAAAACATGGGCGTTCAATTATTAAGGCCTTCAAAATATGCAAATGATAAATGACGTGTCCTGGATGTATGTGTGAAAAAAATATGTTAATAGCTATTATTCCCTCCAGAGAAAATCATCTGATATGCTATAAATCTGTCTGCAGGTACATGAAAGTGGTAGAAGCTTTGCCAACATATGGAGTTCATTACTATGGAGTAAAGGTCAGTAACTGCCTATAGATAATGTGATTGCTGAGCTTATTATGTGGGATTGCATTCCTAAAGGAGCAGTTGGATGATTCAGTGCCCTTCTATCAGTATGAAACCCCACATTTTTCAACCTCTGTAGTTTCTCCTCATTCAATATAGTTTAAGAATGGTTTCCAGAGAGCAGAAAGGAATCTGTGTAAAACCTTATGTAATCCTATCAGGAGCTAAATTCCTATCATCTTAATTAAACTGGGTATCACTTATAGACCCGAAGCAGTTAATAGTTTCCCCCGAGACATTAATCAAGATTAGAAAAACAAAATGTGGAGAAGACTCCTCCTAAGTGGCAAGTGATTAGTGGTACGTGCTTGGAGTGGGGCAATGCTGAGAAATACTTTTGCAGAGTGATGGAAATACACCATTTATTCCCATTTGTAGAGCAGAGCCGGGGCCAAAATGTTTTGTGCCGAAGAGCTCAGCAGAGATGATGTCTCCTTACTTTTGAGTCATGGCCATGACTGTGGTATCTGAGATGATGTCTTACGCTGTTCTTTCCTCCTGTGGCTGTCCATGCCTGAATTTAGTGGATGCAGTCATTGGCCACATTTTTTTTCTGTCCCCTGTCCTTCCCCTTCACAGCCACTCCTCCAGCCAGTGACACTCGGTTGTTTCAGCAGCACTGTCGCTTTTCTGTCCACATTGCACAGCCACCACTTGGTTTTGTGCCTCTGCCTCAGAAGGCAGAGGGAGAAAGTTTCCACATTCACCCCAGCAATCCACTTCACCTCAATTTGTTTGCCAGAAAATCTTGGTTCTGTACCTACTTGTACTTGTCACAGAGTGAAAAGGGCTGTACTCTTGGAATTGCCTAATTCTTAAGTAGCTCTTGGTTGACGTAGGCATCCATTTTTCAGGATAAACAAGGAATCCCGTGGTGGCTTGGAATAAGTTACAAAGGAATCGGCCAGTACGACTTACAAGACAAAGTTAAGCCCAGAAAAGTAAGTTTTTTTGCATCTGATTTTTTGTGGGGGGAACTTGGTGTGGTATGTTATGTCAGAATGTACTCTTTTAAGCTGTTGCTTATTAGACTGGTGGGCAGAAGACCAAAGGCTGGAGGCAGAAGGAGATCTCTGCTGGCACTGAGGCAGGAAATTTCTCCCTCTCCTAGACAGTGGAAACTGCCTTTGGGAGCTTTGGCTCACATGTCTTGAGTTTGGTGGTCTCAGGATGGGAATTTTTCAGCCCCTAGGAATAACTACAGAAATACGAAGCAGTTGTGTTTCTGCAAGGCCTTGTACTTGGGCAGTGTTTTCACTTCTGTAGGTGATTTTTTCGGCGTGATGTGTAAAAGGCTTCACTGATACCGGCAGAATACAAGGGGAACTGCATGCAATTGCAGGCTTGTAGGGGCAACTGTGTGTTTCCATGAATTCTAAGGGGGAATTGAGAATAAATGCCAAGTACTGGAGATAGCTCTTCTCCTTTTCCAACCCATTGCTTCCCAGTGAGTCTGCTGCAAAGTGAACTCTACCCACACCCTCCTGTGCTGTTTGAACAGGACAGAGGGTCCTGCCTTGCCCTGCTGGCTCCCTCGGAGCTCCCAGCAGAGAGCCTAGACAGCAGCCTTGGAAACCCACCATGCATCCAACACATGGGATGGGGGAGCTTCCCCCATCCTGCAGCCACATGTGTGTCCTTGTGACAGGACTGAGCCCTGGAAGTCTTTGTAGGGTTCTTCAACCCCCATGACTGGTGGAAGAGCCAGTGCTGCTCATGCTGGAGCCATGCTGCTAGGCCAGGGCTGTCGTTGTTTGTGGTCATGTCTTCACATCTAAGCCATGAGGGGATGGAGACCTGGGAGTTTGCTGTTCTTTCCCCAGGAACGATCTGGGCAGGGGTTCTCATGAAATTGTGCTCCCTGCCAGGGGATTTTTATATTTGCAAAATGATACTGTTTAGTGTATTGATGCCAAAAAGCACAGCTTAACAAAACTTCCTTGTTAAAGAGTAATCCCCCTTGAAGCTTCCAGCTTGATCTCTTTTTCCAGGGCAGGCTATGACTTTGGTTTTTTGGTGTATTTATGTACCTGTGTGTCCAAGGGTGAGCTCTCATGTCCTTCCTTTGCTTGGTTTAGTAAAATACAGAGTTTCATCCCAGGTGTCTCTTCCCATGCCTGCACTAAAAACAACACAAGAGGAACTCTTTGGAAATCAAGTCAGCTTGATGAAGCCCTTGAATGTCAAAGGAGAGCATTGAGGAGGTCCTCTTCCCCTTGAGCACTTCCCTGATTTTAGGCAACATTTATAAGATTTTCCAGCCAGGAAAGGATCATTCTGCAGCCAAGATGTCCAGCTGTGACCAGCAATGCTCTCCAAGAAGATGGAGCCTGCCTGGCTGGATGCATTGCTTTGCCAAGCATTTTTTATGCTTGTGGGATTTCAGTTTACAACATCAACCAGGCAGATTAAGAAAATTTTTTAAGATCAGCAGGGCCCAGATACCAAGTCACACCCTGCTACAGTTAGTTATGAGGCATTGGCTTTGAATGCAGCAGGAGTTGTGATTAAGAAAAATAAAATAAAAACCAGAGGTCATCTCTGCAGTGGACATGTTACAATGGAAATGAGAATAGTTGTTGACTTTACTGAAATTATAATTATATAACAGAGGATGGAGATTAAAAGGGAAGGTGAGAGGGAGGAGCCTAAATACAGGTGGAAGGTGTAATTCCAAAAAGCTCATTGAAACGGATGGATATGGCTGTAGTACCCTTAAGGATTTGTCTGGTGTCAGTGCTAAGGGACAAAAATGATCTAAGCCACAGCTTGTCCTGAGCCGTGGCTGCCTGGAATATGTGGCTAAGTATGCAGACAGTTTCTTTATATGAAAAATGTTTCAGGGTTTGAAATACAAAGTGCACTTTAGATAAGTGATTGGAATCGGATCACTTTTGGGGGAACAAGCAGGCATCAGATCTAGAGGGGCACCCACATCTGACTTGGGTTTGGAATTAAAATGCTGCTGCTTATTTCAGTGTACCTACAGCCCTGCTGCCTGTGATGCAGCAGGCAGAAGTTCCTTTTAATCAGTATTGTTGTTTTTTCATATTTATGAATGTATCATAATTTATTTCAGAGAGAGAAGAGTATATGCAGCTTGCCTGAATCTCCCAGGAGTCTCTCTCTGGAGCACCAGGCAGGAGGGGAATAGGCATGTAAACTATTCCTGTCGAAGGTGCTACTTTTGCTGGATTTAGCAGAGTTTTCTTGCTCTGCTTTTTGGGAATGCAGCCAAACTCACAACTACCATGTGCTGGCGTTATCCAGCTGTTTATACTGTGGATCAAAACTGCTGTTGTGTTTATCCTTAGCCATCTGGGAAAGAGCATCCTCATTATGCTCCACTTCTCCAGTTGGTGATGTTTAAATATACATGCAGCTGATTAATAAATAGAGAATAATAGAAGGGAAAGGCTGAGTTCAAGTCTAATGAAAACCAAGTTGGCCTTCCCGAATTTTAAAGCTGCGAGTGACCTCTGGGTGTGCAAACCTCTCTGACACTGGTTGTGGTGGGAAAGCTGCAGCATTTCAGATGGGAGGCTTTTAACAGGAATTGGTGCCTGTGCCCCAGTGAATTCACACCAGGGGGATTTATTCTGCTCCCCATAGCTTTTCTGCAGTGTTGATGACTGCTGTCACATGTATTTGCTTCACTATAGAATCATAGGCATTTCTCAAGAGCTAAGTCCATATTTAGAATAAAATTTTGCTATTAATAACAGAAATAAAATATATATTAGCTGCACCCATCAATGGAGGGTCCATCAAATCTAAAGAAATATAACCACCCTCCTCAAAAAGTGGAATCTTTTGGCTTCATCCAAGTAGGTCTTCAGGCAGAGATACCTAAATATGAGCCTTGGAGCGCAGTGGTTATCCCAAGGTTTTGTTATTGGATCAACATTTGCACGAAGTCCAAGGCTGTGAGCTCCTCACAGGAAGCAACTTGCAGGAGAGTCCTGGATGAAGCAATCTCCAGATCCCTATCACCCAGCCCTGCCAGTGCTCCATCATCACCTTCTGTGAGGGGAGCGTGCAGTGTCGGAGAGACTGGTGTGTGACTCGGGGCTGGACCAGGAGAACCTGCCCTGGCTGTCTCTGTAGAGCTGGCTGGGGAGGTTTGGCTCCAGCTATTAATATTTTGCTGGTTGACCTGAGATGGTTTGGACAAGGGAGTTTTGTTGCTCCAAGTCACTCCTGGGACCTTATATTGCTTCGGGAGCAGTTTCTAGCAAAGCCCAAGTGTTATCCCTTGCCCAGGACTGCCAGCTGAGGCACTGAGGGAAGCACTGTGCCCCAGCTCCCTAACAGACTGAAAAGGGAGAATCATTTTATGTGTCATTTATGAAAATTGTAGATAAAAACAGTGGCTCCACACTGGCTGGAGGTTACACTGAGCTCACTTGATTATGATCCTGAAGTCTCACAGGGCATTAAAACAGACTGGGTTTGGCAACCCTTGCTCAGATTTGAGCTCAGACCTGGGATTAGCTCTGCAGTCCTGCTGCTTTGTAAACATATTCTCTTTCAGCTGCAGTTAATACTGAGAGACACCTCCTGCTTGGAGAAGTGCCTCCTGCTTGCTGTGGGGTGGCATGCCAAGATCCTGTCCCTGGTATCCTCTGAATCAATTAGGAAAAATATAAAACACATCCAAGGACTTTGTTTGTCATTTCAAGCCAGAATAGATCTCCCTTTATCTCTACCCCTTTCTTCTCACTGGTGAGAAAAACAATGTCTGTCTTGTTAATGGAGGATGTATTAGGGCACAAGTTGAGTTTATTCCGTGTTCAGCCAATATGTGGGGATCCTCTGAGCACTGGAGAAGGCTCTTTGACTTGTTCTCCTACTTCATTGTGTTTGTGTGGGTTACTCCCTTGCGATAAATTAACTACATTATCTGAAGAGAAGAGCTAATCTCGCTATGGTATTGTTTCAAATGTCCAAGAATATCGGTTCTACTGCTTGACATCCTGACTGCATTGTGTTCTCACAAGTGTTTTTGTTAGCATATTGGAAATGGGTCATGTTTATCATAGGATGGTGTGGGCTGGAAGGAACCTGCAAGATCATCTCCTTTCAACCCCCCTGCCATGGGCAGGGACACCTTCCACTATCTCAGGTTTCTCCAAGCCCTGTCTATCCTGGCTGTGGACACTTCCAGGGATCCAGGGGCAGCCACAGTTTCTCTGGGCAACCTGTGCCAGGGCCTCACCACCCTCAAAATATCCCTGGCTGGATTTAATTCTCCCAGGGCTTTTGCTTTCCAGACCAGACCCCTGGCTGCTCAGACAATTTCTCTGTTTCTCCCACCCTCGGTAGGGATTTTTTTTGTGCATGTTTGAGTTTGTCCAGGAGCTCTTCATCCTTGCAAGCCTCCTTATGCTTTTGCCTGACTTTCTCTTTGTTGGGATGCATTGCTCCTGAGCTCTGAGGAGGAGGTATTATGATATTTCTTAATTCAACATATGCTAAGAGTTGATGTTGAAAGTTTTCCCTTACAGAACATTTACTTCATGTAAATGTGCTGTCCTGCTTTGCTGAATAGTTCAGAACACAGCAGCATTGGAACAGCCTTCTCAGCAGGCAGCTCTAATTAGGCAGAGATTTCTTTTATGGTGTTTATTTCTCACCAAGCCATTGATTTAGATAGAAGATACTGAGCCCATGTAATTACTTAAAATAAACACAGCTTTTACAAGACTGCTCTGAAATTCAGTTCTTTCCAGATGTGCAAAAAGTTGCTTGAACGTCACGTGCCACAAAACAGAAACGTTTTGGGGCAGTTTGATGTTGAGACATCCCTTGGTCTTATGATGCCAGTACTAGTGAGAACCAGGCAAAAAAAGGATCATAAAGTATTAGAAAAAATATGATATAAGAGATTTTTAGAGGGCTGTCTTAATATTTAAGGGATGAAGGATGCCTGCAGGTGAGCTCTGCCAAATTATGCTGGCAGAGAGAGGAGCTGTCTGCCTCCTTCCCTCAGAAGTTGCTGCAGGTGGGGCAGTTTGGCTCTCCTGCCATCTCCTCAAATGGCTCTCTCCATGGGCAGGCGCAGCAGTGTAACACAGAAGGATTCCAGCTGAAGGCAGGATGCCAGGCAGCCGAGTGCAGTGGAGGGGCTGAAACACAGCCCTGCTCCCAGCGCTGCTGCCAGGGTGGTAATTTCCCTCTTCGGGTGGGGTGCATTCCTGTGGGCAGAAATCTTTTATGTTTCCTTGCTCTGAATTGCCAGATTTGTCTTCAGATTGCTGTTCCCAGCCAGCTCCCGAGGTGCTGGTTGCTGAGCCTCCTTGCAGGCACCGCACGTACCACAAGGTGCTTTGGAAGTGCTTCCCGAGGGAAAGGCTGCTGCAAACACTGTGGCATGGCTTGCACTTCCATGCTGACCTTAACCAAAGACCCCTTGGGTGGAAAGTCAGAGATTTGGGTAATTTAACTCTTGGTCAGAATTTGTCACTAACCTTAGAAACATCCCAATTATGACACGTGCTGTGCCTGGGGCTGATGGAGCAGCGTGTGGCCACATAGCCCTGCACTCAGCTGCTCTCCACATTTTCACCTCCTTGCAAAAAAAAACTTGAAAAAAATATGAAAATGTTATTTTTTTTAAACAAAATCCATCAGGTTCACAGGAATGTTGAGCCAGAAGCCCCTGAGCAGCTCTCTTGCATGTCTCGGGGCAGGAGTTCTGCCAGCTCCTGCCTGCAATCCTGATGGGGCCGTTTTTCTGAGCCAGTTTGCTCCTGCTATCAGGCCCGGACAAACTTGCATTTTATTCAAAACTGAATGCAAGATCAGCCAGGTAAAAAACTAGCTGCTTCTTTTAAGGTGTTTCAACATTTGGGCATCCCATGTCTCTTAGACTATTGCAGTTCTTTTTGTGCGGGAAGGAGGGCGATTCCTTTTCGTTCAATGTTCCTTGGTATCTGGAATTGAATCACAGGAAATGCAGGAAACCTAAACTCGTGGCCTGGAAAAGCAGCAGCTGGGTGGTAGGAGTCTGGCTGGTGCACAGAGGTGCCTGGGTAATGGGATGTGATCAGAGCTCCACCTCTGCCTTCGACAAAAAAATCCCAGAAAAGAAACCTTGACCAGGTCTAATTCTTCCCCAAGAGTCAGACAGGCAGCCCCTGGGATGCTCAGGAGGAGTTTTCAGGAGCATTTAAGGATCTGACAACCTGCATGGATGGGAAGGCTATTAAGAAAACATTAATTAGCTCAGGTGGACTTAATCATCTGGGTAAAGGGAACATACATTGCAAAACTTCCACAAAAACATTTTAATTATTCCTAATTGTTCTTCCAGCCCTCAAAAACCAGTTCCAGATTTTTTTTTCCACTCTTTTGTCTTTAAATATACATGTAGTTTAGGTAAGATTGAAATTAGGAATTATTTAGGAACATGTCTGTACAAGGTAGGGAGTATTTCAAGGGAGCAGGATATCTCTAGTGCAGTGATGGTTTCCTGAGTGCTGCCTTTTGACCACTAGTTAGAAAAATTTCGGTTAAAGAAAGTTACCACTTTATTGCTTTTCTTTGTCCTTGTTTGTATGGAGTCGATTTTTCCCCTCTTGTCTTTATGAATTCAAGCATGTTAGGCAGAAACTTGTAATATTTTCATTCAGGATTATTTTTATATGCATCTATATAAATATTATTAGCTCTCAACTTATTCTGAAGCTGTTCATTTAATCATCAGCCTTTTTTACAATGACCTGAGTTAGGAGGGTTGGTCAGATGAGGTGATTTCTAAGGACCTTATATTGTTCTTAAGTGAGATAGTTTGAGGACAGGGCATTTTTCAGTCTACAAGAGCAAAGATGTGTCTTGCGTACAATGCCAATTCCCATCTCTCCTGCTGTGGAGCAGCAGAGGGGGGAGCTGGAGTTATCCCAGACTTTGGTGAAGGAGGCAGAGATGTCTTTGTGCTGAATGTACCCAGCTGCGAATGCTTGGGGTGCCTGTCAGCTCCTTTTTGGGCTGGGATGGATCTCACAGGGTGGGGAGGAAATGGGGCAAAGCTCTACCCACATCCTGAGGCAATTCCATGCAGGTTTTCTTAAAAAGGCAAAGGCTTTTCTTCCCCTTCTCGGCACTGCAAGTGATCCTGGTCTCGGATTTGCACAGGCTGACGGAAGGGTCCGCCCTGTGTCCCTCTGCCTGGGCAGGAGGCTGCTCCAGGTGCTGGGGCTGCTGCATTTTGTCCTCCTGCCAAACGCGAGCCTCCCCACCTTCGGGCAGGTGCCCACTTCTCCCGCAGCCCTCAGGAATGTCGAGCGCGTCCGGAGGGGGAAAACCCGAAGGAAGTGATAAAGGGGACGGGGAGTCGTCACCCGCCACGATAAGAGGCAGCAAGGCAGTTTTTTTCCAGGGGTCATGTTTGAAGCCCGCCCGTGGTTTTTACGAGCGTGGGAGCGGGCGGCCGGGAGCGCCGGGATGATGCTTCTGGTCGAACCTGTTGCCTCTGGGTGTGAGTCAAGGCTGGCGGGGCCCGGACACGGCACCGCGGGGACCCCGAGCAACCCCCTCGCCACTGCCCCCGCCTCGGCCCCCACAGGCACTCGAGGTGCTCCAAGGGGGGGGGGTGAAGCCCCTCAGCAGAATCCTCCTTGTTCCCTCCGCTGCTGGGTTTTGCTTTTATCTGGGGAAAGAAAGGGATGTGGGAGGTGTCGCGGCGGGTGGGTGGTGATGTCAGGCGTGTGTCAGCAGTGGGAGGCGAAGCTGCCAAGGCAGAGCAGCACGACGGAGGGACGGCACGGCCGCCTCGGCTCGGCCCTGCCCATGTCACCCCTGACACGGCCCGGCGGGGCCGGGAAGCCGCGATCGGCACCGGGG
This sequence comes from Lanius collurio, assembly GCA_020086605.1. Lineage (NCBI taxonomy): Eukaryota > Metazoa > Chordata > Aves > Passeriformes > Laniidae > Lanius > Lanius collurio. The sequence goes on along the minus strand of JACBWW010000009.1, from coordinate 13,343,723 downwards.
CTGCGGCGAGGTGAGTGCGGGACGCGGGGAGGCAGCCGGGGCTGCGCCGGGATCCCGGCTGGGATCCCTGCTGGAGCACCCACGGGCGCTATTTCTCAGTGTCCTTACAGACCGCTTGGGCTGTTCCCTTTTGCGTTTTTTTTTTAAATGTATTTATTTTCAAAGTTCAGCGCAGAGTTGTAAAGAGGCGCTCCTGGCGGCAGTGTGACTGGCAGGAGGGCTGAAAGACAAACATAAACTTATTTAAGCAGCAGAGTGGAACTTCCACAATCGTCTAGAAAATAATTTATTAATTTTAAGTAAATTACATTTCCAGTTGGCTTCACTTTTTCTACAGCAGGTTCTAATAGTCAGTTGTAGTCCTAGAAAGGAAAGTTTCAATTAAACAAAGGGAAAGGCTGCTTAAAGAGCCACTTTTCCCCCAAAAAACAAATGTGATGGGTTATGTTTCACTGTGTTATAAGTGTTTCAGATGCAGCACAGTGTAATACATAATTTTTTACAAAACCTGAAATCCTTCTGTAGGGGGAGGGAGCACGACAAGTCAGATTTTGGCAGAGGCCAATGGGAATGTTGTGTGTCCTGGGAGTTTCTGGTGTGATGACTGCACCCATGAAGGCTTTGAAAAAACTCCAGTGGGGAAAGAAGGGAGTTGCTGTGATGGTCTGGGTACCTCAGCTGAATCCCTGGTATCAGAGGCTGGTCTCTCACTGGACCCTGTCCCTGCCTGCCCAGTTGGATGGAGGTACCTCCAGTACCTTTGTGTGGGCTGCAGCTCTGGAAAGCAGCTGATGTAAACTCCAGTGTGCTGCTGCACCTGTGCACCCCATCATGGTCAGGGGGACATCCCTGGGGACACCCTGTGGGTCCCCATGTGCATCCAGGCACTCTGGCACTGCTGGAGAGGGGGCAGGACGTGGTGCTGCTGAAACCTGTGCTGAGGGGCCGGGGTGCAGCCTGGGCTGGGCTGGGAGGATGGCTCATCCCCAAGAGGTAGCTGGTGCTGCTGCGAAAGGAGAGCAAATTCGTATGAAATTCTGATTCCACGAGTGCAGCTGCCAAGCCTTGACTGACTTTGATCACTTCTCCCAGCTGGCACTTTGCAGGAACTATGTGGGTTTCTAGCAGGAGTATATGCTGGGGGTGGCTTCCTCCTGTAGCTGCTGTTATTCTGTACATGTACATGTACCCCTGCTCCAAAATGTCATGCTGGATGTCTTAGTGTCTTCACAAGAGAAAAGTCTTGTTTTTTCCAAGCTGCTGCCATTCCCTGGGGATGTTCTGACTCAGGGAAGTAGACCATAGTTGTCTATACAATCTTTGTAAAGAGATTTTTGCGTTTATTCAGAGAGAAAATTACCTGCCCTGCCAAGATCTCTGGGAACTTCTAGCAGTGAAATTAAATGTGCTATTGGTGGAAGCAGGCGTTGTCATTGGCAAAGTCTTCAATTTGCTACATATTGTCTGTAAGAGTGTGAAATTACTGAGGGGCATCCTATATTTATGTGCTTCTTTTAATTGACATTATGAGTGTAGTTATTGCTCAGTCCATGCCATAGCTGAAGATACACAAGAATTGTAATTTGCTGAAATTATATCACCTTGGGGAAAGAGGACTAGTGATTGTTCAGTGACCATGTTCTGCTTCTCTCTCCCAATTCTCGTAGCTATTTCAATGGAAACAACTGGAAAATCTCTATTTCCGTGAGAAGAAATTTGCTGTGGAAGTACATGATCCTCGAAGGTGAGGCTGGGATTGAGGCTGTCAATGGGGTTAATCTTTACCCAGAGTGGGAACTCATCATCATGTGTTAGTGAATGGGGTGGGAGGTGCCTCAGAGCTAACACATGAGTTTACTCTGGGCTTTGGGTCTGATCCTGATCAGGGTTTGGCAGGGCAGACCAGGGCTGTCAGAGCTCTGAGTGTCCTCTCAGATTCCTTGTGTGTCCATTCAGGGAGTTTCTGGAGCAGAAGGAGGACTGTTTGTCATAGCCAGATTTGCAGCAGCACTGGGTGGTGGGGAGAAGGAAATCTGAGTTTTTGCATCCCTAAAATTGGGGCTGAGCCTCGCCTGGTTAAGAGAGAGGCGTTGTAGACTTTAAACCTCGAACATTTGTCTTGAAATTGCGTTTCTTTTAACCTCCTCAGAATTTCAGTATCAAGAAGGACCTTTAGTCAGAGCGGGCTGGTGGTGCAGACCTGGTATGCAAACACTTCCCTGATCAAATCCATCTGGGTGATGGCAATCAGTCAGCATCAGTTTTACTTGGACAGAAAGCAAAGCAAAGTAAGTTATGAGGCAGTTTACTGCGAGCATGGATTTCAACACCTTTCCTGTATATCCTTCAGTGTGTGTTTTTCCACGGATGAACTACTCTCCAGAGAAAAACTACAAATTGTTTTTGTCAGCTTTTTGAGCAGTCTATTAGTGGCAGTATTGTTATTTGATCCATTTTAGCATGCCTGCAGTTAAAGGCTATGAAAGTGTAATCATGGAAGAGGGAATTCCTGTGTCTGGATGTCCAATCTGCCTTTTCTTTTGTCTCCTTCCTGTGTTTGTTTTGAAAACTACTGAGATTTTGAGTTGGGAGATGGTTCAGGTTTTGGGGGAGAGGGGAGAGGAATGCCAAACAGCCTGTGCACACGCAAGCACCTGTGTGATGCTGTTGCTTTAGCCCTTAATTTTGTGGGAGATGAGGTGTGAAATGTCATCTTCTGTGATGTGTTCTGAAGCTAATTAGAGGTAACTCAATGAGGCTGGATTTTTTTTTAACTCCTTCAGGCAAAAATTCCTTCAGCCAGAAGTTTGGATGATATCGCCATGGATCTGACAGAGATGGGAACACCGAAAGTGTCAAAGCTGGGGACTTTGGAAGCCAAGAACCAACTTATTATGGCCAGCAATGGCAGTTTGATCTCATCAGGTAATACTGCACGTAAATGTGAAGTAGCCAAGGTATAATGGGGCTTGCACTTGTTAAAAGGGAAATGAGGCTACCAGGCAATAACAATGGCCTTTACCTGGAAATCTTGTGATACAGAGCATGTTTTCCAGGCTCTCAGGATTCAGAGGTCAGTGAAGAGCAAAAGAAGGAGAAAATTATGGAACTAAAGAAGAAAGAGAAACTCCTTCAGGAAAAACTTCTTCAGAAAGTTGAGGAGCTGAAGAAGATCTGCCTGCGAGAGGCGGTGAGAACTGCACCTTACACTGGGGTCGGGCAGGTGAGAGTCCTTTTCTCCCACTGGGCCTTATGTGGAACTCTCTCTGTTCCCCAGGAGCTGACGGGCAAGATGCCCAAGGAGTATCCTCTGGGTGCTGGAGAGGAGCCTCCCCAGGTGAGAAGGCGCGTGGGCACGGCATTCAAGCTGGATGACAACCTGCTCCCCAGTGAGGAGGTGAGCATGGCAGCTGGTTTGCACAGCAGGGCTGGGGTGGCCAGACCGGTGGCCAAAGCCACTTGTAAATAATCCAGCTCTTCCTTGGGTGTTTTAAGAGGAGGCAGCTGGGACAGTTCCTTGCATGGAGTGGGAAATTCAGATGCATTCTAATCTTCTTTCAGCCACACTTTGAACTTGCCAGGAAATGGGCTGTTTCTAAAGGCCTTACGTTCACCCAACCTGAACCCCTGATTTGGCCATGGCTGCATGAATTTTAATTAATATTTTGCTGCTAATTAGAGACGATCAGGTGCATAATGCCATTTGGCAGCTCACGGCTCTGAGCTTTTCTGGAACATTGGCATGGGTAGTATTGGGATGGTGTTTGAATCCAGAACGTGGCAGGGGTGTGCACTGTCCCCCTTGCAAAATCATCTGTCCATGAGCATAGTTGTGTGACAGGAGGAGGAGTTAATGTGACTTAATGAAGGTTCCTCCTGAGTAAAACATCCCTGCATTGCTCAAGAAGCTAAAATGAACTTTGCTGGCAGAGACTGACTCGATGATATGGTAGTTCAGATGTTTGCAGTTTCTGGACACACTCCATTCCCCCTCATTCCTTGTGAGATTTGTTAACAAGCTGTATCATCCAAGTAAGTACTTGTTGGGCACTTGGCATCTGTCTTTCACCAGAAACTCTCTGCCCTGCCTCACAGGGCTGGTGTGCTCCATGTCTGCAGCAAAGTGATTTTATGTGGACTGCTTAAATGCTATTAAACCAAAATCCTGCTGACCAGACTTAATAACGTGTTGCTGAGCACTTCTGCAGTGCCTTTCATCTGAGCTTCTCAAAGTAGTTTACAAACAATTAATTAAAGCCTGAAACTCCCTCTTACGTAGGTATGGTGATACCAATTTCCATTTTTATTTTCTCTAAAGTAGAGAGAGATTTTGAAGAGGTGTTTTCAGGGTTGGACTCATAGCAGGAGGTTTAGCAGCTTAAACCTGAATTTAAGAGCCTGTGTTGTGTCACCTGGGCTTGAGACCTTTGGACCTTGCCCAAGAGATCTCGTAATCATACCCTAGTCAGAAATAAGATCTAAGACTTTCATATGCTGAGATTGTGTTGTATATGAACTTTAGTATTTCTGTATTTTGTGCTCAAGAGTTCATTACCACAAAAATACATCTTCTCTTTAATAACCTTCACTGGTAATTTCTCTCTGGACTACAAACAAATAACTCATCTCATGAATTTTCAGGATCCTACTTTGCAGGACTTGGAGAGCAATTTTATCATACACCAAAAGTTGGTGGAAGCTGCAAAGAAACTTGCCAGTGAGCCAGACCTCTGCAAAAACGTGAAGAAGAAAAGAAAGCAGGAGTATGCTGATGCTGTAAAAAAGCTGCAAGAGATAGAAAACTCCATAAATGAATATAGAATCAAGTGTGGCAAAAAACCAACCCAGAAATCAACTCTTGCTCTACCAGGTGAGAGAATACCCTATGTTCTGATGCAAGCAGGAGGGAAAAAGAGCAATTTGGTTTACTTAGAAGCTTTGTTTATATATCCTCTATGTTGCCTTCTCCAAGGCAGTTGAATAAGAAAAAAAGATGCAACTTCTGCATCTGATACACTCAGTGCCCTGCTGTAGGCTGGGGCCGAGTAAGTTGCAGTTTTGGGAGCAAGCACAGACATGCTCCAGCACCAGGTACAGACTGAAGGTGCTGTGCACCAAAAGGCCAGCAGCAACACCTTGGATGAAGCTTTTCTGGTGCCTGAATTCCTGGTGTATTGAGTGCAGTTGTACATCTGAGCTGCCACACAGAAGGTCTCTCCCCCATCCCTCCCACAGCACTTCAGTTCCAGCAGGAATAGAGCAGGCAGGTTTTTCTACAGGATCAAGGAAATCAGGATCAAAGACATTGCTCTTTGATGCAAAATTCCTGATTTCCAGGAAGTCCTAAGTGAAGTTCAGGAGTTTATGAATGCGATTAGTAGCAAACAGATTTTTGACTAAATCCATTTGCCCCGCTGATGAGCACAGTAAAAGCAGATCCTCTTGGTCCCTCCATTCCGAGAGTGTGATTCTCCTAAGGGAAGTGAGATTCTTGCTGCTTCATAGGGTAATGTGTGAAAACCTGCTAGTATCCAAGCCAATTGAAGAAGTTTTGGATCCCTACCCCTGACACACCCCACGGCATCACTGGGCTATCCATCATCACAAAATGTTTATTCTGAAAGGCTGATGATCGGTATTTGATGTGGCCCAGCTTGTTCCTGATTGACAGAGGGGAGGGAAATACTGTTTTTCCAGTCTCTTGCTCACCAGTCCGGATACTGATTGTGGAAGGTCCTGTATTATCTGGGGCACCTGGTGTGTGGTAAGGACCAGGAAGGCTGATGAGCAGAGAGATCCATCCATCTGTCCATCCACCCATCCATGGTCACTGTTGTTTGTTGCTGGCAGTTTCTTGCCGTGCTGTCCCAGCCAGAAATAAGCAGCTGAATTCCCTTCCAGTCTCAGGCTCTCACCCTGCAGCATGTATTTGTTTACCTGAAGCAGAGCTGTCACCTGCTTCAATAATTGATTTTATGTGTAACCGTGTCAATGTCACCAGTGGTGCTCTCAGGCTCCAAGTCTGGGTTTCAGAATGCTGAGCAGTGATGAGTCACTTGCATCTGTGAATTCGGGGAATGACTTATTGGAAGTAATATGTTAAATAGTCCCATTGATTTATTGAATCAAACCATAGCTATTTGCATCTCAGCCCCAAGGGAAAGGAGGTGAAGGACATACTGGACTGCTCTCTGTGTTCCACTTTCTCTTTCCTTACCTCCCTCTCTAGACCAGAGTTTCTTCCTCCTTTGCAAGGAGTTGCACAGATCTGGGATTTAAATACAGATGTGTCATCGTATCTGAATATGTCAGCATTGCAGACCCTCCCTGAATCCAGTACTGTACCTTTAGGCTGGCTTTTTTCTTTTCCTCAGCAGGTTTTGTTCCTCCCTGCACTGGGCTCAGTTCCATGCTTTACCACCCTGTGGTCAAATCCACATGAATCAGCTCCCCTGAAGCTTTTTCCCAGTGTCAGGTTGCAAGCTGAGCTGCAGCCCATCCTCGGTGGTCTGACAAGTCCCCCCAAGGCAGGGGCCAGTCCTCAATTTTGCTGTTCTTGAACAGCTGCTCTATTTACCACATTCTCGTAACCAGACCTTTCCTGGCAGCAAACTGTGACAGCAAGAGCAGCTCCTTGCACGTTGCACATGCTCATGGTGGCACAAGCAGTTGTCATACACAAAGTGGCTGCCACTGTCATTTTCTGTTGCTTCCTTTCTGTCATGCCTGAAGGTTCATGGAGATTTTTTTATCCCACCAGTGCCATTTATTGCCAGAAACATCCTAGGGATTGAGCTGCCTCACTTCTCTGCTGCACGGACCTTAGCAAGTACAGGCTGTTTCTCAGTGAGGAACAGTGTGTAGCATCAGGGTGAGGCAGGTACAGTGAAGTGCTGTGAATAAATAACAAAATGTAAAAGAAACAAAAAATTATTATGCCCATGCAACAGTTCCTGCTTTCTGTGTTGTTGGAATTTGTAATACCTTGATGGAAATCAGTGGAATGATTCTAAAATTATATCTTAATTTAATTGAAACATCATCTATATGCTGATGAAACATTCAAAAGCAGATGCCAGATTTCAAAAGGCTTTTTGTACCTACCTGGTGGGGTTTCAGGTGTACCTAAAGGAGATTAGCTGCTAATAGCCAAGATCTACATGTCTGTGTAGGCTCCTGATTCCAACTGAAGCACCAAAACACCCTGTGAGATCTTTAGGAAGTCGGGTGGAAAACACCTTTGTAAATCTTGGCCTGATTCCCGCTGCAGATTAAAAAAAAAAATCTCCTTTGATAATTACCTGGGTTGCTAGCTGAACTGCAGTGAAAACACAGAGTGATGATGTACCAGGACTGTCTTCAGGATGTGGGGGCTAAAGAACATGGATTGGAGTGTTACAAGTATCAGCTGGCTCTGAAACTCTAGAAAATAAATTGTATTTATATGTTTGTAAGTTGATATTGGCTCTTTTATGCTTAAAGTATTTGTTTTTATTCACAGATGATATAATTCCATCCGAGAGCAGCTCCCTGTCAGACACAACCACTTACGATGATGGTATGATGCTTCTCCTTTTTTTCCCCAAGAAGTGTGTCCATTCACAACTATTTCTGTGACTTAATGTCCTTTAGCAACCCCCATCCCTGGAAGTGCTCAAGGCCAGGTTGGACAGGACTTTGAGCAAAACCTTTTAGTGGAAGGTGTCCCTGCCTATGGCATGGAGTTGGAACGAGATGAGCTTTGAGGTCCCTTTCAGTGCAAGTCATTCTATGCTTCTGTCATTTTGGTAGCTTTTGATGATAAGTTACTTTATAGCAGAGGAAAAAAATAGCTACTCAGGAATGTCTTTCCTCTTAATGGGTTAGTTATTGAAAGTTGCTGCTCTGTGAGCTGATCTGAGTCATCTTTAGAGAAGGAAGTTGGTTTTAACATGACCAACCTGCAAGCTGAGGACACTGTGGGTGTCAGATACGTCACCCGTAGGACCTGGCCTATAACTGAAGGACTTACAAACTGAGATGATTAGCCCAGCCCTTCTGTCCTCACAGCTACCATAAAACTTGTAGAAAAGTGGAATAGTCACAGATATTAATGCTCTGTTTACATCTATCTGTTCCCTAGTGAGCTTGCATCTTGCATGGATTGGTGTTTGCTCAGCTTACTCATTTCACACACACACCCACAGACATACTCACACCCTGTTCTACAAGGTGGAAAGGACTTGGCTGGCCTCTCCCTTAAACTGGATAATCGTCATTTGGGGACAAACATTATCTGAATTATTACTCACTTTTCAGTTCAGGCGGGATTTTGATCTCATTTTGTCCCAGTTTTAGACTGACACAAACCAGGTGGTGCTATAAAATGGATTTGCACCTGATTCCTGTTTGTACAAGTAGAAGTGGAGCCAGGCTTGTGAACATGTTCTCTGTGATGCTTGTCCTGCATTTATATGCATTAGTTGGAGTTTCCTGTTGGCTCTGTTGGGACCTGGTTGTGCCCTAAGCAAAGTGAGAACAAGGATCAAACCAGCATCTTCCCAGTTGCCTTCAGCCAAATGTGTCTGTCAGTCGTCTTTGCTCATTCAATCGCTTTTGAAGTCAGTCCCTTTTAGGTTGTATTTCAAAACTAATTCTTAAAGTGTCATTTTCAAGAGCTGGAAGGTGAGGGAGAGGAACTGGCCTTTGCAGAGGCTGAGCTTAATTGCTTGGCTCTGAAAAGGATTGCTCTGCAAACAGATGTTTTCCCAGGAAGTTCCATTCTGTGATCTGGCACAGCCCCAAGCTGCGTGTACTCTCCATAGGAGTCGATGCTGCTGGGATCTGTAGGAGCCTCCATGATGTCCTGTCTATGTGGAGGAGAGTTCAGTGCAGGCAGGAGAGCTTTTCTGGATCCACAGCTCCTGTCCTTGTATCTGTACTGCAAAGTGCTCTTTCTTTAGGGGCCACAGGTTTGCATGCAGGGCAAAAATATCAAGGATTTTGCTCTAACAAAACGCATATTCCTTTCCAACAGTCAGTGAATCGCTTCCTGCGGTAGCACAGAGACCCAGCTCTGCACAGCTTTCTCCAAGACTTCCTCCACCAAAGTCCCTTGGGGTGGAGAGAATTCATCTCAGGAAGTCATCCATAAATGAGCAGCTCTTGGAAACCAGGCACTCCAGGTAGGCACATCTCACTGCTGCTGCCACTCTCCACCTGGTGGCATGAGCTCCATCCTGCCCATGCCAAGCATTCCAGCAGAGCCCACTGCCTTTGTGCTCTTCTGGGCTTGCAGGATTTGGTTGTGAGAGCTGAATTTCCTGTTTAGGAACAAAAGTAGTTAACACAGTATCTGAAACTGAAGAGTATTGTAGGTTTTGTGAAGAGTTTTGAGACGGGTGAGAAATTTAATAGCAAAGGCTGTGTTTAAGGAGTTGCTCATGCCTACCACTGCTGTCACTCTTCATCTCAGTTTCTGGGGTTTTTTTCAGTGTTAATTAAACAACTTGTCATTTTCCTGGTGACTGTGCTCAGTGAATTCAGACAGCACCAAACCCTACCCATCTCTCCTGATGGTATTTCAGCAGGTACATTGTCAAAGTAGACACAATTCATGTAAGGCCTGATGGACAATTCCCCATTTGCAAGCAGAGTTACTGATATTTAACCAGCTTCCATCATTAGTGCCAGCTGTGTGTATCCATGGGATTTGGGCATTTTCCAAGCTAGAACAGCTCCATGTAGCACATAAGTAACAGTAAGTTTGCAGATAATTGTGTGATTGTGTCGTGTGATCATATCAAGTCTGGTGCAAGAAGCTATTCTCAGTGTAGCTATTCCCACTGATCTGAGATTTCTTGGACTGTCTTGTGTGAGCAGACTGTTAAAGACATGCTTTAGAACAGTTTAGAGTTTTGAGTAATGCCGTGTCTTTGCTTTTTTGTCATCTGTTTGTCAAGACAAGTGAAGCACTCCTCCCCATAAACTTCAGAAGTCAAGTTATAGCCATAGGTACCTATTTAGCTGTGATGTGCTTAGTCTGAAAACCTAATTCCTTTGCTTCTCTGTTACCTGCTCTGTCTCTCCTCGATGCTTCTGTCCTTTGGCAGCAGCTTGTCCTGCTGATCATCCTGTGAAGACCTCCCTTGAACCCCACAGGAAGGGGTTGAGTTTTTCTTCCTATTTAATAACTCTGTTCTTTACATGGGGAAGCACATCCAGTTATGTTTGTTCCACCCTTCATTTTTTTCTTCAAGATTTCAGGTGCACATACTTGGTGTGCTGTGACTTGTGGGATGTTTAACCTCACTGGGCTTGTCTCCTTTGCTACAGGGACGTGCTTTCGACCCACAGCAGCCCATTCCGGACCCTGGAGCGGCCGGCGCAGCCCCACGGCGGGAGGAGCATGCCCACAACCCCTGTGCTCACACGCAATGCCTACAGCAGCAGCCACTTACAGTAAGGGACCTGTGCTTTAAGGGCCACCTCCAGCTGGGCAAACACAAGAATAAAAGCAAATGGTGTTAAGAGGGCACGGGGTCCTTTGCTGTACAGTTCTCCTGCAGCAGGGTCAGGCTCTCAAAATGTTGATTAGAGCTATGGGAACAGAACTGTAGTATGAGCTCACCTGTACTGTCAGACAGCTGACAATCTGTGCTGGGGAAGGAGAGATGCTAAGAATCTTAAAACGTTATCAAGAGCTCAAGGCTTGTTTGGTTGGGGTAATGCAGCCTTAAGAGACAGGTCCAAAAGAAACTCATCTTCCCATATTCTGATCCAAGCTCATTACTTGGGTAGGTTTTACCTACCTAAAAGCTGAGGGAGCCCTCCTGTAAATCAATAGCAAATGTGCATTTGTGACCTTAGCTCTATGTGTCCCTGTCACAGATTAACCTTGCTCACTGTGACAGATTATTATATGGGAGATCTCCTATTGTTGCAGCCAATACAAAATTGAGTGAAACTGAGTTCTGTGCATTGCAAATACTCTGTGTGGAGAGATGAGGCAGGATTTGTGTTGTGCTTGGATTGGGGAGGCAGCTGACCTGTCCATGTGTGCTTTCCACAGCTCTGTGTGTATGTTTGTGTGAGACTGCCTTTAACCAGACAGCATCTGTGTTGTTCCAGGCCAGATGTTTCCCCACACCACTGCCGGCAGCGCAGCGGAAGTCTGGAATCCCAGACCCACCTGCTGTCCGAGACTCCTGCTGAAAAGACAGCCTTCTCCCTGTCCAAGTCCCAGCGGAGCAGCAGCACGGAGATCCTGGATGATGGCTCATCCTACACCAGCCAGTCAAGTGCAGAGTATTACTGCGTGACACCCACTCCCAATCCATATTACACCACTCAGACCCTCGACAACAGGACCAGGGGTCGAAGACGGTCAAAGAAACACAATATTTCTGCTGCAAGTTCAGGAAGCATGCCAAACCTGGCCCATAAGGAAGTGCGCAATGGTGTCTCCCACAAAAATCAGGAGCAGCCTTCCACTAATTACTATATTTCTGGATACTCCCCGTACACTGAACCTGATGTTTATTACAACGGAGGATATGTTTATGAGAGTGACACGGAGGGGCAGTACAGTGTCAATCCCTCCTACCGCTCATCGGCACATTACGGATACGACCGGTACAGGGAATTCCGGTCCTACCACGAGGACACAGTGGACAGAGTTCCACACAACCCGTACGCAACCCTGAGGCTCCCAAGGAAGCAAGTTGCTAAAACGGAGCACATCACCAAAAACATTCACAAGGCCTTAGTAGCAGAGCATCTCCGTGGCTGGTACCAGCGTGCCTCCAGCCAGAAGGAGCAGGGTCACAGCCTGCAGGCAGGCTTTGAGTCTGACAGAGGGTCTCAGAGGAGTTTGGGCTTTGCTGGTCTGCAGACACCGTGCTCGCCGAGCAGTCGGGTGTCATCTTTCTCTTCAGGTAATGTCTGATTTCATCTGTGCTGAGTGTTACTGTAAGTCCCTGCTGTGCTTTCAATTCTGTCCCCTGTCACTGCCTCAGTGAAGTCAGCAGAGTGGAAGCCAGGCCAGAGCTTTTTCCTGGAAGATGGATGAGGAACCAAGCAGGATCTTGTTCTGTTCTTGGAAGGAAAGTCTTGCTTGTTACGATCTCCTAAGTGTAAAACAGCCTTTTGCTCTTTGTATAAATACAGTAATCCAGAGAAGGACAAAGAGCATTTGAGTTTCACACAGGTGTATTTAGCAGCTAGATGCAGCGTACAAAGCTTCATGCCATATAAACGCAGTGGCTGTGATGGCTTCCAAAATGCAGCTCGATGAACATCACTGAATGTGTCCTGAGTGCCACTGAAAGCACTTTTAGAGCTCCAGAATACCACCTATACAGTGCTTTCCTCCCTACAGAGCTTGTAAATCATATTTTATGTTTGTGTTTTCTGCCTATGTGTCCTAAAAGACCCCATAGAGATGGCTGATGAGAGTTGTCTTGTTTGCCTCAGCTGATTAGCTGAAGAAAAGTCTAATTTTTTGTAATCCTTTTTTTAATTGCAGCATCTTCTACAAACACTGCTGGGAACTGGAGAAACCCCCTTACACTGGGACTTTCAGACTATGATACGTTGTCTCATTCCTCCTATGCCAGCTGTTATGGGAATGTTTATGGCAACCTTCCTTTGCAGAGCAGGTGAGTAGAATCTATGAAGATTTTCTGCCCTTCCTCCTGCATATCACAGGCTCTTAAAATTTCTGAGCAAATCAGCTTGATTTCAAAGAGCCAGGGTGAAGAGTACTTACAGAATTGAGAGTAGATTTTCTGTGTGGAGCAGATCAGCTGTACCACCACTAACTGTACCCCAACACTGAAGGAAGCAGGGGAGCAGTCACAGTGAAGAATGAACTCACTGGTTGCACAGCCTTTTCCTCTGGCTGGTGCTAGACAGCCAAAGTTGTTGCGCTCCCTGGTAGCTGTGATGTTCTGGGCAGTGTTGCAGGCAGAGCTCACAGTGAGCCCAGTCCCTCTGATGGGGGGTCTCCCCTGAGCCCCATCAGCAGTTTGGCAGGACACAATCCTGTTGGGTTTCTGAAGCTGTAGTGCTTGTGCTGATAAACTTTTGGAAAAACAAGGAAAGGAAACCCCTCTCTTCAGCCTCATGTCTGAGTGCTGGTGTTCAGAGGTGGTACCACCTCTGCCAAGTGCATCTCTCTTGGCAGAGCTGGACCCAGGAGCCATGGGGGATGTGCTGCTATTTGCAGAGGCCCCCTGCTTGTGGGGGCTCTCTCAAGGGCTGCAGAGAGCCCAGGGTCTGCTTAGTCCTTGCAGGAATTCCCACAGCTCTTGCTGCTTCTGCGTGGCGTTTTTGATGGGTCTCCCCCACTGTGGAACACTTGGCTGTTAGGATAGAAATCTCCTGCCCTGGGGAATGACTCTGCCCCCACAAATGCCATCACATTTAAATACACTTATGCTCAGTGTAATGAGTACCCCACGTGTGCCTCCTGCTTTGTGGGTTGCAGTTTGTGCTCGCTGCCAGACCGACTTGTGTGAAAATACTGAATTTTTAATTTTGTTTGTTTTAAAATAAATGAAAGTGTAAGGGAATACATAAAAGCTGCTGCTAGATCGTTTTTTTTTTTCCTCAGCTAAAGTGTGCTATGGGCTGTTTTACCAAAGTGATTTAAAATATCTATGGCAACAGTGTTTTAAAATACCGTTTCTACTAATTTCTTAATTTCTTATAATTGAGCTTTGAAAATTCTGCTTATATTAGCAGCTTTATCTAAATGGGGTTCATTAGCTGTTAATTTTCCGTGTTCTGAATCATTTGTCTGATTGTCCATCTGCTTTATTTTCTACTTTAATGTGATCATGGCAAACAAGCAATTAATACACCCAACAGTCTTAACAAAGCTCAAGGCCAGGTTGGATGGGGCTTGGAGCGCCCTGGTCTACTGGAAGATGTCCCCACCCAGAGCAGGGGGAGGTTGGAACAAGATGATCTTTAGGGTCTCACCAAGCCAAATCAGTCTGTGATTCTGTGACAGTTTTGAGCAGCTGAGATCCCTCTTGCACACAATTTTACTAATTGCAGCACAAAAAAAATGGATTTGTGTTTGGAGGCAAACTGAAAATAACCCAAGGTTATTTTGAGCCCAAGGGAGGTGCATGAATTTAGGGGCCTGGGAAAGACCCTCAGCTGATCCCGTTGCTGTGTCTGTCTTGCAGGACGTACGCAGAGCCGAGCCAGCCGGGTGGTGACGAGGAGGATGGCTTGGAGGAAGACCTGCCCAGCAGCGAGCAGAGGCTGTACTGGCATGAGGACTCCAAGCCTGGGACACTCGTGTAGCCCCCGTGCAGCCCCTCATTCCTACCCCTGCGTGCCTTGCACAAAACGCTGCGATGCCGAGGCGGACCTCGGGTGGAACTTGCAAAAGGAACAAAAAGAGGAAGCAGGCTGTTTTGCTGGGAGAGGTTAAATTCAGCATTATGAGGGGGACTGTAGCAAACTGACAAAGTCTTTCCACAAATGGCGTTTTTTTGTGAATCCCTACAGCCCATGGGAGCCAGGGCAAGCCACAGTTCATCTATGATCAGATGCAGCACTTGGTTGAAGTATTTATATATAGCAAGCACTTTTTGGGAAGATTGGAAGCTGTTGAAGGCAAACCTCAGAGGAAAAAAAAATGTGAAAAGGAGACTCTTATGGAAAATTCTAGGAGCACAAGTCTGATGTCTGAAAGAAGAAGAAAAAATGAAAATTTATTCTGCCATGGCTTATGAGAACCTGGAAGGAATTTCATAGGCTTATGAAGGATAGATATACTGTGTGTGTGAGTGAGGCAAAGGGTGACTGAATCAGTATTGGAACATTACTTGAAGGAAGGCTGGAGTTTTTTTATTATGGAGGTTTGAATGAGTCTGTCCAGTTTTTGGGGTGTTGTTAAGAGTGTTTGTTAGCACCACAAGCAAGTTCTGGAAAGAAAAAACTGCTTACACAGTATGTCATGTAAAACTATAGGTAGTTGTGGATTTGGAAACAGAAGCAGTAAACTTTGAACTCTCTTTTCCACCATAAAGCATAATTAATAATGGCCCATTTAATGACCTCTCCATGGTACAACTTCACTGTGTGGAGGAGCAGGCAAATTTTCACAGTGGCTGTCCAGTGACCCCTGCTCACCAGGTGACAGTGACACGTTGCTGTGCCACAGTGGGTCGAGGATCCACAGAGGGGAGCCCCAGGGAACAATTCGATAGCAATGGCCAGTATTTTAAGTTGGATGCAAACACAAACAGCCAAGTGGGTGCCTTAAAATGGGGGGCATTAGGATTGTACCACAAGTTACCTGAACTGCCAGGTGCATTGCAAAGTCACCGAGTGACAGAACAGCATTTTAACAGAACCATTTGTGTAGGAAAAAATGCGTGCGACTGCAGTCTTTATTTAAGTGGGATAAACCTACCTCAGGTCATCATCCATCTGTAGGAACAAATTGGCACGGGGTTATCCTGCCTGATTCCTGATGACTCGTCTGCATACGGTAAAATCTCTCTCGTTTCTCAGCTGTACTGTGCTTCAGGATTCCAGAAACGGTGCTCTTTTGTTCTTTTATACAAAGGATTAGTTACTCCTTGTTCATATTGTGAATAGAAAAGTTTCTGATAAACTTTTTTGACTTTTTTACCAATATTCCAGAGCATGTAATATATACAGAAGGACACACTTGTTAAGCTGGTACTTAGTCGTTTGTATTATTAGAGTCGCGATTTGGAATTAAAACAAAAAAACCCCAGAATTAAAAATAACTTATTTCCTTGGTTTTGCATATTTGTATAGCCTTCTAGAAATGCGAGAGCTCTTTTTGCTTATTCTTTTACTACTCCTGAATTTTTTAGACCTATTATTTTGTATAGGTCAATAAACTAAAAAGTGTGTTACCAAAACCACTTCAGCATTCCTCGTGTTTCTCCTTGAGTGCTTGGAAAAGTGCAGTGTGTGTTATTTCAGGGCTTTGAAGTAAATCACCGTGGTCTGATTTCTTTTGGGCTGAGGTATTGGGCGAAGTGCAGAGGGTCAGTGGCCTTGTCTGCAGGAAGGTTGGCCGGCCCCAGGCAGTTCAGAGACTCCCAAAACATCAGGAAGTCAAGTCAGAATTTCTCCCTCTCCATCAGCTGCACTGAGGATCCATGCTGGGCTCACTCAGCATCCCTGCAGTGATACAGAGGTGGCCTTGTGTTGTTGAAAGTGCTTCTTGCTAATCTGTCCTTGCACCTAGAACTTGTCACAGCCTTTACCATTTGGAACCTCACTCTTGGGGCTTGTGTTGCTCACATGCTGTGTCCTCTTTGCAGTTTGTGCCCCGATACACCCACCTACCTGTGAGAGTGACTTGGCTTTCAGATGTACAACTGCTTCTGCACCCTGGTCAGCCAGTAGTTGAGGTTATTCAGTCTCACTCTCCTGTCTTCAGTGTTGTCATTCCCTCCTTTCTGTGGCATCCATAAACTTCACAAACACCAATAAGAATTTTATTCTTATTTCCAGGTTGCTGGTGAAAATAGGTGTTAAAAAAAATTGCAGATGTGCCCATTGCAATTACCCCCATGACACTGTACCACTTCATTTCTCCCAGTAGCAGTTGAGGTTTGTCTGCTGGCAGGTTCTTCATTCATTCACTGCTACCTGCTGCTACAAACCATCAGTGCTTTGAGCAGGAAGATGAGTGGTCCAAAGTCCAGTTCCTTACCCAGAGCTCATGGAGTCAGCACTCCCAAAGCTTTTCATACAAAAAGGAAACGAGATGTTTAACGAGGCCTGTGCCCCGTTTAAAACTTTGTTTGCATTCCTTTATTTTAATGCTGTAGTCACTGAGTTTTGTATTGGCTTTTCCGTCAGTTCAGGATTTAGCTCAGCCCAGCACATCCGTGTTGGCACAACACTGGCACTCAGCCTGGCCTCCCGCCTTGCTGGGACAGAGCAATTTTGGATGAAGTTGTTGAAAAGATGCGATTTTGGATGAAGTTGAGAAGATTGGAATTTGAGGTGGGTTTGGGTTGAGGATGGTCTGCTGTATTTGAGGGTATTGTGTGTAAAACCTCTAGGGACACAGTTTGGAGCCTGGTTGCAGTTTCCAGTAAGTGAGAGCTGAGCAGAGGATCTGGAAATCGAAGCAGGGTGGTGGAGCTGTAGCACTTGAGCCCCTCTTGTCATTCTCCACATGCCTGTCTCTGCAAGAGTTGTGGTTTTGGGAACTTTTATGAACGGTGGAAGTACAGAGTGAAGAAGGAGGCCCAGAAGAAGACAAAAAAAGAATATCCAAGTTGTCTTTTCTCAGATGTTGCTTAAGGTCAGTCTTGGGTGGTGTAGGGAGGGAAGGGGAGAGTGTGGTGTCCCCTGTGGCACCTCCTGCCAATCAAGGGAGCTGGTGCTGCACCCAGTTTTTGCCAGTTGTTCCCCAGGACCTTTAACTTTGCCCTTTGCAGATTTCCAGTTTGCTTTGTTGCATTTCTGGAGCAATGTTTTGTTGGACATGCATGACTGCTCACAGAGACCGGCCTGTATAACGCAGCTGAGGAGGTAATAAAGACATACTTGTAATCATTATCTTATTTGTTCACAGCTGAAATACAAATTGCCTGTGCTTTGTTCGAATTCCTATCTCATCTGTGTGTTGCTGTTTAACCACCGCCTGAATCACCAGGATAACTGAGGACATCTAGTGCCTGACAGCAGAGTTGAAGAGAGAAGCCTTCCTGCCTCTTGTGCTCCTCTGGAATCCTTCCTGACCCTTCCAGTATGAAGAAACATCTAGCAATTCGTATCTGATAATATCAGAACAAAGCCAAGAGGTGAACAAGGTGGAACACCAGGCCCACAGGTTTGGATTTTACAAACATCTGTCTCTTTAGAATGTAGATGCTGCTGAGGTGATTGTGGAGGGGAAACAAAACCCCACCTAAATCTCTGTGTAGTGGAGTGTTCCTGAGTGCTTTTAGTTAAGAAAACCCAGTCCTTGACAGAGACCTTACAAAGGAATTTGGGCACTGAGCTAAAATAAGCCATGCCTGATATTTTTATTTGCTGTCTGCTTTTTCTCTTCTATTTTGAACAAAAATATTCTGTGATATGGGAGTTGCCCTGAGCCCCGTGGGAGGCTGGTGTTGGACATTCCTCTGGTGCAGGGACCAGGAAGGATGAGGATCAGGCCATGACCCCCTTCCCCAACACAGGAAAATCTTTAACATTCACCTGACTATACTTATGTAAAAGGTTTTGGCCAAGGTGTGACTCCATATGTGACTCTTGCAGGTTTCTGCTGACTTCTCATTGATGACCTAGGACTTGCTCAGCTGGAGTGTGAGCAATGCAGCAGCAATGTTTGCAGCTCCTGGGTGGGTGAGAAGCCTCCACCGTGACCCAGCCTGTCCCAAAATGGGTGTAGGAAATCCTGTAAAGACTGAAGGTTTGCTCCATCTTCTGGGCTTTGGGATCATTGCAGGAGGACTGCTCCTGAGCCTGGGGAGAAGCATCTTGTGCTTGCCTGGCACTGTCTAGATATGTTCAGACTACTCCTAGGAAGATTTCTGCATGCTACACTATTCTCCCATCTCCTTTGTACTTTTCTATCATATTTATTAAATTTCTAAGGTATAAAACTGAGAGTCTCGGCTACAGCAGGGCCTCACACAAGTAGTGAAATCTCTCTCAGTGAAATCTCTCCCAGAGCAGGATTTTTCATCACAGATATTTACCCTGTGCTCTGATGGAGCAAATAAAGCCTGAGGTGGCATTTCCTCGGAAGAAGGGACAGTGTGAGTTGTGATCAATGCTGGTAGCCCAGAAGGACACTTGACACAAAGGTCAGGGCCTTAATGACAGAGAAGCAAGACTTCTAACAAGAAGCAGCTTCTTGCCATCTCTCCACCTTCATTATCCTTCTCTGTCCTTTATGATGAAGGGAATCACCATAAATCCTTCAGCAAGTCCTTGACTGCAGAGGGATGTGCTCTGCCTCCCAGGACACCTCCTGCCCAGTTCCAGCACAGCAGGAACGAGTCTCAATTTCTATTTGATCCTTAGAGTGTCATCAAAGAGCTGCAGATGGAGAAGAGTTTGCAGCCAGCCAGAGCTCAGCTGGAGTAACCCTAGAAGAAATCCTTCCACCTGTTCCCAGCCTGAGGTTAGGGAAGGATGTGCCCCACGTGTACCGAATGAGGTGGCCATATGGCCTTGGCAGAATCACTGCCTGTGGGCACGTTTTGGTGGCAGGAGGATATGAGGTGTGGGGCTGTGATAGGTTTGGATGCTATAAAAGAAAGATACACCCTATTTCTGTGCGAAGGGTGACATTATTTCCTAGGATGACTTTTTCTCACCTGACCTGCCTGTGCTGTGTTCAGTGTTTCATATAAATGTGGAGGTGATTGCTCCTTGCAAAGGTTATGATGATGGTGTTGCTCCTTGAAGAATCCTTGACATTGTGTTATTGCAGTTCTGATTTAATTGTGCTGGCAGGCAACTCTGGGAGTGAAAATATGGATTTGGCTTAAAAAGAGAGGGTACATTTTAACATTTAATTCTAGCTACTAGTTTTATCATGAGGCTTTTATCACTTCTGAGGTTTATGCCCTGCAAACCCAGAGCACAGATGAATTGTAAGAATAGAGTTAGCAGTAAATAATTGCTGAATTGCACATGCTGTCACAGTTGAGTTTTTACATAGTTTTCAGGAAGATTAATGTCTTCTCTGAAGGTCTGAGCTTGCATTACTGGTGCAAAGTATTGAATCTCTGAGCCTGTTTTGCACACAGACTTGGAATAACAAGCCCTCTGTCAGAAATAGTAAACATTTGGGTAAATGCCCTGTGTAATGCCCATGGGTAGTGTGAGATTCAGCACTGTGTTTGCCTTGTGTCTGGGCAAGTTGTGCCCATCAGACAGGAGCCAGTGCTGCCCCAGGGTCTCTGTCCCCAGGCAGTGCCTGGTGCAGGGGTTTGTGTCCCCCTTTGATGGCCATAACCAGCCTCAACTCTGTCCCAAAGCAGGTTGAGGCTGCTCAGGGCATCTTTTGGGTTTGCCTGTTGGAGAAAAGTCCCAGGTAGAGCCATAGCTCAGTCCCTGAAGTCGTGGTCAGATAATCAACATCACAAAAACATCATGTTCCCCATAAAATAACAAAATTACTTATGGTCTCTCACAGACTTGTTTTTATTCACCACAGGCTGGTTTTCTACTCCTTTTGGGAGTTAGCACTATGCTTTGGGAAAAAGACGTAACAAACCACCACCCAGGGTTGAAAACATTCAGTTATTTAGAAGTGCTTCACCAAGGTTGCATAAATAACAAGCTGGGAAAGGAGAATACCAAGTTAGCAGAAACTAGTGCTGAGTGTTTCAGCATTTTGCCTGTGTTTGTGCTATAAATGATATCTGGGAGCAGAAACTCCCTCCTGTAGCCGCAGAACTGCTCTGTGTAACTGAACATGGTGCAGAGCAGCAGTGTGGCCCCCCTGGCTGTGCCAGTGGTGCTGCTCCAGCCACTTTAGAAGGTGGTCAGTAAAAAAAGAGCTGGGGGATTGCAGGGTTAGTGTAGTGTTGATCAGTGGCAAGCAAGCACAGAAACTCAGTCTTTGAGGGTCAGATTTGGATCATGTTTTGTGTGTACAAATATGTTGCTAGCAAGAAAAATTCTTACTTCTTTCCAGTCCCGTGAGATATTTTTCTCTCTCACAGACTATATTGGTAGAGTTCTATAAACTATGAACACCTGCAACCTTGTAAACCTTTGTTTATAATACAGTAGAAAAATATTTTGACAATGGATATTTTAGGATTTTAGCCAATCACTCCAAAGGGTGGCTGATCCTTTGACCAATTAGAACATATTAGACTATGAAGAAAAAAATCTGTAAAAGAGTTGTAAAATAAATAAATCAATCTTGCTGCACAATTCCTGCCTGCTGGATCTCTCTCTTCTCCTGCCTACCACTGCAGGATACCGTGACAATGTTTTGGCTCTGAATGGGGCAAAGGTTTGCCCGGGGTCAGCCCAGATGCCCAGGAGCAGCTGAGCTGCCTTTGGTGTCATCTTCAGACCCTCACCAGCAAAATCTCAGTGTCAATGCTCATATATGGGGCTGTCTCCTACCTCAAAATCATGGGAGTTTTGGTATTTTTAAATGGTTTAAAACAGTTGAAATTACTTAGAAATCCACTTGCTGAATATTTACCCCTTTTGATACAAACCGAGGCATACACTTTTGCCTTGCCAACACATTTCCCTACAGGAGGGCTTTGGACAGGCCAGTGTGGGAGGTCAGTGCCCTGCCCCAGGCTGAAACGTTCTGTCCTTAATTTCTGTCATGACCGAAGTCTTCTCCATACTCACCGTTTCTCCCTGCTCTTGTCAACATTTTCTTTTCCCTGTAATAAGGAACGTGGATGATGACAGAGGTGGTTTCCTACTGCAGAGGTACTGTAGCTGCTCTCAGACATCTCTAAAAACAGAATCTTAAATAAATAGATAAACAAATCACCGAGTTATTTTTTGGGAGGCCAAATTCGAAGCATCCAAGTCCCACTGAAACAGGAGAGGTAGCTCTGCTTGCTTCTCTAGAGGCAGAGGAAATTACCAGACATCGATGCACTGATGATGAGAGAGATCATGGGAGATGATGAGAGATCTCAACACAGTGAAACGTGGTGATTTGTTGAGCTAGGGCAGCACTAGAGGGCTCATATCCCCATCCCTGCTCCTCCATCCTGCCCTCATCCAGCCACTGCTGTGCCTGCTGCTTCTCACAGAGATTGACTTTGCAGCTCCCTGTCAAGTGACGTGGGCAAATACTTCCAAAGTCAGATGTCCTTACTCTATTTAAGCAACAAACTTAATCTGATATATTTATATCTTGAAGAGTTTGGAGGTGTGGTGGGTGGTTTTTTTTTCCTTGGTGTTTTTCCCACAGGGTGTCTCTCTATGATTGCTCCCGCTCCTCAGTGGTTGTTATTGTTAAGATCCCATCATCTGACCCTTTATAATCCCTGTATTGGGTTGCACTGCATTGCTGGACATGCTTGGTGTATGCTACTGTTTGTCAATTTTAGACTCTCCCATCAGCCTACGAGTTTCTTAAAAGTAATTCAAGGTTATGTTACATGGGTACATTCTCTGACTCGTTCCAGTTGCACTTGGAAATGCCATGAATTGGTAATAGAGGGGAATAAATGCTGGGGGGGGGAGGTACAAGCAAAAAACATGAAAGCCAACATCATAGAAATTGTTCTCCAATATTTGGCAACAGCATGTGTCCCATCAATTACCTTAAAAATAGAACAGTTTTAGGCACTCAAAACATGGGTTCATGGGCTGCCTCGTGTCAAATAGTGGCACAGGGGGCAAGCCTTCCTGATATTCAAGTTAAGAACTTGTCAACCTTTTGGCTTTCAAGAAGGATAGGTTGGAATTTTTGAAGAAAATGTGTAAATGAGAAAAAACAAATGAAATTAAGCAATCCTTCAGGAGAGGCTGCTGGGTTTCATTCCAGAGCTCATCCATGTGTGAGTACCTGCCTTACAAACAGCAAGCAGTGAGTTGGAATTGTTCCTTACCAAGAGGAGACCTCTTCTTCTATCAGTTTGCTCCTAAAGTGTTCTTTGTTTAATGCTTGTTGAGTATCTACTCAGCATGAGTTTTGAGCTGCTACTACCTGTAGGAAGTGCTCTGTGATTGCTCCAGGTACCTCTTGTCTTTCTGCTGAGGCTTTGAGTGCAGCTCTGGCACAGCACAGCTCTGCCCTCTGATGACAAGACACCTTGTGCAGCAGCTTCTTAGTCTGGGGTTTCCTGTGCAAGTCTCAAATTGGCGTGGAAATAGCAAGTGTCACCAATGGAAGTGGCTTTCCTGTCTCAATGAAGGTTGAGAAATGCGTGATTATTTTGAAAAACTCTGAGGGGAACACCAACAAATGTTATTGGGAAGAAGATGGGAGTTTAGACGTGGAAAAGTGAGCATGTCCTCCACCGTGAGCATGTCCTCACCTCAAGGGTGTTGTTTGTTGCTGTAATGTGCTGTTACCAGAACACCAAAACACTTAGCAGTGTGTTAGGAAGGAAGTACATCCTGGAAACATAATTTATAGAGGAAGGACCTAAAGTAGGCAAAATGTGATACCCACCTTGGAAATCTGTGGGATTAGCACCTGTGTCACCAGGAGAGGTGTCACCAGGCAACCCCTTGCTCTGCATCTGATGAGGAAGGCATCATTCCCAGTATAGTGTTTCCTAATCGTGGTATTGACAAGTGATTTATTTCTGCTTAGGAGAAAAAGTAGTTTTCAAATACCTGATAGTGTTCTCAGTATCCCTGTTTTCCTTCTCAAGAGGACTTCATGGGTTTGACCCTGCTTAACTTAGATGATCTGACAAGACCATGGCCCAAGATGGCCTGGCTGAAGATCATGGAAACCCAAGAAGGTGGCATGGAGCTTTATTTACAGTCAAGAAATTATCAAGTGAGAAGTAAGCACTGAATAGAGACCTTCTTGTGGCCCAAACTGCATCATTTGGGGGAGTAACATAGCGGCTGCTGAAGAGCATTGATTTATTTGATAACATCAGGAAACCATTTATGGACTCTATTATGGGCAGCAATCACTGGAGGTTGGAGCTGCTAGAGCAGGTAGATTGATGTGTGGGTCTGCTGTTGTGCTTGCTACTGCATAATATAAAAAAAGGATAAGGATGTCTCTGAAATACCAAAGGGGCAAATGGAGCCATTGCATTCTTGGCTTGGGTTTTTATTATCTTTTCCTTTATCATTTATTCCGTTCTTAAATTTTTGCCCTCTTCCCTGCTGTGTAACAGCATGAATAAAATGAGGACCTTTGGATAATGGACTTTTAATGGAGGTTAACGGGAGTTAGAACTCTGTGTTTCATGTTACAAAACACAGCGAAGAGACACCGTCATCATGCAGAGCCTATTTTGCTACTGGCAGACTCCTGCAGAGTGCAGTTGAGACTGTGATGAGAAATATGGCTTAAAAATTGGTGGGGATTGGTTTCATAGCCTCTCCTCCGTGGTTTTGTTCCTACTGAAGTTGCATTTGCATCTGCGAGGTGAGGATTTGAATTGACACCCCTGTAAAGAAAATTTGAAATTATGAGAGAAAATCTTCCTAATCCAATGAACAGCCCAAACTGAGAGCAGCAAATATATCCACCCTTGCTACTCTGCTGTTAAAAAGAAGCTGTGCACACCCTGATGTTGGAGGTGTGGCTTTCTGGTTTCCTGCGTGGATTTAGAAGCCTACAAAATATTCTGAAGAAAGAAGGTGGCACTTAGGTGGAATGGACACCTAAAAAAGGAGTTTGGGGAGTTACATGAGGTCTACAAATATAACAAAGTAAATCTTTGTAGTCCTAATAATTCTGAAAAAAAAAAGGTAAAAAATAGGAGAAGAATGAACCTGAGATGAACTGTCACCCAAGATGGGTTGAGAGTGCAAACGATGTTCATGATAGGGATGGGCCAGTCAGGAAGCAGGCATTGGCACTGCCCTGGATGGGAGCAGGGATGTGCCATGGGAAATGCTTCCCCTGGGAGCACTCAGGCTCGTTCAAAGGGCTGGTCCCCATCCTTGTATGGACCTGGCCCCAGGCACAAGGTGCATGTTGTACCAACTCTACCTGCCTTTTTCCACCTTGGAGGACTTTCCCCTAACCAAGATGTGAGGCCTGGGAGAGGTCACCAACTGAGGTGGCTGCAGTCACACCAAAACTACCTGTGATGGTCAGTCAGGGCTTAGACCTGGTCAAAGGCAGTGCAGGGCCTGTGGTCTTCAGCCCTTTTGAGATAGATTGGAGTTGTTACGGATAGAGAGACCTTTCTGATTCTTCCCAGAGTAAGGATTTCACCTGCACATCTCACAGGTACCACTAATGTCCCTCCTTCCTCCTCCTCCAGCGATTCCAGCACGGGGAGAAGCCCTAAGCGGTGCAGTGCCCTGGGAATCCTCTGGAACATGTCCGTCTCCTGCCTCCCTCAGTGGGGGACACACCAGCTGCACTGAAATGTCAGAAGGGTTTGCACAGCTGACAGGTTGCTGAAAATGGAGCATTGCCATAAATTCTCTTTATCCAGCCAAGTGCGGCTTAATATAGACTTAGCTGCACGGGCTTTCTCCCACACTGAGCCCAGGAGCTGCTACAGCTCATGACCAAAACATGAACATGTCAATTTAACTGGATCAACTACTGCTAGTGAGGGAGAAAGAAAAGAAATTCCTTTTAAATTTATCTTTCTCTTTAGGTTTAAATAGTATTAGAGGAAGGAGGGAAGAATGAACACGTCTGAACTCGGCCAAAACTCCGATGAAGACGTGTGTCCTGAGGACATCGATGAAGATGAAATCCTGGCAAACCTGTCCCCTGAGGAGCTAAAGGAGCTGCAGAGCGAGATGGAAGTCATGGCCCCAGACCCCGAAGTCCCAATCGGGATGATACAGCGGGATCAGACGGAGAAACCCCCCACAGGGAACTTTGACCACAGGTCCCTGGTTGACTACCTGTACTGGCAGAAGGCTTCCAGACGCATGCTTGAGGATGAGAGAGTTCCCGTCACCCTCTTGCCCTCTGAGGTAACAAGCCAAAAATCACAAATTTTTGTTATGCATCAGCAAGGGGATCTGTTTTACAGCTTTAATACCTTAACCTGCCTCTGCTTCTGTCCCTTACGTAAGGTAGAGTACAAACAAATTTAGATTAATCCTAAAAGCCTCATCAGTGATAGAATCCAGCTTGGACTGATGTCAGGGTTAGTAATTTTTTAATTGCTTTTCCTAAATATTTACTTAAGCTTTTTAATAGAAGAAAATCCTAGTTCTGACTTGAGTAAAGCAAATCACTGAGAAATTGTGGCAAGATCAATTTTGGAGGATGTAACTTTAATTTGTTTGACTTTGCATATGGAAGAACACCATGTTGCTTTTCCATTAAAGACTATATTAATCATACAGAATTTAATTACATACTGGAGAAAAATCCCAAACCACTGTATTTTAACAGAGTGAAACATTCACTTACAGCCAAGCATGCAGACTGTGTGAACCAGTTCAACCCTACTCAATACAGTGCTTAAATTTATTTGACTATCCCCATGACTTTGAAATTAAGTTAAGGTCATAGTTAGATATCTTTCAGGATGAGCACTACACTTAAAAATAGGTTAATAGAATTGAAACTTGGCCAGGTGAAGCACATCCATACTTGAACCTAAGTGAACTCGAGGTAACCGATTTATTGTATTTTTGTTTTAAATACCAGCGGTTTTCTAGTACACACCAATGTGGTACATCACAGACTGGGTACAACCCAGGGCAGGTTTCATGGTCTGTCTTTGGAGACCAGGAGAAATCTGTTGGGTTTTTCTCCTGCTGCAACACTCTTGGGCTCAAAGAATCAATTCTTCAAACACTTCTGAGGTTAAATCTGAAATCTGGGTGTGGAGCTGGCTTCTGCATTCACAGCAGGTCAAGCAATCCCCATACCAAACCCATTAACCACCACAGCAAAGGGCAGCCACAGCCCCAGGGGCAGAAGTGACTGGGACCATTTTGTCTGACTTTGGGTGCAGCACAAGCCATGACACTGTCCTGCCTGAAGAAGTGCGAATCTTAGGGAAACAGCTCGATTTTATTAGTGCTCTATCAGCATTTCTCTGTGATGGAGGAACCACTTGCAAAAAGAGGCTTGACAGAGAAAAATCTCAGCTAGGAGTGTCTCTGGAAGTGATAGACATTTGCAACTAATTTATTTGGATGGTAGGAGCCTCACTGCCCTGCAACTGCTTTGTGCATGGGCTGGTTTCTTAACTCTGGACTCCAAACTGAGCAAATATTTTATCTTCAGTGACGTGCTGCCTTAGGTGAGATGCACTTAGATGCCAGAGCAGGTGGCCTTGTTGTCCCTTGTGCTGGATGATTCCACAGTGGCCACAATGTGCCCTCTCAGTTCCTCCTTGGGCTGAACAAACCATCAGTGGTTCACTTTCAGGCATATGAAGGAAACTTTCTCTCTTGTCAAAGAAATTACAAAGATTACACTAAATCCAGAAAGAGGCTTTGGATCAGAGACTCTTAACCCCCACAGGGGTTCAAAGACCATCTTAATGTATCATTAAATATGTTCAGGATTTAATTGTCAGGACTTAATTTTATAGGCAAAGATGAGAAACTGGTTTGTAGCCTCTTTAGGAACAAATTGTTCTGTGCTCCCAAGCAAGCTGCTGCAGCCTGAACTTATAGCAATGTCACTTCTAAGGATTATTCTCTATTGTATGGGCATAAAGGGATCAAAATCCATCTGCTATGTGTTTATTTGAGCAGAAAGTTATTGTAACAAAGATGTTTTGCAGTTATTTCAGCTGTGAGGTTTTGTCTTCCTTAGAGAAGTGCTGCGGAGGAGATGGAAGGAGAAGCTGGCAGCGGTGGCAAGGTGGCCGGTGCGCGGATGCCAGGAACAGAGGGAAAAGAGAGACATTACCAAAATGAGCATGTGTCTGACTCAAGAACACAATCTGGGGAGGCAAAGAAAGATGGGGGTGATAAGGAGAGAGGGCTGGAGGAGGATGAGAAAGAAGAAGCAGAGGAGGAAGAGGAAGATGATGAAGAGGAGGAGGAGGAAGAAGAAGAAAATGATACTGAATTGGAAACAAAGGAGAATTACACAAATGAGAACAGTCACAGCAACCAGATAAGTCAGAAGCCAGGTACAGAACCAGGAGAAATCAAAGAAAAGCCTAAGGAAAATGAAAAGAAAATATCAAAATTGAACATCCCCCAAAAGTTAGCGCTGGATACCAGCTTCATGAAACTAAGTGCCAGGCCTTCAGGAAATCAAACCAATTTAGAAGACAGTTTGGAAAAAGTCCGAAAAAACAACCCAGATATGAAAGAGCTCAACCTGAACAACGTAGAAAATGTCCCCAAAGAAATGCTGATAGATTTTGTCAATGCCATGAAAAAGAATAAGAACATAAAAACTTTCAGCTTGGCCAATGTCGGGGCTGACGACAACGTGGCATTTGCCCTCGCCAATATGCTAAGGGAGAACAGGAGCATCACCACCTTGAACATCGATTCCAACTTCATCTCTGGCAAAGGGATTGTTGCCATCATGCGCTGCCTGCAGTACAATGAGACACTGACGGAGCTCCGCTTCCACAACCAGAGGGGCCTGCTGGGCCACCAGGCAGAGATGGAGATTGCCAGGCTGCTGAAAGCCAACACCACCCTCCTTAAACTGGGCTATCACTTTGAACTGCCAGGGCCCAGGATGGTGGTGACCAATCTGCTCAGTAGGAACCTGGACAAGCAGAGGCAAAAGAGGCAAGAGGGGCAAAGGCAGCAGCAAATGAAAGAGCAGAAAGAGTTGATAGCGATGCTGGAAAATGGACTGGGGTTGCCTCCTGGGATGTGGGAAATGCTGGGGGGACAGCTGCCCCAGCTGAGGATGCAGGAGCCCCCACAAGCCCCAAAACCACCCATCCCTGCAGCTGTGTCGCTGAGCAAAAGGCAGGAGAACATGAGGCCACCAGCACCTGAGCAGCCGTGCAGAGAGAAACCCATCAGCTTCAAAGTGATCAAGCTGAAGAAGACTCAGCGCAAGCCCCCGGTGCCGGAGTATGTGGAGCCCACTGAGAAAACCAACCTCAAAGACGTCATCAAAACGCTTAAACCAATTCCCAGGAGAAGACCACCTCCCCTGGTGGAAATAACCCCGAGAGATCAGCTCCTCAATGACATCCGCCAGAGCAACGTCGCGTATCTCAAGCCAGTAAGCGTGGAGTGGTGGCAGTGAGGGGAGGGAATGGCATTCACCTGCTGTGCTCTGAGCTCTGGTTGGAAATGCTGGGCATCGGTGGGGCTGGCAAATGCACCTGCACATGGCACCATCACCTTTTTGTGTCGGGATGCAGGTGGTTGTTTTCCAGCAGCACTGAGGTATGGCTTGCACAGGGAACTCTCAGCAAGCACCAAGGCTGCAGCCTTGTGCACCCCTGTCTACATCCACAGGGCAAAAGAAAGGAAATTCACTCAGGGTGTGAACAAACTCACAGAAACTCAACTTTATAATGATTGTAATAGTGTATTAGTTATGACAGGCACGTGCTTTTATGAGATGGTTGTTTCAGGAGTACCAGGTATTATTTTTCACATTAGTCCCCCCATAAGCCCCATGTTTCTCTCTTCAATAGCTGTGTTTTTCCTTAGCTCTCACTTTACACAAGAGAGCTCTGTCACTTGGCCCACACTGAAGTCCAGCCTGGACTCACAATCTGCAGCCCTGTTCCTGCCTGCCTCACCCAGTAACAAGGAGTGTATTCTTTTAGTGATCCTTTGCTGCTCATTCTTTTTTTGCCCTTATTTAGACCAATTGCAAAATTCTAGTGCTAACAGGAAAAAAAGAAATTAGATTCACCAGCAGTGAAGATGTAGGAAGATTATGGGAAGAAAGTAGTGGTACTGTGGGGGCTTTTATATTTGTTTTTGAGTAAATCTTTGCCACTGAAAATCAGCTCAGTGGTCAATTCAAAGGAGCTCAACATCATCCTGACTTTGAGAATGCAAGTTCAAAACTGAAAACTGCCTCTTGGGGTTGCTCTTACTTGGGTACAAAATTCACTGGCCTCTTCTCAAAATGCTGGTCACCATATTTAACCTCTTGCTCTCCTGGCCTGTTATATTCCCTTGCATTGTACCATAATTCAAGAAATCCTAAAAACTGGCTGATGTATTTGTAGCTTGATGCCTTTTTGTGTTGCCAAGGCTTGAGGAAGAGGATAGAAAATCCCCTCTAATTAAAAATGGTCAAGTTGTATTTTGTAATTATTTTTTCTTTCAATATTGACACTTTAATACAGTGGGCCTAATTTTGTTTTCATTTATACCTACAAAGAAATAATTATTTCCTCAGTAATTCCAGAGAGTAGTTCGTCCTGATATTTTGTCAGGGTCAGGTCCTGCAGTGACCTCGGATCCTGGTCCATGATTACCCTGAATATTCTGTCCCCTAGGCAAGTTTTGGGATTCTGAGTTTCTGCAAGCCAGTCCAACTTGGCTGCAGCCAGGGCCTTTCCTCAGGGCATTTCTGGCCTTTCTAGGCCAGTCTAGGATTTGCACTTCAGTTCTGCATGCCAGACAACAAGACCTGCTCATGGAAAACTCACAAACTGTGCTGGTGACAGCAGGTTGGTCCTTCACTGCCGTGGACCTGCTGCCTTTCCAGCTCTCAGGAAGGTGGAGGACAATGGCACTCGTTCTCTGCCAGCCACAGCCCTTATTCTGCATGGCAATGATTGAGAAACCCATGTGCTCCCGGGTGCCAGAAGTGACACTGAACCCCAGCCATTCCCCTCAAAATGATCATGAGGATTTTGTCCATGAGAGCTGTGGGGGTAGAGGCAGAGGGATCAATTCATGATGCGTCCTAGGTATGCCAGATGATGATTGCTATCACAGCCTATGGAAAGATGAAATGGTAGACACACGTGTTGGGGGCTTGGGGAGGTATGTTTTGGTGGATTGTTTGGGGATTTTTTGGGTTGGTTCTTTTTCGGCCTCTGTCCTCAGACCACTTGTCTTGGATTTGGGCATTAGGGTGTTATTTTAGCCCCCCTGTATGATCTTGGTAACTCCTTATTTGCCTCAATTCCTTCAGCTTTATTCCAAAAATGGAGTTTTACTGCTTGATCTGAGCTGAGTGTTAGTTCTCTTCATGGTGGGATTAAATGCCTTCAAACTGATTTCCGGGACCTTAAGGATTGCAAACATTGAGTAGGGCATTGCAAACGAAAGAGAGCTCCCAACCAGAGCTCCTTGGAGTTCCCAGCTGTTATATTTTTAGTTTCTGAGGGTTTGTATTAGACTAAACTGGCTTGGTAAATAAGACTAAGAAATTTCCTCCTCCTAATACTTCATGTCCTTGCCCAGGTGCCGTTGCCAAAGCAGCTGGAGTGAGAGACCAGACTGACCTGAAGAAAACAACTTAGAATAAGGACTGTTCAAGTTTTGCTTACAACTGTTCCAGCAGATGTTTTCTGCAGAACCCAGGTGGTGTATTCAACTCTTTGGGAACAAAGCTTGCGATACACACTTGTTAAGTGTGGTGAAAACGGCTGGCATGGGAAAAGTCAGTGCTAAGCGTTTCCATCAGGTATCAAACAATCCCGCTGCCATCTGTCTGCCAAGTGGATTTGAGGCTTCAGTGTACTGTGGGAGTATTTTCTCAGAGGCATCAATAACTTTGTCTTTCTAGTTTGTCAGCAAACTATTTTGCTTCCACGTTGTCCTTCTGCTGCCAAATTCTGCAGGAAGGCACTGTGCCTTATCTTTCTTTTCACACACGTGCTACTTTATTACTTGTCCATGAGAAATGTATTTGGTTTCCATGTATACGGCTTCATTTTTTAGGCTAAGGAAATAGAAATGAAATAAAGATCTCTCTGTAAGATGTGTGCAGCATTTCCATCACTAACAAAGCACTCACAGACAGAATGATTGCTCTGGTACAACAAACACATTTCAAGCTCCCTCCATTTCAGAACAATATCTAGTGGGTATTGTACCAGATCAGCATATAAAAGATGATGCCATGCACTGCTTTGACAGCTGTGATGTTCATTCCCCCTGATTCACCTCTGTCTTACTGTAATCCTTAATTGCAGCCACATTGGAGAGCACTGAAATGCCATTTTAGGTCTCTCTCCACACTGTTCTTGTGGCAGGAGGATGAGCCTTACCTTTTGTCCAGGGGTTTAAGAAACTCCTAATTCCTCCTAGTATGATGTGTGAATAGCATGTCACATCCTGGCAGGGCTGGATTTGAAGGGGTAAAACCTGTATATACCCAGCTTAGTTTTTCTTTAATATTTTTGTGAATTTTTTTTCTCCTCCCTCTGTATAATCACATTGAATTCTTCTGTCTTTCTTGTAAAGGACCTACAGGTAAGTCACACTCTTGTGAAAAACATCCACAAGAGACCGGCTGTTCTGGGGTTTCTTCTTTGTTTTTTAAAGCTATAAGGCATAGGGAAAGAAGAAAGGCTTTCCCTGTGCTAAAATGCAGCTCCCCTGCTTTCCTGTAGCTACGGGATCCAAAGGCACAGCATTGTAGCTCCTCCCAGGATTTCCTTCAGGTGAGTTAATCTCTGAGCAGTAACTCTTAGCAACCTTCCCCTGGCAGCCCAATCCCACCCTGCTCCCCCTTCCCATGTTTATTTCAGTAGTCCTGTAGTATCAGCAATGTCCAGGATATCTTGAATCCAAGGTAGTCTCTACTACCACTTGTTCAAATTTTCATTTGTTCTTGTCCTTTTGGTACCTATCACCTGGTCTCCTTCCAATATCCACCTTCCAAACTTGTAAAGCTCCTTCTCAGCTCTGCTTCTGTTTGCAAATGTAATGCCCCAAACTTGGGAAAGCTGGTTTCTGTATTGCCCAGGAGAGAGCAAGTAGCTTTAAAGCATCACATAGGAGGGAAGTGACATAAAAAATGGAAGCAATTTTCATTGCAGCCCTTTTTTTGTAAAGGAGAGTAGTAGGAAAGGAAAAAGCTTGGTACTTGCAACCAAGCCCTTGCAGGGAGTGCAGCAGCAAGTGACAAATGCACCAAGTAACTCCCCAGGAAAGCTCTTGGAGCACACTGCTCTCCACACTGGCTTCAAGGCCAGGCTGGTGCAGCTCAGACTGAAGCAGTTGGGACAGGGAAGCACAAAGGAATATATAATATAGTGCTTTACTGTGAAGTAATTCCCCGCACTACAACACTTTACAATCTCCAATTCAAGCTGCCAGGCACCAATTACTGCTACACCCAGAAGCTGCCAAACACGAATTTCCAGAGTGAATAGAGCAGGACCTGTGAATCCCTGCTCTGATCCATGTTCTCCCACTGAGCAGCCTCTCAGTGATCACAGGAGGAGGGAAGCAGATACAGAGATCACACCATTAGTTTGACTGCAGCAGAGCTGCCTTCCTAGTACTGCTCAAGGTGCAGCTCCCAGTAATCCTAGAAGCAGAAATCCCTCTCAGGTAATTAACAGACATGTGAAATCCCAGTTAAGCAGAGTTATATAAGAGACCAAAACTGCATGAACAAATACCGTAAGTATTCCACCTCTGTAGAGCAGCCATTTTAAGGATGCAAGAGCAAGGCTGTAGCATTTCAGCTCAGAGGTCCCTCAGACCTCAACAAGGCTGACAGAGACACAGAGGAGCCAGAGCCAGCAGCTTAATCCCCAGCACGGGCTTGTGGCACAAGCCGCAGGGTGACAGCAGATGTCCCACTACCCCAACCACAGACACAGGCACAAGCTCAAGTTTCCAACCATTAGAATTTATTTTTCTTCATAACTGTGCAGTTTTTAAAATGCTACTGTAATGATGAAGTCATAGGCTACTATGTTCTTTAGGTGTGGAAACAGTTTTCAAAAAACAAAGACCATGCGCTACAAGTGAGGAACAGGCCATTGACTCTTCAGCTGGAATATACAGACATTTTTGATAAATACTGATCACCTTAACACTTAAATGGAATGACATGTTCAGATTTCTACACAGTTTACTATGAAAACAGCATGGCAAGTTACATAAAAGCTTCAACTTCAAGGATCTTTGCTTTTTTATTAATTACTTGGTTAGAAAAGAGAAATGCAAGAATATTTGAAATGGAGTCTCACCTGGACAACTTTCCCCCCCTGTTGTTGGTAAGCTCCTGTTAGCAAGATGATTCCATCACAGCTGGCAGTTAAGTTGTGTATATATAAAAGAATCCCCCACACTGCTTTCAACATCAGGAGTTTTAACAAGCAAATATCTTAATGAATTTGGAATGGGTTTTCAAAAATTGTATCTTGACATTTATTGCTTTTACTTATAAACCTGAAATCCAGTTTATTCCTTTATGAGTGTTGGAAGTACAGAGTCAATAGATGCATGTTTGACCTGTATCTTTGCATTCTGGGTGAGAAGAAAGAAAAAGATGACCCATGCTCAAGAGCACACGTACACCTCCATCTACAAACAGCCTGTGCAGACTAAAGCTGGTAAGTCCTAAAGTAGCAGTATTTAAAAACATCAGTGGAGTAGAAACCCAGGTCATCCAATCTATCTATTTTTCTCCCATGCTTGGCCAGAGTTTAGCTGGTACATAAGGAAGTTTGGCTCTCCTGCAGAAGGGAGCAGTTCCATAGATGAGGATTTTGGAGAGCCTGAAGATAAATGTTACTGGGATTGGCAGGCAGTGCCATGGATACTCTTCATGCTTACAGCTATTTAGACTGTCCCATGGCTGCTAAAGGAGGGCTGTGAAGTGAGGACAGGAACCCAGACTGCATACAAGCACTGCACAGTTTTATCACGTGCCAGTTAAGCTGGTAATGTAATACAGAGCACTCAAGGGAGGGATTTGGAGGATGCAAGAGATACCTGCTTTTGATACACTTTAGCTCATCTGAGCATCACCAGGCTGAAGGTGCCACCCAGCATAACCTGGCTAAACTGCAATACTTTAGAACTGAGATGAAAGGGATGTTGCTTTAATAGACCAACTTGCTACAAGACAGTTTGAGAGACTGCATTCCATAGATTTCCATCTCTTCCTCCTCTACCCCCAGCAGAAGAGACAAGCAAACATGGTTAAGTTAGTATGTACTTGTGTAAACACCAAAACATTTTGCTATACAATAGAAAAAAAGTTGCTGTTCTTATGTTCTTGGAGGAGCCCTGAAGACCTTGGAATACCTGTATCCTGCAACTATTAACCTGTACCACATGCATTTCCTGTTTTGTACATAAACTGAAAGCAAGCTTGAACAATAGTAAATAGCAACTACACTCCTGCAACAGGCAGAAATGCCATGTTGCAGCTGCTTACTCCTTCACTTTAGATATGTAGTCAGCCAGTTTGTTGATACTATCCTCTTGCTGTTCTAGAGCATCCAGTATGAATCCCATTGGGGTCTTCTTCAAACCTATCCCCTCCATCTTGTTCTGCAGCTTGTTCTGTATGTTCCGGAGCCTCAGGGAAGCATGGACAAACATCACTGCATAACAGAAACACACTCATTAGCTGCTAATGCCCAAGGAATGCACAGTTCTTGCACAACTTAAGACACATCCCAGCACCATGACATCACTGGAAGATGATGATGTATCAATGGCTGCTTAAGTAACCATAGGTTCCCATTTAATAATAACACTAAAGATGGCTTGTGCTGCTTTGTGTCCCCTCCCAATTCTGTTTGGAGACCATTTAAGCAGAGATAGCAAAGTTAACAGCTGAATTACACTCTGCAGACTTGTCTGAGAAAGCTCAAGTCACACATCTCTTGACTCCCAGAGAAGAGAAGAAACACTTACAGAGGAGAGGAAGTGTGATCCCAAACATGAACACCATGACATCTCCCAGGTAGGAGATCAAGAAGTAGCTAGACAGCATGATGGCCACGACAAACGTGGTTGGGTACTGCTTCTTCAGCTTGCGGAGTATATCCTTGTTGTGTGACATCCACACAAACCCCAGGAACACCAGCACCACCACAGTGCCGCCAATGAGCATGTTCAGGGGACTCAGAAACCTGGAGAGAACAGGAAACAACATCAAAAAAAGAGTTCAATTTCAGAACCTTCCTGACTTGTGTCCAGATAGGATCAGCCAGCTCAGTGGTAGCATTACTAGGGAGGTAAGGCATTGAAAAGGCAGTTTCTGCTGTCAAGACTTTCACCAAGGTCTTCAGCAGGAGCTAAATAAAGTAAAAAGTACAACTGAACAAGGAACCCTTGGCACTGAATTTGGATAATCTTTGTCTTTATGTTCTCCTCCTGAGCTTATCTTAGGATGCTGAGTTTCTGCAGCAAATCATCAAAGAAGCACTTCCTACCAGGGCCCCTCCTACCTCTGCAATCAACTCTTTTGATCTCACCCCCAGAGTAAGCATATCCAGACAGAAGATGGAGACAACATTGACTAATCTTTTCCCTTTACATCACCAAAACCAGGCTCAGGCTAGGCCTTCAAACGAACTAGCTCTTCATGGTATCTTGTCTGGGTTTGCAAAATGGGAAAGGTAGAAAACTGAGCAAAGCAAGTTACTTCACAATTTCTCATTTCTGAATAAACCTTCTCATTGGTTTACACTCAAACAGAAGAAATGTGTGAACCTGCAGAAGGAGCTTGCCACTGTCAGCACAACAGATGGAAGCCCAGTCCCAAGCAAGGATGCCCGAGAATCAAAAGGACCTGGAGTATGGGATAAAGGCCTTACAGGAAGAAGAGCCAGGCCTAGCTAAGAGAGTCACTGCTGAGGTTTGTGTTCTATTACTGTTCTCAGAGTTTCCAAGCAAACCAAGCCACTGAATGGATCAACTTTGGACTATAAACAGCAACTCCCATTTTTGGAAGAAGGCAAGAGCATCCCCTGCTCAAACCACTTTTCCAAGTATTTAGAGCTTGTTAAGAATCAAGCTCTTAGCAATGACTTTGCTGAGCTTGTTTCTGTACTCACAGAGTCCAGGATCTATGGTATTTCACTTACATAGTATTAAGTTATGTGAATTCATGTGCATTCTGATTTTCTGGCTTGTACATGCACTGCTGTGATTGCACAGCAGCTGAGCCTCTGGGCTATTACAACTATGGCAGCAGCATGACACTGCCCCAACAAAGCCAGACGTGCTCAAGGTTTACTCTTGCAGACTTTGCAGCTCATCCTGCTGCTCCAAAGCTACCAGGTCCAGTGACTCACTACTCCTCCCCACTGCCAAGAAGGATGTTTTGGTTTGTGGTCTGTGCTTCATATCCGGCCCAGGCAGAAGAAATCTGCCACAGGACTGGTACTGCCAATGCTCTACCTGCAGCGCTAGGGAGCATTTTCCTGGAGCAGGAAGAACCCTCAAGAATTGTTTCAGAGCAAGGACTGGCTCTTGATTCTTCAAGTCAGTTGTGCCAAGAGGAGATGGGACAACTGGATATAAAAAGATTAAAATTCAGAGTAGTTCCCCACCTGCTTCTGCTACTCATGCTGAAAAGCCAATCGGGCTTTTTGGAAGTGGTGACAGGTCAGACTTGCTTGTTGTATTTGAGTCACTCCCTGTAGCTAGCCAGATTATATTTAGCTCTGAACTGTCAATCTAAAGTTTCCAGGCTGGAAAAAGTGAACAGCATTGGTCTGGAAAGAAATCAGTTTCATCTGTGCTCCTTTGCAGCAGGAGGAGGGTGACTCATGACTGGACCACACTGGTGCCTGGGTTATATATGTACTGCTGGACATAAGAGATTCTCAAAGTGGAATTCACCTCCCCACCTCAGCTGTCTTGGAGCTGAAATGGCCAAACTTACACAACTCACAGCAATCTATTATTTGTTGCTAAAAATCCAGGGACAATATAATCCTGGAAGTAACAAAGATGTAGGCAGAGCTCCACTCTACATTTTCCATGTGCCTGGAAAATACTCTCAAAGCCTTATCATCCCTACATTTCCCGCTACTCTTATTACAACCTCAGAAACCGGTGGTGAAGAATCATGCCTCCATATTTATAAGGAAGAGACTGAAGACTTCTCTGCTCTACATTTCTTCCTGGTATTACACAGGTTCTGTATAACTGGCTGGCTGTAAGGGATATGAAGTGGGCTGAAGGGAGAATGCATTCAGAAGATCCTTTTTTTCTGAGGCAAGTGATTTGAATTACATGTTTTCTGAAGTGGGCTGCATTCCAACGTGTACAAGGGAACAGTGAACAGAAGTATCAAGTGAAGGCATTCAGAGCCACATGAACACAGATGGGGATCGCAGTTGCCACTGAAAACCAGTATTCAAATTATCAGCCATGTGTCCACAGACTTCACTACTGGTGATTACAGTGCTGGCTTGCACCCTTTATTGCTTGACTCACCCACAGTGTAATTTACAGCACTAAGATTATCCTAGAAATTCATATATAGAAAATCCTTTTACAACAATGGCATTTTTCAGGAAGGCAGAACTCCATTATCCAGTTTCACTCAGATCTGTTGGCACGTTGCTCTCAATAACACAATAACCAGAAACTAAAAAGGAAAAAACAGGGATATGTAATTTTAGAACACCAGAGATTGGGGAAAAAGAGAGCTGTGTAACAGCTCTAGAAGTCACCTTACTGTTGAACCACCAACACTGATATTTGCCTTATTTATACAGAGGTCAGAACACAAGAGGACAAATTTGTGCTCAGGCAAGGAGGCTGGAAATCTTTCAGAGATACAGAGAAAAGGTAAGTGACCAGCCATTAAGTATGTTACAAGATACTTTCTAAATATAATTCCCTTTAGCAGGGATTTATGAGACCTCAAATACCTAAGAATGTAATGTACAGAAATATCAGCATGGCAAGAGTATGGTGACTTGAGTTTATCTTGTTCAGATGGCTGAGGGGAAGAAAAACTCTGTTAGGGTTGGACGTAAAACCCACTAACTTCTCTGACCCTGAAAGCAGTCAGTGTGGCAAGACTAACAGCATTTGGGGGTGCTAACAGCCCAGAACACCCTAGCTGGATGACCTTCTTTATTTTCTGTGGTGACAAGGTACAACCCTGGTGGGATGCTGTGACCTCCAATACAGCTAGGACAAAGTGACAAGGAAAAGCCATCACCCAGATTCAGTTTCCTGCTGTCCTGCAGATACCAGGCTTCCTTCAACATGTGCCTAGATCCAAAGTAGAGACAGGGAAAACAGATACATTAAAAGAAACATCCTGCCCGGCTGCAGGGACATGGGCACTGCTCTGTGTCAAGCAGGGGCACAGGACACTTTGTATTGGTGGAAGCAGCCTCAGGAGAGCAGACATGCTCAGGGTACGTGGGAAGAAGTACTGGCAGCTGCCCCTGGCCAGCAGAAACAGATGAAGATGAAGTACTTTCTTTTTTTAAACTAGATTCGTATTTCTAGGTTCTGCCCTACATGCATCACAAGACAGGTTAGAGTTCTCACACAGGAGCAGGAAAACACAAAAAGCTCTGCTTTCAGTGAGTTATGACATCACCGCTTCTTGTCAGGTTGTTTCATACCTGCACACTTGTGCACAGCCTTACAGCAGGAGAGGGGGAGGACATACAGCTGCAGCATAGGGAAAAAAGAGCTTGGTAAGGCACATCCTTTGTGCAAGACAAGTAGCCTCCAGCAGCACGAGTCCAGAAATAGGATAGGCCACATAAAAAGCAAAAGCAAGACAGCTCCATCCTCATATCATCTCCATTTTAGATTACTGTCTTGGGGTGATTATTCAGCAGTTGCTACCACATCTGTTTCTTTCACATGTGACCAGGCAAGTCTGAACAAAGGCGCTGAGTATGAGACTGGCAGTGATTGAGAACATTTTTTTATTTAGAGCAGCTCAGTTAGGCTGAAATAACCATGAAAATTCCCTCTTAAAAGGCCTTTTGCTCCATCCCCGCCCAAGCACTGGGCAGGTTAGAGCAGTAAAATGCTTTCTTCCTTATTTGTATTAATTTAAATAACTTGAAAAATGAAGTTTTGCCTCCTCTCTCCCCATACTTTGAGCTTTACTGAGGGTATACAACTCTAACTACAGGTAGTATAGAAAACTATAAATAGCACATTGTCTCAGGGGATAGCCCTCAGCATCCATGGATTTAGCAATGCTTCTGAACCTACTGTTGCTCACTTGCTTGGCTTTGAGAACAGGAGACAGATTCCTGCCTGAAGAACTACCAGACCTTTATGAAGTTATGCACCAATGTTATTATGCAACATGTTTTAAAATTATGTGTTTTGCTCATTCAATCTTTCATCAGGCATGAGAGAAACTAAACATTTTGCTGCTTTGGAGTCTTTGTTTCAGCAAAGAGAATCACTGCAAGTACATCAGCTAAGGTAGTGGTCTGGGGAAGAAACAAGGAAAAGAATGTGACACAGTTGTCGACTGCTGGGGTTGTACAGATGGACAGCTGATGTTTTAAAGAAGTGGCAAAGGAAAGAGACATCAAACCTCAGGCTGCAAGGAGAACATTATTCCAAGACAGAATGAGCACTCTGATGCAGCACTCTGAAATTCAGCACGCTTTTTAAAAACTGTCAGATTTAGAAGCTAATTTTTAGCAAGTACATGGCAACAAAAGCCTAGATGAAATTACATTCATTTAAAGTAGTTAAGTTTGAACTACATGACAGAGAGGCCTCGTTGGAGTAGGTGGAAGAACAGACAAGTTTCACTTATTAACCAAATTGACTGTTTGAGGGAAGTTGCAAGATGTGGGAGGCCCTGAAGGCCCTGATTTTAATAAAAGTTTTTATAGGACTCACAACGACAGGGCATTGGCTCAGGGGAAGAACAGTGAGTCCAATTTCTCTATAACTGGGAGAAAGGGCACAATTTTGTCAAGATCTTGGTTTTATCAGCAATCTACTGCAACAGAGTTATAGGGGGGAAAAAAGGAAAAGCAGACAAGTCCAGAGTCCTTCTTAAAGGAACTTGCAGGTTGAGAGCGTGGAAGAGGGAGAGTGGCTGCTACCTGTATTTGTGGAATGGCACTAAATCAGGAGTTTTAGTTTCTTGTTCACTGATTTATTATTTTATAACCAGTCCTGTCAGCTGAAAGTAAAATCTGCATTACTGCAAAGCAGAGAGCTTCATTTACAGATAACAGTAGCTATGGGAGAAGGCAAATGGAGGGAGAAAGGCAGGGACACGATGCAGTAAAGATCATTACAATTCCGCTATGCTCACGGTAAGGTCATCCCATACCTTGTGAGGGTAAAAGACTGCAGAGGTCAGCTTTGCTGTAGGTGGGGCAGTAAACTAAAGCTGTGGCAATAAGCACTGTATTTCCAGTATCAGCTCTAGGCAACAATTCCTGTGTCAGCCCAGCACAACCACAGCTACCAAGTACTGCAACAGCTGAAAATATTATCTTTGCATTTCAAGGCGGTCTATATAATTACATGGTTTATGAGCAGGTAGAGTTGGTCATGGGCTAAGTTTAGTTTTGATCACAGGAAGACCACTACATTAGTGGTTCCAATAATCCTGCCCTTAGGCCTGGACACAGCCCTGGAGTTCCTAAAAAGCCATGATTCATCATTTATCACTCAGAGGTTCCTGCCCATTATAGAATGAAGTGCAAGACAACTTAGTCATCAATTTAAATTTATCAGGAGAACCTTCTTTACCTTTCTCCCAAAGCCACAGTTTGGCCAAATGAAAAACATTTTTATTAAAAGAAATGGACACTTTTTCTTTACTGAGGTATTATCCCATTTCCTTTAGAGCTCTTCTCCCATTCAATTTTACTTCTGTGTTAGAAAAATCAGGTTCATCATATACCAAAGACTCTAAGACATGCAATTTAAAAAATGTTTGAGATAAAGATTCCACTTCAGGTCCACTTCAGGTAAGTTTTCAACACAGAGCATTATCACTCAATATTAAGATGTTGTAATTCCAGCTCTGATTTTAGTTTCCATTCTCTGTGGCTCTCTTCCTCCTCTACCTCCCACCTCAGCACATTAGTAGGAAACAAGTGGGAGACAAATCTCCCTTGATCTGAAGAAAAGCAATCAGAGTTCAAAAGGAGCGATTTAGGAGGGTGAGTAAAAGCTGCTGCCATCCTGTTTTCCAGCTGGAGATACCAAAATTGTTTACATTCTTTCCCCACCTTGTTGGGCAGAAGAGCCATCCCCCTGCTTTCCAGGGACAATGTGATTTACATGTTCATCAAGAGCTGACCACACCATCCTGCTGCTAAACAAGGGTAATGAACACTGAAGCCTAGAACAAAGTGGTAGAAGAACAGCAAGACCACAGAAGTCTCATTTTGCCAGCCTACTAGTCTGTAAAGATCACTGCAACATATCTCCACCAAAATACACAAGAACAAAGCCTATGCAACTATGCTGAACCTGAAACCATCATATGCACCAAGAAGAAAATGCAGGATTCTGAGCCTATCCATCCACAGAGCACAGGTCAAAGCTCCTTGTGAGCTAGAGAATCTTTATCAACTTAGATGCTGGGTCAACAGCTTCAGAAGCCCTTACAGGATGCAGAATGCTTACTCAAAAAAAAAAAAAAATTGATTTAGGGGAATCATTTTAAGCCTCTGCAACATAAGAGATAAGATGTACTTCAGCCAAAGCCACTCTGGCCTGGTGGCTGGGCAATTCTCCAATTTAAGCATTTGCGCACTGTTTGTTGAGAAGAGTGGAGTATTCCAGTTTCCATATTAAAAGCATAATCATCACTTTCTGCTGCATGTCTTGCTTAAAAGTTTTCTGACCAAAGATCCTAGAGCAGTACCTGAAATAGAGTCACATAGCTTTTGATTCAGAAGGTGATTATAAGGTTATTTCCTGATTCCCTTCAGGAATGCTAGGTGTGACACAACATTGTACCAGCAGATGGTCCTACCTTGAAGGTCTCAATCCTGCCTACCAAAACGAAACAATGCAAAGTTTTACAGTATGAGCTAGCTCAGAAATAAGAATGGCTTGCCCTGAACATTACTTTAGATTTGTAACAGAGAGCAGAATTGATCGATGCATTTTTTTAAATGTAAAGCTGAGCATGTCTCAGCCTCAGCAGCCCCGCTGGGCAGGTTCAGGAGGAAGCACAGATCGCTGCGCAGGATGCGGCTCCGTTTTCCGCGAGCAGCGACATCCTGCGCTCCAAGCATCGCTGCCTTCTGCCAGGCGGGGTGTCCGCAGCCTCCGCCTTGGGCACAGGGCTGGAGAGCAGCGCATGGAAAAGGGAGATAACAGGGAGTCCTCAGACCGGGCAGACCCCACCAATACATCACAAACCCGACTGTTGCCGAGTCCCCCCGCCAAGGGAGGCTGTAAACCAGGCCTCTACATTTTTAAACGACACCAGAGGTTTAAGGAGGGACAGGAAAAGGGGAAAGGAGAGTGAAAGTGGGTAAGGGGAAATGGGTGGAAAGGGGAAAAGGGAGGAAGGGAAAAGGCAGCTCCCCCGCCGCTGTACCTTCAAATACCGCCCGGGACTGGCCGGGACCTTTCCAGTAGCACCAGGCTGGGTCGCAGAGCCCCCCGCCCGGGGACTGGGGCCACCCCACCCCACCCCACCCCGCCGGCCCTGCCCGGCCGCACCGCGAGGCCACGCACTGACCCCACGATGGAGACGAGCGCGGCGGCCACCATCAGGTAGTTGGTCTGGTAGTAGAGCAGGTTGCTGACCACGCGGTTGTTCCATTTCGAGATGTCCTTGAGGTCGGGCAGGGCGAAGCGGTCCGAGCCGGGGAAGAAATCGTCCCAGGCCCGCAGCGGGGCCACCTGCACCTCCATGGCCGCCGCCGCCGCCGCGCAGGCTCGGGAACGCCGGGCACCGCCCCGGGGCGGCTCCGGCACCGCGGCTCCGGCACCGACAGCGGCCCCGCTCTGGTCCGGCCCCGCCGCTCCGCGCTGCTGAATCCGCGAGAGAACGAGCAGCAGAAGCAGCACAAGCGACAGGCGTGTGTCACCGCCCAGGGCTGGCAGCTGACAGGGGCTGCTGTCAATAATCGC
Organism: Lanius collurio; assembly: GCA_020086605.1. NCBI lineage: Eukaryota > Metazoa > Chordata > Aves > Passeriformes > Laniidae > Lanius > Lanius collurio. Next base: position 13,300,199 of record JACBWW010000009.1, on the reverse strand, counting down.
TGTAAATTCATTGTTCCTTCAGCAAGAGGTGATGCACGTTGAGCATTCACGTGGCGAAGCCACTTGGCATCATCTGTGAAGCAAGGGATGAGTGGGGAGGGCACCACGAAAAGTGTCAGCCCTGCGGGGTGTCCCATGGCAGGGGGGCTCTGTTAGTGGGGTTGATGTCTTCGAGCTGAATTTTCTGTCTTCAGGCTCAATTTTCTCACCTTTTGCAAACGTAACTGATGTCGCCTGATAATTTCTATAAAAGAATTTGCCTAATGAAGTAAAGAACTTTGGGGTTCAGGTATTGTGTAAGATTACATCACCTAAATAAATATGCATTAGGAAGGCGGAGAATATGGACTATATAGGCGTGTTCATGTAAATTTTACTATATAAGAGATTGAATTTTTTACCCCTTGGGGTGCTTGAAGTGGAAACTTCTGCATTGTACCCTGTGCAGATTAAACAATGTCTCCTTTCTAAACCAGACTCTGTGTTCAGAGAGCTCATGAAATGGGAGACAGAGTGACTGTGCCTTTGGAGGGAAAGGTTGGTGCCAGCAGCCATTGTGTTTTGACCCCAGCAGTCCTTGTTGGAACCCTTGTGTTTTCAGGCTTTCACACTTCCACCACCATGGCTCGAGCACAGGCTGTCTGTGCATCACACAGCACCCCAGGTTTGCTGCACTACCACGCCAAGCATCAAAATCATTCTCAAAATGTAATATAGCAGTAAGAGGCTGGCACTTGTTTCTCACAGCTCAGTTGATAGAGGATTTACATCCCTTAAAGTTTGCGACCCGAGACTTGAGCACAATCTCCATTAGTCCTGCTTATCTGCTTCCTGGCGTGTGATTGTTCTGGTTTGTGTGCAGTCCCTGTCCAGCCCCTGCCCAGGGAGTGCTGATAAAGCAAAAGCCATTGTGGCTGGCAGCGAACAGCCGGAGCCTGATCCCATTTGAGTTCCAGCCTTCCTGGAAGCTTTCAGGCACCATGATCTCCACACACTTTGTCCCTGAGGATGGCCTCCATGGCTCCCGGGAAGTTCTGAGTTCAGAGGAGGCCACCAAAATGATTCAAGGGATGGAGCAGCCCTGCTATGAGGAAAGGCTGAGGGAATTGGGATGATTGGGCCTGCAGAGGAGGAGACTCCTTTGTGATCTAATTGTGGCCTTCCAGTACCTGAAGGGAGGCTGCAAGAAAGATGGAGCAAGACTATTTACAAGGGCCTGGAGTGACAGGACAAAGGGGAATGGCTTCAAACTGACAGACAGTATGTTTACATTAAATATTAGGAAGAAATGCTTCCCTGTGAGGGTGGTGAGGCCTCTGCACAGGCTGCCCAGAGAAACTGCCCAGACGGCTGTCCCATCCCTGGAAGTGTCTAAGACCAGCTTGGACGGGGCTTGGAGCAACTTGGTCTAGTGGAAGGCGTCCTTGCCCACGGCAAGGGGTGGAATGAGATGATCTTTAAGGTCCCTTCCAAGCCAAACCACTCCATGACTCTGTGGTCATCAGAGAGGTGGGCGCAGGGAGCTCCCTCGGGTGTGGGCAGGCAGGACGGGACGGAGTCTCTGTGTCAGAGATCGGAGGTGTCCGGAGGGCGTCCCCGCCGTGTCTCCTTGGCGATTATCGCGACTATCGCTGCTGCCCGGGCCTCCCTCAGCCCGGCGGGCCCGGCCCCGCCCCTCGCGGGGCACTGTGGGAAGCAGAGGGAACTATGGCGGATGGTGAGGAACCGTAAGTGCCCTGTATGTGTGTGCTCGGCCGGCCCTGCCCCGGGCCCGGGGTCCCCTCCCTCCTCCCCGGTCTCTGTAGCGCGATACTGACCCTTCTTTTATTCTCTCTCTTTTAGGGAGAAGAAAAGAAGGAGGCTAGAGGAGCTGCTGGCGGATGGGTTAGTGCGGGGCTGCGGGCGAGCGGGGCAGGGGCAGCGCTTGCTGGGGCGGGGGTAGGTGAGGGCGAGCCGCAGCCCCGCAGGAGCTGAGGGCTGGGAGGAGGCTGCGGGGCCCGCGGGAGGCGCGGGCAGGGAGGAGGGAGCCTCAGGAAAGGTGGCGTAGGTGGGGCAGGGCCCTTGAGCAGCGAGGACTCGGGGAGAGGAGCAAGGGGCTGCCCCGGAGCGGGGTGGGAGTTGCGGGCTCGCAGCTTGGCATGGTGTGCTGAAGAGCTTGGTAACGAGAGGGGGAAAAGCTGCCTTGCCGGTCAGGGACCTGCGAGGGCCTCTAGGCTAGAAGCAGGTGACTTAAGTTTTGGCTGAAAATTAAAAATTCAGACTGCAGAACAGTTGTCTCTGCACATTAAAACTCTTAAAATCTACGCACCTGCCTTAAAGGCCGTGAAAACTAATGTTGAAAAATCTTTTAACATCATCTGCTTCCATTCCTTAATTACTCCATTCCATGTGCTTGTGTCCCTCTTCCCCAGGATCACCAGGCAGGCCTGCCTGGGCACTGGCAGTGCATGTGTGTCGGGATGAGGGTCACAACATTGCCTGGGCATGTTGGATGGGAGAGGGATGCATGCCAAATCCCCCAAAAGCATGGAGCTTTGGAGATGTGAAGGTGGCAGGGAAAAGTCTGTGCTTAAAGCAATATAAGGACTGTGGTGCTCTGATATTTCAAACAAAATTTAAGATGAAAATAACTCAATGAAATAAATAGAATTTTGTTAACCTCTTTTGATACCTGGTCATGCTGTTACAGCACAAAAAATAAACACTTGAAAAAATGGTCTCTGAAATAAAACAGAAAATCTCAGGTTAAGTTAATGATGTTTTTCAGATCTCCACAATGTCCAACTCTAAAAAACAAACTGCAGTATAATTAATAAGTAAAAAGTGAAACTAGATCTTGTAATTTTTATTGCTTAGGAAGGAAAGTAGGTATCTAAACAGAAATACACATCTAAACAGAAAAAGAGTGCTGCTGCTTAATGGCTGTTTATAGGGACTACATAAAAGAATGAAGAAAAATTGCTCTTAGTGTTACCAAATGCAACTTCTACACTCATTTCCAGAAAAGCTAAAAGCTGTAATATCCATAGAAGCAGTTTTCATGATGTCTGTTGACCCATTTTATTTGCTCAAGGCAGTGCTTAATGCATCTCCTGAAATCTGGTGTACAACAGATGAGGGGTTCTGCAGAGGGAGTGTTGTGTGTACACCATTTCCCATTATGTGGAATAGGTATATTTTCACATTAGTGTGAAAACTGGGGGAGGTACAAAAGTGCAGCTCAGGTCAAAAGACCATTATGAATTCAAATAATTGTTGTAGGTCTTACTTAACTGCTCATGTAGGAAGTAACTTCCTCAACAGTTAACTAGGAAAGAGTTCAGTCTACAATCAAAATTTCATAGAATCCTAGAATGGTTTGGGTTGGAAGGGATCTTAAAGATCATCTCATTCCAACCCGCTGCCATGGGCAGGGACACCACAGGTGAATTATGATTTATTTATTTATTCCTGCAGTTTAGAGAAGTTTTTCCCTGTTACTGAAATTTTTTTGCAAAATCAGTTGCCTGTAAGTTAAGTTACTATAGGCATGCTATGTTGTCCATCTCCTGAATTCTGTGAAGATAAAGGAACTCACTCTAGATGTTTTCCCACATTTACCTTTAATTTTGAGATGAATTATGAGGAAGTTGTAATAAATTCTAAACATTACCCAGCAGTTATTAGACAAGTGCTTTTCTTACTGCTTCATAGGAGAAAGCAGATAACACTTTATCAGTGGTGGCACATCCTACCTAATAATGACTGGCAGAGCTCGTTTATAACGAGCTTAGTTTTATATTAACATAGAATGTAATCATATTTATTGAGTGGAACTTCTATTTAGTAGGGAAGTAAGTGTTGATCAATAGTAGAAAATTACTTAAGAGCTGATTTTGAACTATTCCAGTAAGTCTTTTAAGAATTTAAATCTATACTTATGTACTATTAAAAGTGACCTGCAAAAGGAGAAAAAGGGTAGTGGAGTATTTGATGTAAAATTCTGCCTTGAAAATTTAAAGGAAGATAACTACAAAAATTCATTTTTTTTCATGTGAGACTATTACTGCAGACAGGCTCGGGGATGACTGAAAAAATGGGGCAGTTCTGATTCCATGGTACCATTTGAGGGTGAAGAACATTCAAGATTCGTGTCTTTTTAAAATATTTATTTAAATAAACTCCCCTGAAGATTCAGAGGATGATGTTGGGGCATGTTGCTGTAATTTATTCAGAGCCTCACAATTGCAGTTACAGACTGATAAATCTGTCAAAAAAAATACAAGACTTTACTTATGAAAAAAAGCATCACCCTCAAAATCTGGAGGAACAAGCTCTTTTCCTGTGCCCTCTTCAAATATGAGGGAAATAAAAGTAATAAGACTAGACCCTTTTTTCTCTGCAGGTCAACTTTTACTAATAACAGTTAAATCAGTGGGTTTATTGAAATGCTTGGGTTGTTTTTCCCCTCTGTGCATATTTATATTATGTCATTCTAGTTCCACAAATTAAACCCACTCATGCAAATGCTCATGTGCATAATTTACAGGCATAAAGAATATGCAGGTGCATTTGTACAAATGGTCAATAATTTAGGTGGTCATTGTGTAGAAAGTTGGAGGTGTGGAGTTTTTCTGTCTGATTTTGCAGCTGAATTTACTGTGTTCTGTGCAGAATGGCTGTTGATGGTGGGTGTGGGGACTCTGGAGACTGGGAAGGTCGCTGGAACCATGTAAAGAAGTTCCTCGAGCGATCTGGACCGTTCACACATCCCGATTTCGAGCCAGGCACTCAAGTGAGAAAGACTTAATTTCAATCAAATATCTGTAGAGTGTGTTGCAAATTAATGTGAACAGGTTCATTAATTGACCACCAGCAATGTGTGAGTACTAAAGCTGCATGAGAAGCTTGTGTTGTAATCAGTTGAAGACTGTGGTCATAGAACATCTTGTGTTCTTTTTATAAGTTTGTATTTTTAAGTTGTATACTATCAACTTCAGGCTTGCTGTCATCATATATAAATATTTAACAACATGAATTGTGCTGGGTTTGAGTTTCACATGAAAAATAGCAGCATTTATCTCTCAATATTTAACTAATTTGATACAGTGAGGAATTTATTGTACTTAAAGAACAAATTAATGTTAATATGAGTACTTTGAGAACTGGGTAAGATGTGTAGTAGGGTAGACTGTTTTAAGTATTTCTTCTGTGTTTTTTCTTTTGTTGTATATTTTGTTCCAGACCTTATGGTTGAAAGTATTTTCCTGTTACGTTTTTAATGTACTGTTTCATTATTCACTAGTTCAAGGCTGGGGTCAAGTAGAACAGTTCACAGAAAGCAGTTATATGCTTAAAATTTTCAATTCTTTTTGTCCAGCAAAGTTTCCTGTCTATCTGTTTAGATTTATTTTATATTATATATTAGTGAAATACTTGGAGAAGAAAAGCATTATCACCTTAATCCAAGAAATAGTAAGAGTAGACCTTGCTTTTTTCATGGTCAAAAATAGTATAAAAGTAATATATCAGCAAAGGTCTTGATTTTCTTCAATTGGAGATATAGGAACTGCATGAAATGAACAACTGATTAAAGTCCAATATGTGATTACTCCAGGAAATGCAAAGTTGTTTTGTCTGTAACTCACTAGGCATTGAAAATTTATGGTAACATGTTTGTAAGGGTTATGAAACAAAGGACAAATTGTATTAATTTTTTGGTTTATGTTTTCTACAGGCCCTTGACTTTTTGTTAAGCACATGTAAAATACTAGTTATTGGAGCAGGAGGATTAGGATGTGAACTCCTGAAAAACCTGGTAATTACTCTGTTTTAACTCTTTTCTTCTTAGAATCTTCTCTTTTTTTTTTTTAATTTCCTTGACAAGGCAATCTTTTTTAATTGGCTAATATTGCAGTTTTGATTGTATATAGCTATTAGAATTCTACGTACTAATCAACATGTGTAAAATACATTGATACAGACAATAAACATGAAGAATGCACTTGAAAGGTGGTATTTTCATATGTTGCATGTTATTTATTCAGCTATCTCAGGCTTGTCTTGAGGGACAACAGGCTGCTCTTTATGTAGAGTAGCCAAAAGTTCACATGCAACCTTAGATCCAATCTGTTATTGGTGACTTTCCCTAATTGCCAGATTTAGGGAAATGAAGTCAACTAAGAACAAGTCATGCTCATAATGGTACAAGGAGGTGTTGTTTGGAATGAAGTAGATTAATTATCTTTTTATTGGGGTTTTTATCCTCACAAGCAGTCATATTTATCTCAGTGTATCACTGCTATGATCCCATTTGAGTTTGGTAGTTTGGACTATTACTCTACTTTCCCATGTTTCTATTTAAGAACAAGGATTTCTGTCCATCCCTTACTATACGTGGGATAGCTGTGTTCAGAAAATGTAAAGCAAAAAGTTTCAAAACCTCTATATAATAAGATTGAGTCTTAAAGGAAAAAGCGTATTTTGTACGTGACTCAGTTTTTTGGGGTCACTTCAGAACATCACAACTCATTTCTTTTCTCTAAACCCTGTGTTTTACAGTATTCATTTCCCTTTAACTGCAGTTCACATTGTTTCTTTGTGTGACTGATGTCACTGCTTTATCAGATCAGACCCACAATACTTTTAAGTTAACTTTACAGTAAAGTTATTTGCCAGATGTAGTGATGGCCTGCAGGCAAACAGAGATGAGGCAGAGTTTCTGTCAGAGGTTCAATGTGTTCTTAGGGAGGTGATTTTTATGTTTGCCTTCTGTTCCAGCATTGAATGCCATGAGGAATGCTGCCTTATTTTAAACTGTGATTTCTGGGTCAGTATGCCAGACTCATTTATGCCAACTCTGAAAATGGTTCATGTCCAAAACCTTAAAAGGGATTAAAAAAAAGCTTTTTAAAGGAATTACATTGTTTTTCTTTTCCTGCCAAGTAGGGAAGTGCTTAAGATATTTGCTTAAATTCTATGCTTTTTTTTGCTGATGGATCCTTTTGATTTATTCCAGTTGTGAGGAAATACTGCAGTTTCCCCTTATAGATCAGCCTACTGTTGGCTTTCCTGTGTTAGGATTATGTAGGCCAAAGCAATATTGCCTTCAGGAGGGCATTGTCTTTGACTGTTGAAATGTTATTAATTCCATCTGTCTAAATACCAGCATTAGCAGCCCAACAAAACGCACTTGAACAAAGAATGACCATGTACCTGTCTGCACAGGCAATGAGGAGCAAATACATTTGTTCCTCCAAAGGTTACTTTTTTGGCATGTGGAGTGAATTCTGGAGCTTTGGAAGCATTTAATTTCCTAGTAAATGAAGCTGACCTTCTCTTTTCCCAGGCATTATCTGGCTTCAGACAGATCCATGTTATTGACATGGATACTATAGATGTTTCTAACCTTAATCGACAGTTTTTGTTTCGGTGAGTGATATTTTATATTTTCACAGTTTAAGTTCTGGGGGTTTTTGAATGTATCTAAATAAAACATGTTAATATGTTCATTATTTTGACAAGATGTCATTAAAGATTACTGGGCCTTCATGTCACAATAGTACTCAGACTTGACTAAATGTTGCATTTGATTCCTTCTTGTTTTGGAATCTGTGGCATGAAGAAAATCAACATATGTTCCTTGCCATTCCAGTACACCTAATGACTAATGGAAAAGGTGACACCAAGGAATAAATGCACACGGATGGAGGTCTCAGATTTTCTGGTACCTTTTTCATCCAAGTACAGTGAAAAATCGTTGGATTTTTTTGGTGCTGATAACTGTAGTTAATTCCGAGGCGCTCACATTTGATGCTTTACAGGGATCATGGAATCATTGGGTTGGATGCCTTAGTATAATCCATATCAATAAATTGTCCTAAAGTAACAATTAACCACTTAATTTGGTATTGCAAAGCATAGAGATTGGAAAGACAAAATCTGCTAAAATAATGCATTTGGAATTGCTTGGGTTTTTCCCAGACCGAAGGATGTGGGGCGACCAAAAGCAGAAGTTGCAGCAGAATTCCTGAACAGCCGCATTCCTGACTGTGCTGTTGTACCGTATCCTTTCACAGAGAAGCCCTGAGGGCTTCAGTAACTTAGAAAACTCTGTAGGTGGTAAGAGTATTTGAAGTATTTTGCTGCCATCCTGTTTCTCATACAATAGAGAACACATTCATTCAACTGGTGAGTTGAAAATTCTTTCTCTGTGCCATTAACATATGGGGAATCTGCATGGGAAAGGCTTAGGAATTATTTTGTATTTTTCCATTGAGTCTTTTTATTCAGATGTAATTTTCAATGAGATACGGGAATTATTCACCAGTGATTTTTGAGTAAGTACTGGTAGGAGGCATTAGTTTAAAAACATAGAGCAACACTTACTGATAAAGGACTTTGTGAGAGCACATGTTTTGAGCTTCCTAAATATTTCACCTGCTGAACTTTTCCCATTTGTGACAATTCCATTGTGCCCTTTACTAGTTTTGTGAGATGTTACAGCTTCAGCTGTGGAAATTTGACTCTCAGATCACATTGTTTTTTAGAAGGTGTTGTATAGAATTGCACTAATAAATTAGATAATATTTTGGCTTTAGATTAGCAAATAGCAAACAGTAAACTCAATTATAAATATATTCCTTTACTGGGTTTGCATTCAGATATTTTAAAAAGATTCAAGACATGGATGAAAGCTTCTATCGACGTAAGTGGAATTTATTTGCCTGACAAACACCCACTGATGCTTTAGGGGAACTGTGCAGATGTTGCTGCTCACTGCATTTCCTGGTAGTTTGCTTGCTAATTATTTTAGTCTTCCACAGTATACTGGAAATAGAAGTAACACATAGACAAAATGTATGTGCATCTGTGATACAGGTAATCTAGGGGAGATAGCTACGCTACAGTCACTGTCCCTGTTATGGACAGAATACTTTGCTTGTCTTAGGAAGTCTGCATTAGTATAGATTTTGAATAATGTTTTTTTCTCCCTAGAGTTTCATATTATTGTTTGTGGGCTGGACTCTATAATTGCAAGAAGATGGATAAATGGCATGCTGGTAAAGTCTTCAATCTTCTTAATGCCTGATTATTGCTTGAGTTTAGATAACTGAAATTAAACATACTTGTGTAGAATGTGTCATTTAAATGAATAAGGGCTGTTGAAATTCACAGCTTTCTGTACCTATTTCTGTTTTCTTTCTGTGAGCAGGATGAAATGCAGGCTCTTTTACCTTCCCTTTTCTTGAGGAATGTTAGCTGACATTTGTGCAGTAACCCACAGGGGTACTTTCAAAGTTAGGTTACATTACTTCTGCAGTCAGCTTTTGAAAACCAAGAAGGAAAGTTCCAGAGCTTCTCTGGATGCTCCCATTGTCATTTTTTTCTTCCTTACCCAAACAATATTTATCATGCTGCAACTTGTAAATGCTGTTTTTTAGAGTTGCACTGTTTGGAGTTACACTGTTACAATGACCAGAAAACTGGTCATTGAAAAAAAAAAAAAAGGTAGTTTTACCATTGTGAATTAGTTTATAAAACAATGATCTGGAGTATCTACCTCTATTAAAAAAAATAAAAAGACAAAACCAACAAATGAGGAGTCAAACCCCCCAAATCCTTCAAACCAACCAATGAACCAACCAACCATTTGTTCTGATGAACTGTAAGAACATATACAGCAAATAATAGCATTTATCAGGAGGGGAAGGGGAGGAGGTCGAGGGTGAAGGAGGTTGATAAAGTCTTGTGCACTGACAGATAAGTAGTGTTTTATATACTATTCACCCCTGAAATAAACTATATTAAACATTCAGTATTATAGTGTACCAGTAAGTATAAAATGTTAGGATTTTTTTTATCTTCCTGCAACTTGTTTAAAAAAATCAAACCAAACAAAAACCAACAATCCCTTCCTTTATTCATTAGATGTCATTTTTGCATTATGAAGATGGTGTCCTGGATCCAAGTTCCATCATACCTCTAATAGATGGAGGGACCGAAGGTTTCAAAGGGAATGTTCGTGTGATTATTCCTGGTATGACAGCATGTGTTGAATGCACACTTGCGCTTTATCCACCACAGGTAATTCAGCTGGTGAATTCATTCATATTAATTTTTCATATTCATCTGATCTTCTGGTTTCTTTTCTTAGTGCTATGCCTAGTGTATCACAGTTTCTGATTTTCCTCCCCTGCCCAACCAGGTCAATTTTCCCATGTGCACCATTGCATCCATGCCCAGACTGCCAGAGCATTGCATTGAGTATGTCAGGATATTGCAGTGGCCAAAGGAACAGCCTTTTGGAGGTAATTAGTGTATTGTGCTGGTGCTAAATGAACATTTCTCCTTTTAATTAACTTGAGTTGGGTGTATACTTTTAATAATACAATCATGTCTCTTAACCTCATGTGGTTGATGGTCACGTTGGCTCTAAGCCTCCTCTGAGCTGGAGATGGATTTTCTCTTCTTGAACTCACTCTCCAGTTCCACCTTTGCTCATGTTTCTCACACTGCACAGTGTCTTTCCTGAATGAAAATGTAACCTGTAAAAGCTCTGTAAATATGTGCAGTGATGATAATATGTGTATAGGGTGTGTTAAAACTAAGAATGTTTGTAAAAATAATACTTTGGTTATTTAAACTGTCAAGTTTCAATAGCTTCATGTAGTATTCATTTCAAATTAAAACAAAGGGATTTTTTTAGACAAAAAGAATGCTGTGTTTCTGAAGAACTTTTGTAATTGCAATTTATCTGTAAATTCTTTACTGTAGAAGGTATTGCATTGGATGGGGATGACCCTGAACACATACAGTGGATTTACCAGAAGTCTTTAGAAAGAGCATCACAATTTAATATTAAAGGTGTTACCTACAGACTCACCCAAGGTAAGGGGCTGGCATTTTATCTAGTTGTGGCATTTGCACCTAGGCTGGATTGGCATTCTTTGTTATGATTAAGCTGGCAGCTGTGCTGAGAAAGGGAGAGTTCTTCCTTGAAACAGAAACAAGCAGATTGTTTCCTGTGCCAGCACAAATATTTTTATGACGAATCAGATGTTCAGGCATTCACGATGAATCAGAGGAACTGGGACAAAACTGAACATTCTTTTTGCCATTTTATTTTTAACTTGGAGCAGATCCACAGTTTACATTACACAGTGACCACTCTTGCTGGGTCAAAGAGCAGGAACAAAAGGACTTGATTGTCTTTTTTAGGAACAGCAACATTTTGTGCCAGTTCAGGCTGGTTAAATCTATACCATCTGTTCCTCTGCTGTCCATGCCTCTGGTTCACATGCAAGTGCAGTATGCTGCCATTCATTTCATCCGCATTTTAAACACTAACCAAAATGAAAACTCAACTGTCTTTCCTTTATGCGTTTCTCCAGTTAAGCAGGAATAGAACAGAGTTTTACATTAATTTCCAGTGCTAAATAAAGAATACTTGCAATCAGAGTTTGTTCAGTAGTTCTCTTTGTTTGATACCTGCTTTTTTTCAGTGTGCTTGATCCATTCCTGAAATAAAAAAAAAAAAAAGTACTGGAGCAGCATGCCATTATACCTGTTTGCTACAGAAATGCCTGGACCCTTTAAAGTACCTTCAGACCCACCCTTTGAAATTATTCTGTCTAAAAGTAGTCTCTCAATAGAGTTTCTTGTAAAACCCAGAGCTCTGTGTTTTGTTTTTACAGGGGTGGTTAAACGAATTATTCCAGCAGTAGCTTCTACAAATGCAGTAATTGCAGGTATGCTGAAAGAACTCATTTCACTTCTGCTTTACTGACTTAAGAGTTTTGTAGGATAACACTTCAGAATTGAGAACTTGGGAAGGTTAAATAGTAATTTTTAAATGTGTCTGATCTATTGTTACAGTCTCATTTGTTTTCCATAGGGAAACTGTATGACTGGATACATGTTATGACTGGGAGAGAGCAAAAGCATTTGGGGAAAAAAATGACTGAAAAACACAATACGTAGGCTTGACACAGTCTCAGATTAGTGCCAAATCTTTGGTGTTAAAGCAGCCTGCTGCCTTCAGATGTTTATTTTTCTCTTTATAGATTGTTACACTTGATTTTTTTGGTCACTTCTTTGGTACAACTGTGTGCAGTAATGTCTGCACATCTGATAAAGCTAGAAGGTGAAGAAATTCTTTTTTTTTTCTCATTCCAGCTGTTTGCGCCATGGAAGTTTTTAAAATAGCCACAAGGTATTTAATTTCTTATTAAGAATAGCCATGATTTCCAGCAGAATGCCATGTATCAATGCTGACATATTTGTCATTACAGTGCATATGTCCCTCTTAACAACTACTTGGTGTTCAATGATGTGGATGGATTATACACATACAGTTTTGAAGCTGAAAGAAAGGTTAGTGCCATTAAAGGCTTGAAGGATTGTTTCCTTGATTTGTATTTATACAGTTTTTGTGTTTCTGAACCTCAACATTGAATCAGTTGGCCCCTAGCACTGAATAGTAATATTTCTGGAGTTTTAAAAGTGGAAACTACGTTACTGGTCTGCTACTTCTGCAGAGTAGAACTACAAAAAAAATCCTCAAACCTTAGACGACTCATAGCGAAATCTTACCAAAAAGAGGTTATGGCAAAAATTGATCTGAAAGTTGGTAGTATTGGATTTTATGTCAGATGAAATTTGTCATTCATAAATACTTGAGTGCTGTTGGGAGTCAATCAGTAACAGACTTCAGAAGGAAATGGGTTTTGTCATTAATATTTGAAACTATAAATATTTCTAGAGCTAAAACTTTAAAAAAACACAAACACTTTTGAGACCTTAGTAGCACCATTTCTAAAGTCATATTTAACATAATATATATTCTTGTGCTGTTTCGTGGTAGGAGAACTGTCCAGCCTGCAGCCAGCTTCCCCAAAACATAGAGATTTCTCCATCAGCTAAATTGCAGGAGATCCTGGATTACTTGACAAATAATGCTTCATTGTAAGTTGCAACCATTCTGATTTATTTGATAATTTGTTAGTTTAGTGTTTAAAAATGGTATTTTCTAAATGTATTTTTAACCTGATTGCCTGGTTTGTGTTTTGTTTATTTTTAAATGTTTTATTTATAGGCAGATGAAATCTCCTGCAATCACAGCAACTATGTATGGGGGAAATAAAACACTTTATTTACAGGTAATCTGAACATACCTAATTGTCTTTAATAATCTGAATTTACATAAATTTACTGAATTTGAAAGAAAATATTTTTCCCTTTTTTTTTTTGTCTTTTTTTTTCCCTAAATTTGCAGACAGTAGCTTCAATTGAAGAGCGAACAAGGCCAAATCTTTCCAAGACACTAAAAGGTATGGTGGAGCTGTCAGGTGTAGATCCTCAAGTTAGAGAAAGTCAGTTTCACCCCTCTGTATGGATGTTTAACTTCATCTTGCACTATGCAGTAGAATATGCTTCGTTGTCCTTTTACATTCAATACACATTCAGTTTTACTTTCGTGTTTCCCAAGTATATCAGTTGTTTAAAGATGAAGTGCAGGCAGATGCACAGAACATTGCAACAAAGCAACCTGATAACTGCTGTAAAATAAACATACTTCAATAGAATCTTACATGTGTTTCTTGATGATGTCTGTTTCCTGGTTAAATTAGATTAATATTAATTTAGCCAGCGAGCTGTTTGCAGCTTTATTTCATCATATTTATGGTTTGTGGGAATATAATTCCTAATTTTTGGGGGGTTTTTTGAAATTAAAAAAAAGGCAAAGCACATGGTTTTAATTAAATTAATTAAGCTTTTCTTTCTGTTTCAGAGCTGGGGCTTGTGGATGGCCAGGAGCTTGCAGTTGCTGATGTTACTACACCACAGACTATGTTGTTCAAGCTTCACTTTACCACTTAATTTATTTATAAGTTAAGTGCAAATACAGCAACAGAAATCTGTGCCCACCTTATAAAACAAACATACTCTGTGGGTGTTAAAGCAGCCTGAAATGTTCCTGTTAGTGCCAGCATGATTGAAGGTTAGGAAATCTAAATGAATCACCATATTTCAGAATTGTAGAAGCCAATATTTGGTGGATTATATTTGTATAAATGCTTATTCATGTACAGATCTCTGATGTATAGAAATACACTTTTCCCTGGTTTTGTTGTCAAAATGTTCAAGCTAATGTACTTTCAGACACATGGAACTTTAAGGTGGCTAAAAGTCTTGTTTTCAACATGTGTGCACACATATATACAGAGAAAAAACATTTTTAAAAGGAACCACAACAATCCGGTTATAAGTTGTAGCACTCCTGAGACTTGCTGAGTCACCTTAAACCAAAGGAGGCAGTAGATTAAAATGAGCATTTCCCTCTTACTGGGTATTGATTTGATCAGTTTTATGAAAGGTTTTAAATATGGAAGAGATGGCTTTGTTTACAAGAGAGACAAAAGGAGAAAATTATCAACAGTACATGGAAATACAGACTGTCTCCTCATTGTCTCCAAGCCACCGCCATGCACAGCATTGCAAGGTTATGTTCAAATATCATTGGTGCTGTTAAGGTATTTATTAATAAAAAAACCAGAAAGACACCTGAGTTTGTAGCTTTTCTGTGGACTTTAAAGAGCATTTATAACCTCGATTAAAAAATCTGGGGTATCATTTGGCTGCTTTAGTCAGAGACTAAGCAGTGCTGGGTGCCGCAACCTGAATTCTAGTCTGATGTGTTAGATGTGTTTGAAGTTTACATTATTTTTAACAATGAACTGCATAGTTTAAAAGGAAAAGGGTTAATGGGTACAGATTGAAACAAGGGAAATAGGGGGATAGGACAAGGAGTAATGGATACAAACTGGAAGAGGGGAAGTTCAGGCTAGATATTAGGACGAAATTCTCTCCTGTGAGGGTGGTGAGTGGCTGGCACAGGTTGCCCAGAGAAGCTGTGGCGGCCCCACCCCTGGAAGAGTTGCAGGCCAGGTTGGGCGGGGCTTGGAGTGGAAGGTGTCACTGTCCTCGGTCGGGAGTGGAACCGGGCGGTCTTTAATGTCTCTTCCCGCCCTTGAGCTAAAGCGTTCAGCTCGCTCTGGAGGCGCTGTGAGGGGAGGATGGTCCCGGCCCCGCCTCCCGGACGTGTCGGGCCGGACGCGGCTGCGCTGGGCCCGGGTGCGACGTGGATCCGGCGGCGCCTGCGCGGGGCAGCGCTCGCTCCGCTCCCTCAGCGCCGCGCCCGGCACAGCCCGCCGGCCCCGCCGGCAGCGGGGGGAGCTGCGGGGAACCGGCGCTGCGGAGCCGCCGAGGATGAGCTGGTTCAACGCCTCGCAGCTGTCCAGCTTCGCCAAGCAGGCGCTGTCGCAGGCGCAGAAATCCATCGACCGGGTGCTGGACATCCAGGCCGAGGAGAGCCCCTGGCCTGACGCCGTCATCCCCGACTACGGTGACGGTAAGGGCGGGCGGCCCGTGCCGCCCTGCAGAGCCTCTCGGCCCTTCCCCTCACCCGCCCCTTGTGCTGTCTCCCATTTACCTTGGGGAGGTTTAACCGGCCCCCCTGCCCAAAGCCCCCCCCCGGTTTATATAATTCAAAGCCCCCCCGTTTATATAATCTGCGCTCTGGTCCCTCCCGCGCCCCCCGTGCAGGGTGACACCGGCACGAAGCCGTCGCAGGCTCAGCTCAGAGCCTGGCTGATGTCACCAGTGTCCTGCTTTTATCGCATGGGTACCACCGAGCTTCTTACGCCTGCTTCTCAAGGCGTTGTTTATTTATATTTTTTTGTCGAAGGGCTAATAATTTGTAAAAACTGCTCAGTAATAAAAAGGGAGGAATCATGCTTTTTTCAGAGGTGTGCATGGATTCACTCTTTGCAACAGGAAGGGCAGCGTAGAAACTGAAAGTCTGGTCCATATAAACCAAGTGAAGTTTCCACTTTTCATGCCTTCCAGTTCATAATCCTCCAACATCTGTTGAAAGGAATGTGCTGGTGGAAAGGTTGTCGTGGCTATGGGGAGGGAAGTGTCCACTGTACGTGTGATGGAGAACCTGACAGAATGGTTACCCTTAAGTTGCTGTTTGGAAAGGAGAGAACAAAAAGGAGCCCTCTTTTTAGAAAACTCCCCCCAAAATAATATCTCAAAGATAAGAATAAATTTAAAAAATGGTGGGAAACTAAGTAATTTCAAATCAGTGTTCTTCTATATGTAGAAGAACTGTGTGTATTTGGAGGAAGGAGGTTATTTCCAGGTGAAGACACAGCAGAGTGAGATTTCTGAAAACTGAAGGCTGTAGCAATTGAGAGTTGGTTGCTCAGCAAAGGTCAGTTTTAGATGTCTTTGTCTCTTTGTGGGCTTGGCAGTCATGTAAGTAATCCAATGTCATCTTAACATGCAAAAATTGTTTATTGAAAGCTCTGTCATGCTTAATTTCTCAAAGCTTTAGACTTGTCCAGTCATTTTCAAAATTTGATTTATATCTCAATATTTATGTTAGTTCTGTAATTCATAAGAAGAGCAGTAAAGATCAGCCTGTATCTGGTTCTCAGGGAAAACATATTTGTTTTTAAGAGATGTCAAAATGTGTTCTGAGTATTGGTTCAGAGCTTTTTCTGAAGCTGTTGAATCATGGACAAGGTAGCAATAAGTCAGATGTTTGTAGCAATAAATCACATGTTTTTAGTATTTTTGGCAATGAAAGCAGTAATTACCTGAATTTGAGATTTGAGGCCAACAGCTATCAACTGTTGTGAAAGTGGAAGCCAGCTTTAAATATTGTAACTTATCATTTTTAATAGATGCTGCTGTATTGAGTGAGTTTGTTTTTAAGTAGCCTGAAATAATTATGTTACCCAGATTATATTTGTAGGTACAAAACTGGATATTTTTTTTTTTAGTTTATCTTTCTTACCTCAAATGCTACTGAAATTTCATGCTGAAATTCTTGTTCTTGCTGTTGACAAGTCTTGGAAAACCTGCAAGAAATACAATAATAGGAATTGTTGATGTTGTTTTAGGGCAGCTTCAGAACTAAACATTTCAGTATTCCTCCCCAGAAGAAGAAAATTATCAGCTGGGCTGCTGCTGATTTTTAGTGTCAGCTCCTTGCTAATGCTTGGATGTGTGAGGGGAAATATGAAGGCAAGAACCCTCCTAGTAGTGTAAATTCTAAAAATACTTAAAGCTTTTCCCCTCTGTTTTCTGTAATGGTGTATGAAGTGTTTATGTTCTGTTAGGACCTAGTACTTTTTTCCTCCTTTTAAAATCTATATAGTTCTCTTAATGCCAGCTTTTCAGATTATTTTGCCTGGACTCCTGTCACTGCAGGAAAGCAGGAGGCCACATTTGCTTTTGCTTCTAGTCTTTCAGAGTGTTTTTTTTGCCCATCTCTCTTTTTTCCTTTTCTTCTAGGAACAAATTCTCTCATAAGTGGAGGATGGGACACGTCTTCCTGGGGCTTAAGCTCAAATACAGAAGCCCAGAATCAGCCGATATCACCCACAGCCATCACTAAGCCAGTGAGGAGGACAGTAGTGGATGAATCTGAAAACTTCTTCAGTGCCTTTCTCTCCCCGACAGATGTTCAGAGCATACAGAAAAACCCAGTGGTGTCCAAACCTCCAGCCAAATCACAGAGACCCAAAGAGGAGGTGAAAAGCACTTTAAAGGAGTCTCAACACTCCAGTCAGCTGGAAGGGCCAGTGACAACAGAGGCAGAAGGGAAGGATTCCTCCGTAGCTGTCCTGGACTTGAAAAGCCTTGATACTCCCAATGAAAAATTAGAAGAGAATGCTGTGCTTAAATCTGATGCCCAGCATGAAGCAAGCACAAGTGAAGTTACTGACAAAAAGGTGTCTGCTCTAAATTTGGAAGAACCTGAAGATTCCCCTACTGAAAAATCCAGTGTAGGAGGAGATGGAGCAGCAGGTGCACCCGAGGGCACTTCCCAGCCCCTTGGAGCAGCCACAAAAGACCTAGGTTTGGAAGGGAAGGAGAGAAAGACTGAGGACAGACAAAGCAATACCCCATCACCTCCCATCAGCACCTTCTCCTCAGGCACTTCCACAACGAGTGATATTGAAGTCCTGGACCATGAAAGTGTGATAAGTGAGAGCTCAGTAAGTTCCAGACAAGAAGCTGCAGAGTCAAAATCCAGCCTTCACCTCATGCAGACATCATTCCAGCTCTTATCCACGTCTGCCTGTGCGGATTATAATCGCTTAGATGACTTCCAAAAAATGACCGAGAGCTGTAGCTCCTCAGACGCTTTTGAACGAATTGATTCATTCAGTGTGCAGTCCTTGGACAGCAGGAGTGTAAGTGAAATAAATTCGGATGATGAGTTATCAGGCAGGGCTTCTGCTTCAGCGTCTGTCGCTGTCAGTCCTTCCGTGCCAAAGACAGAAACGGTTGACGCCCTGAAAAATAAGTCTGAAAACTTGAATGATGCTCCTGTGTTACATGCTGAGGAAGCTGAGATGGAAGAGAGTGGGAGAAGTGCAACCCCTGTTAATTCTGAGCAGCCAGATGTTGTTTTGGTTGCTGCTGTGCAATCTGTTGAAGATGAGGTTGTGAAAGAGGAGGCTGAGCCCCAGCAGGATGCTGGGGAACAATTGGTAGAAGAGGACACTGAAAAGAAAGAGCTTAAAAAGGTAACTGAAACATGAATTGCAAATGTGCCCTTTAATTACAAGTTAAACTCCTGCCATTTCTTTACCTTGTCCTATATCTCTTATATCAACTTACTTGAATGAATTAATCAATGCTGAGCTACCTGACCCTGCAGAAACCTCTCCTTGATATCCTGTAGTGGAACAGTTCTGGTGAAATTTCTGGTCACATAGTTGTGGGTTTCACCTTATCCACCTGCTTATCATTGTTGGGAATTGAGTAGGGGTGGCAAACAGGAAGCCTTAATAGGTCAAATGTGTTATTTTGATTCTTTGGTGTCTGTATATTTTCTTGTATTTTTGTTATTTTTCTATATTCAGCTTTCCAAAATCTGGTATTAAGAAGTGATTTTGAGGATGTGAGCTAGGAGCATTTGACCTCAAATAAAAGTTTTCATCCCTCATCTAAAGCTATTCTGCTGCTTTGTGCTAATGTTTCACAGAAGAGACCTTCCCATAGAAATTACTCTGTGAAGAGTGGTCTAAGGAACACAGGCAGTTTTAATGCTTGATGTATGCCATAGTTTTATAGGCTATCAGCTCTAGTTAAGAACTTCATTCATTATTAAGTATCACCACTGATCATTTTTTGAGGAGCTTAGTTGGCCCTCATGTGCTGATTTAGTAGGATTTCTACACCTGTATCAAATAGGTGTCTTTATGTTCAGCTTTGTGGCAGAAACATGGTAATCCTCACTGACTCCTACCTCAAATTCCTGGAAACACTGACCAGTAAATAATCTTGTGAGGGAATGGGAGTGGGGGTAGGGGGAAGGGAAAGCCTGCCCCTCTTGTGTTTTAACTGTCCCATTCATCTGATCTTTATCTGTAAAAACCTTGTCCAGATGATTGATTCGTTAACTGAGAAGCTGGAGAAGAGGGAAATACAGTTATTAAGTACTAGTAAAGAAAGGGCTCGCCTGGAAGAAGCTTATGATAACCTCAAAGAGTAAGTATGGAAATACACTCAGTGGTGTGACTGTGACTTTGCTGTAATACAGTCTTAGACAATAGATAAAACAAGGAGCTTTATGACTAGAGCAAAGGTTACAGGGGATGTGCACTGTTTGAGAAAGGTGGAAGTAATGATTGCATGTGCTGTGATGGGATTTTTTTAAAGACGTGTTATTTCTTGGGGCCAAAATCTCTTTTGAGAAGGAGCTGGGGAAAGATTTTTCAGTAAGCAAGCTGTAGGAATGACAAATGTGGAAAATCAGTGTTGGTTATTAATAAAGGTCTTTGTTATAAGACTAGATTTGGCTATTAAGAGAGACTGACTTTCCTGATACAGAGGGATGAACCTGATTTACTAAGTAATTGGTTGGCTAACATGTAGGCAGTGAAAGTATGGAAGAAGAGCTGGTTGTAGGGAAGAACCTGAAATCATTATTTAATTTGGTTAAAGTTGAAAGGGGAAAAAATGGAAATTTGTATATACCAGCTTATTGATCACATATTGAGTTATAAAATTTACAGCTATATGATGCTGTTATTTAATGACTAAATTGATCGTAACTTAAAAATAAATTAAACAATTTAGCCTTTATATGATACAGATTATGCTTAATTAAAAAGTGCTTTATCAAGGGGCAATACATTTAAGATAAATCAAGCATTTAGTTGTTTTCATGGGTAAACTACTAAATTAATAAACATCTTTGATTAGGACTTCTAAAACAGATGTGAGGTTTTTTGACTTTTGCTTATCATGTGTAATACAACTAAAATACTTTTTAAAAGCATGTCACATAACTGTGCAACTGTTCTGGAATGTTCATTTTAAATGTAGTGAAATGTTTAGAATGAAAGAAGAGAGCAGCAGCCTTTCATCTCTTAAAGAGGAGTTTGCTCAGCGAATTGCAGATGCTGAGAAGAAGCTCCAACTAGCCTGCAAAGAGAGAGATGCAGCTAAAAAGGTAATTTGGCTTTTTATGGTGAAATTAATATTTATTATTTTATGCAACAATCGAATTTATTGAGGAAAATCAATAAAAATTAACCTAGGGAAAAGCATGAGGTTGAGAGGTACTATCATGTGCTGTTAGTAACCAGCATGAGCTGTTTGCAGCCACCCAGGCAGCTCAGTGTTCACATCTGTGTTCTTACAGCCATGCTGTGAACCAGCTTGGGGAACTCATTTAAGTTGGTCTGCTTTGGGGAAAAAAAGAGATTTAATGTGTGCTCTCATTCACCTTGTACTAAGTATGTATTTGTATTGGTGAGGGAGAATGGCCTGGGGATGTGAGGAAGGGGTGAAGAATGGGAATGGCTTCTTTCGAGGATGAACGGGTAGGAAAATTAAGGGCTGATGACAGATTGATTTGGAATGAGCAAAGAAATCTACAGCAGCAAAGTTTATGGGGTTTAAATGTTCTTGACCTGGTGTCACAGCATTTCATTTCTCTACCTTAATTCAAAGAGGAAACTCAAATCTGTAACTGGAAAACAAATATTTTTCAGCTTTTTGTCACTGTGTTGACACAGCAGTGAGTTGAACTAGAAAACTTACCCAGTATCTATGTGAGAATAGGACTGGTTGGTTTTTCTCTGTTGCAAAAGTTTCAAGAAAATTAAATGTATGGGGAAGTTGGAACAAATTGTACAGAGGATTTACAGAGTCTCAATCCTTGGACGTTTAAAAAACTTGATGCAATAAGGCTCTGAGCAATCTGTTTTGATCAGATAATCTCCAGAGTTCCCTTCCAACGTAAATTGTTTTAATTTTCCAAGCAAAGCCTTTCGAGAGGAAGGGCAGAAGAAAAAAGTGATCAGTGTAACTTACTCTGCATTTTTCCCTATGTGTATTTTAATAAACAATCCCAAGTATTCTATCCTATTATTTAGGAAGTAAAGACTGTTAAAGAAGAATTGGCTACTAGACTTAATTCCAATGAAACTGCTGAATTACTGAAAGAAAAAGAAGAACAAATCAAAGGATTAATGGAAGAAGGTGAGAATTAACTTTCTTTTTTTAAAATGTATTCCCCTTGCATTCAAACCTTATTTATGTGGGAAAAAGTGCTAAATTTAAAGCATGTTAGATGTTTCTGAACTTTTGAAGCATTTAGTGAGTAGCAAAGAGCAACAGGAGGGGTCAGGCAGGTACAGATGGCTGGAGAGGTGTTTCTCCAAGATGCATTAAAAGGTGCTGACAGATAAAACCAGCACGTGCAGAACACCACTCTGTGTTCCATTCAGAAGAAATCTAATGAGGGCATTGTTCATGGCTTTTCTACAGTGTCTCCTTTAATACTCTCTAGTTGTAGAAGTAAAATACAGTTTCTAAATGAACAGGACATTTTATTTTTTTGTTCTAACATGCTGAGTTCACTTGCTTTATTTTCAAAGCTTTTTACATGCTATCCTATCTCACTGTAGCTCAGTGTAGCAAGGGTATCTCAGGATAAGGTAGATTTAAATGTAAGAACTTGCATGAAAAAACATTGTAACTGTAAGAATTTCCATATTTACTGGAGTATTTTTTTCATGGGACTAAAGAGCAAGGCTGCTGTGAATAGAGAGAATCATAGAATATCACCAATATGCACGAGCTTTTTGTTTAATTTCTTCACAGGAGAAAAGCTTTCCAAACAGCAGCTGCACAATTCCAACATTATTAAGAAATTAAGAGCTAAAGAGAAAGAGAGAGAAAATATTAACACAAAACAGAACAAAAAGATTAAGGAGTTGGAAGAGGAGTTGCAGCATTTAAAACAGGTGAGATATTTGGGGGTTTTGGTGGTTTGTTGTTTTTTTGTTTTTTTTTTTTTTTGTTTTTTGTTTTAAGCTCTTTATAGTAGCTGCAAAGTTACCTTTTGGGAGGTAGATAGATTGACTTTTTTTTTTTTTTCATTTTCTGGAGAGTTCTCTATTTCATAGAATCCCAGAATGGTTTGGGTTGGAAGGGACCCTAAAGCTCATCTTCTTCCACCCCCTGCCATGAGCAAGGACACCTTTCACTATCCCAGGTTTCTCCAAGCCCTGTCCAACCTGGCCTTGGACACTTCTAGGGATGGGGTTGCCACAGTTTCTCTGGGCAACCTGTGCCAGGGCCTCACCATTTCACGTTATTGGAGCACTGAGTTGTGATTTATGTGTGTATTCTCTGTAAAACTGCAGTGAGGGATCTTCTCAGCTGTTTGTTTGCACTTGCACTCCTGCTACCATGTGAGCTGGAAAACCTGTAACACCAAAGTTCCAGCAGTTAGTGATTGAACCAAGACCTTACAAATTTCAGACCCAGTATGTGGAGTTGTGTGAAACTGTGGTGAAGAGCAGCTCCCTCCTCTGGAGAAGTCAGAGAAGCAAAAACTTTCTCTTTTTGCCAAGTGGTAGATGGGTTTAGTCACTTTGTGTAAGTTCATCTCAAACTGGTTGCCACTGTTGTCACTGTCCTCAGAGAGTGTTGTCAGCCCCATGTCCTGGGGTTTGTTTCATGTTTCTTGTTTGCATGGACAGGTGCTTGATGGCAAGGAAGACCTTGAGAAGCAGCATCGAGACAGCATTAAACAACTGAACAGTGTTGTGGAGAGACAAGAAAAGGACCTTGCTAAACTTCAGGCAGAAGTGGAAGAACTTGAAGAAAGGAACAGGAGTGTGCAGGCAGCACTTGACAGTGCATACAAGTAAGCAAAGCAATCACACCTTCAGATTGTGGCTCTTTCTTCTGCAATGCTTGTGAAGTATTTAAATATAATAAAGTTATTTGCCAAGTTGATGTTGGCACTGTATAAACTGTAAATGCATTGGGTTTTTTGGTTATTTTTTTCCTCCTCAGGGAACTTGCTGATCTTCATAAAGCTAATGCTACAAAGGACAGTGAGGCTCAGGAAGCAGCCCTAAGTCGGGAAATGAAGGCAAAGGAAGAGCTTGGATTAGCACTGGAAAAGGCCCAGGATGAGGCTCGGCAGCAGCAAGAAGCTTTGGCAATTCAGGTCAATAAACTCTTTAATTCAACAAGTGACTGTGCTGAGGTGCTGTGTACACCTGATGCAATGGACCAGGTGGAACTCGTTTTTGTGTACTTAGCAAATACCCCGAGGATTTCCTTCCCATGGAACTTGTTCAGTATTGAGGGCTGGTTGTGCTAACCTTTGAAATACTAATTTTATTTAAAAGTCCTTATACTTTTACTTGTCTAAATGAAATTACTTTGACAGGCTCTATTCTAAGTTTGCAGTACTCCTACCTCTTAGACAGAGTTTTTAGTGATAAAGAAATCAATGTAACTATTTGTGTACATGGAAAAATGAAGCCTTTACTTGTAAACAAAGTTATCCTGTCTAACACTGTTTGAAAATGGTGTATGACTGTGGCAAGGAATAGGTGATGATCTAACTATTGGCAAGAGTTTAGTAACAATTTCTGGTTTATTTAGGTGGCAGACCTGAGGCTGGCACTGCAACGTGCAGAGCAGCAGGCAGCAAGAAAAGAAGATTATTTACGACAGGAAATCAGTGAACTACAACAGGTACTATAATAAACAGATGATGCCAGCTTGTTGTCTGCAAGGAGGGCTTCTAAAAATGCAAAAATAAAATGCTACCACGGTGAACAGCATGAAAGAGAGGCTTTGTTTTCCTGGTTACCTGCAGTGGTTGTCCTTTACAGATGAGTAATGAAAATATTAATGGAAGTGTTTTTTTAAATCACATAGTGGAAAAAAAAATTTTTTTATGATACCTCTTAAATAGAATGCTGTCCTTTTTAAATATGAGACAAAATACAGGCATTAATTTTGTGATAGTCATCTAAAATTGATGTCAAATACATTTTTGAATGACTCTTAATCTGCTTCTTAAGAATATTTTTATTGTTCTTAAGGGCCAAAATATAGATTGCTGCCGGAATGTTTCAAATGATATCTAGAGGTCTGAACTTTGTGCCCTTGCTCTGTGATGTATCTAAAGATATTTTACTTTTCTCTTGGAATTTCACACTTTACTATGAGTTTGAACCACATGAATGCTAGATTGCAAAGCAATCATTTTAGAATGTAGAGCAACTGCAATTTATTTAGATGAATTCTGTATTAATCCTTCAATCCATCATATGATTTTAATGATATTTAATTTATGTTTTCAGAGACTCCAGGAAGCAGAGAGCAGGAACCAAGAACTGAGCCAAAGTGTCACCTCTGCTACACGGCCCCTTCTGCGACAGATAGAGAACCTGCAGGCCACGCTGGGAGCACAGACCTCTGCATGGGAGAAACTGGAAAAGAACCTTTCTGACAGGCTGGGTAAGATGGTTTGAGCTTTTACTGAACTGTGAGGCTCTGGGTGAAGATATGAGGTACCTGAAAGTCAATCCACACTTGCCCAAAGTGTAGATGGTGGATCAGGAGAGATGAGCACCAAATGCTTTCCTCTAAGAGAAGTGGTGTGTGGGGAGTTATGCCCAGGTTCTTGGACAGGTTATCCACTGGTTCTCTTTAAAACACACTGTAACATAAGATTGTGAGGTGGAGGAGTTCAGGTGTTCATGTCCTTACAGCACCTAAGGACATTGAGTATTTCAGTATGGAGCCTGGTGCTGAGATTCCAAATTATAGAGGTTGGAATCGTTTACTTACCTAACTGCATAGGTGATGATACATACATTGGTTGATGCAGTACTAACCTATTGTTTTAAATGAAAAATACATTAAAAGCCCAAAGATGGACCCAAAGAAATTATTTGCTTTCTGGAGGCCATCTGTAGTTGTATATTGCATTCTGAAAGAGTTTGAGATATCCTCAATTTCCATTGCTTTGATCCTCTGACTGTGTGTGAAAAATATCTAATTTCCCTTACAAAAGAAATCAAGATATATTTTTTTAAGAAATATTACTTGAATATAAAAAAAATCTCAAATTCAGTTTTGATGCATAAATAAATGGTCCATATTATAGATGTTTGATCAAAAGAAGTTAAATTCCATGTTTTTCTTACTATTAGGTGAGTCTCAAACTCTTCTAGCAGCAGCTGCTGAGAGAGAACGGGCTGCCACAGAAGAACTTCTTGCTAATAAAATTCAGATGTCTTCTTCTGAATCTCAGAATAGTCTTTTAAGGCAAGAAAATACCCGCCTTCAGGCTCAGCTGGAAGTGGAGAGAAACAAGTTGAAGAAAATGGAAAATGAAAACAGCAGGTGAGTTCATTTTAGGTTAACAGCATTTCTTTATAACTGTAGTGAAATGGAGTGTTGATATGGCTATGCAACTTGTTGGTAGAATGTTACAAAGTGTTGTTAAGGATACTTTTTCTCATGCTAAAGATTGAAAGTGTTACATTCATAACATTTTGTAGCCTTGTAGCTATGTTTGTTTCAAAAGCATCTGAATTTACAGAGACTAGAACAGAGAATTCTGATTTAGTGACTTTCTCTACCTCTTTCCTTCCTCCGTGTAGGTATGAGGTTGAACTAGAAGGGCTCAAAGATGAGTATGCAAAAACCTTGGAAGATGCAAAGAAAGAAAAGGTATTGCCTAGTTGAGCTTTAATCTCTGTTATGGTTGGAATCTGAGCTGGCAGGAGGTTAACAGCTTGTATTTATCTTTGCAGACACTGCTGGCTACTCAGTTAGAAATGGAGAAGATGAAAGTTGAACAGGAGAGAAAGAAGGCAATTCTTGTGCAAGAAGCAGCAAAGGAGAAGGTACCAAAACCTAACATTTCTAAGTCTTATTTATATTGTTTTTGTTTAATAAATATCTATACCTGAAAGTTTTAGTACCTGGCAGTATCTTTCTAGTGAAATAGGTGTTGTGTTGGACTCAGTGAAATAAGTTTTGGATAACAGTCTATCTAACCTGGGAAGAGATAAAATATGGGTTTTTATCTTAAACCCCTGTGTTCTTTGAGTGCTCTTGGATCATTTTTCTTCTGAAGCTACTTGTTTTCTTTGCTTAGACTACCAGCATTGCTTCCACTGAATTCCTGTTTTGTTTCACATGACTGTGTGTAATGTTCCACATGCTTCCCAGCTGAAGTCACAAGTCACAGAGCAATTCTCAGTAGTCATTAAATTCATTACTTCTAATTAGCAGTTAGTATTCAAGTAAAACTATTTCTGTTATTTGTTTCTTACTGTTTCCAGTTCTAAAATCTAGCTGCTTTCCCCTTTAGAGGTTAGAATGGTTGCAGATGCTGCCTGGAAAAAAGGGGCCAGTCTGTTTTGAAGAGATATCAGTAAATCATTAGCATGTGAGAAATCCTGCAATTTAATTCATATACTTTATTTAAAAAGAAGAAAAAGGCCTTAACATTCCTCTTAACATTCGTTCTAAGAAGAGATCTTCTTCTGGGTGTGAGATATTCTTTCTGTGATACATTTAGTTATACAAAACTGCCTCTGAGTCTCACTTGGCTACTTGAAAGAGAACCTTTTTTAGTGTAATTTGCAGCTTTTGTCTTAATTTCCTGAAAGGTCTGAGATCTTGAAGATAGACTTTAAGTGTTACAGCACAGAAATTCTTTGTTGTTGAACTGTCACATGCTTGTGATAGGGCAAGTAGAAAATCTATCATCTAGGGTTCTGTAGTTGTTGGTGGGAAAATGGAGGCTATTTATCGAATCTGGTTTTTAGCATGCTGTGAACATTTGTTTTCTTTTTCTAATTGGTGATATTGGATGTCTTTGTTTGTTTTTAAGGACCGGAAGTCATTTACAGTTGAAACTGTATCAAGTACACCATCAATGTCCCGCTCCAGTTCCATAAGTGGGGTGGACATGGCGGGTCTTCAGACCTCTTTCCTCTCACAGGTAGGATAGATCACCTATAATGGCTTTTTTTTTCTTGACAGACCACTTACTTTCCTCCTCAAGAATTTTTTACTAACGTAGAATATGACTCTTTAAGAGTGTATTTGCCTTACACAAGGAAATGTCCTGTGCAGAAACATCTAAAACCTGTTTACAGGATATCTGTGGCTGTAAAACATGCAAGTGATTTATTTTTACTGGCACTCCTGGTTTAGGATACACCTCTGCTTTGTAGGCAGCATCACTCACTGCTCTACTCTGCTGTCTCCTGCTGCTGCTCCTTCCCTGTCAATCCAGTTCATGATGTCAGAGTTAAATGGCACCTGCATAAGAGTCAGAACTTGCCAGTAGGGAGCTATCCCAAATGTACCTATTCTCCTTAAGCTTTTGTTTTGAAAACAAGCTTTAAGCATTGAAATGCTTGCCTAGCACAGTGTAATTTTAAATCTTAAATGATGTCATATTTAGGAGAGGGAAGATTCCAAAACAGGCATGTTTTTCTCTTAATTTTCAACTTCTCTAACCTTCTGTTTGTAGGATGATCCCCATGATCACTCATTTGGACCAATAGCTACCAGTGGGAGCAATCTCTATGATGCAATAAGGATGGGATCAGGTTCAAGTATAATTGAAAACCTTCAGTCACAGCTAAAGCTAAGAGAAGGAGAGATTTCACATCTACAGGTATCTTTTCAGAAATCTTAGTCAGTGGTAGGATAATTCTGTGAACCAGCACAGCTTTATGGGGATGAGCATGAGAAGGACTTGTTGCTTCCTTTTTTATTTTGGCAAGGACCTAGCTAGAAAACTTATCTGTCTGAAAAGTAAAAAAACCCAAGCCTTTGAGATGGGAGGAGAAATTGAGAATGGATCTGAAATGTGCTGCTTCATAGTCTACCTTAAGAATAAGGCTTAATAACTGTGTATTTTGACACGATGCTTTGTAAATACAGTAAATTCTTTCCTTCTCCTACTTGTTACGTGTGTTTACCTTAGCTGGAAATTGGAAACCTGGAGAAAACTCGATCAATAATGGCAGAAGAGCTGGTTAAATTAACAAATCAAAATGATGAACTTGAAGAAAAAGTAAAGGAAATACCCAAATTACGCACACAGTTAAAGGTAAGTGTATTTTTGATGTAAATCCATTGTAAAATGTAGATAATTACATTTCTTTAGGAATAGTCCTATCAGTTGAGGCATATATTCAAATCTATTTCTAAGCATAAGTGACTGAAGAACCTTTGGTTTTTGTTGGTTTTTTTTTGTGGTGGTTTTTTTTTGTGTGTGTGGTTTTGGTTGTTTTTTTTTTTTTGTTTTGGGGGGTTTTTTTTGTTTTTTTTTTTTTTTTTTTTTTGTATGGTAGAAACTAAAAGTGCCCACTCCACTGTTAGGGAGTCACTTCAAAACACAGTTGTTGGAAACACGTGCTGTGCATAGGACTGTGTGCTAAATCAGGGAGAGGCTATTTCTGTTTCTATCATCTAGGCACTTGTCTGGAGCTGGAATTTTTAGTAGAGGGAGTGTTTTGATAAATAGAGTGGGTTTATAAGAGATTGATGTAGAATCTGAATATGTGTCCAGTAGAGATACAGGAAACAGGACAAATAATTGAATCCTAATGTTTAACATTTAAAACTGAAATATTTGAAGTTTTGGAATAATTTTTGAATACAAAATGTTCAATTTCCTCATGAAATATTTCACAGACTGGTCATTCCTGTAGTAAAACAGTGTAGTCTTCTAACTGATTTTAATGCTTACAGCAATTGAACTTCAAGGTGCTTCAGTATGTCCTCTGAAGCCAGCACTAATTCTTTTTAGGGTCTTTGAAATATTTTCCAAATCCAGCTATATTCAAAGCACAAAGTATTTTTGAAGAGTTTACTGTGTACTTTACTGCAGTTACACTTTGATAAAGTAATGCTGCACTTGTTTCCCTTGGTAGTGTAAAACACTGTCCCAGCATCAAGTTGTTTGAAGTGGAAAAGCAGTGAGGTAACAATCTGTGTCCTTGCAGGATTTGGATCAAAGGTACAACACAATTCTCCAGATGTATGGAGAGAAGGCAGAGGAGGCTGAGGAACTTCGACTGGATCTGGAAGATGTGAAAAACATGTACAAGACTCAGATAGATGAACTTTTAAAACAAAGACAAAATTAATTCCTCATGGAACTCCTAACATTATATGGTGACAGACTGTAAAGATAATTGTTTATGTAAATGCTGAATTTAAATGTCTTGTAAAAAAACCCTGTATTATAGAAAATGTGACTATATAATAGAGTTCATATGTTGACAGAAGAATCAATGCTTTAAGTGTCCTATTCTGTCTGCAGTTAAATTATTTGTGCAATATTTAATTTTTTTTCTTCAGTCACCCCGTTATTTAAGTTTTTTGCTGAATGGTGGGTCATTTTACTTATAAACAGCAGAAATGATGATGGTTACCTCATGAGATAGCACTGGAAGGCATGAGTAGTACTAAAGCAGCCCTTGATTCATAATCCTTTTAAACCTATGAAAATCACTTCAGAATTCTTTCTTAAGTGTTCTTCATATGAGTTTTTCTAAAATCTCTTAATTTTTAATAACAAAGTAGCAGGGACTTGCTGTCTGAAGCATAACTGGTGGATATTTTTATGACAGGAAAATCTTAGATTTGTACTTGCAACATCTGAATGTGTCAGGGTGATTATTCTTAGACAAATTAGATTAGTCTGACTGCTTTACACTAAGTCCTCTAAAGCAGAGTGTGAGGTTCAGATGAGACTTCAGATTGCAGCTTCATCTTGTGTTGCTTGTGCTGTCATGAGCAGTCTGGGGACAACAGCTCTGTATGTAATTATAAATGTGTTCAACTTTAAACACCAGAAATTGGAGCTATTAAATATCTATTCTAGATTTAGTAGCTGATTTTTATCAGTAGCTATAACAGTTTAGAAGAATGCAGAATACTGATTTTTTAAAAATAAATTGCTGCAGATCTCATGGCTCCTTTTATATAAGTAGCAAGGGTTAGACTTCTTGCAAAATTGAACTGTGGCTTAATAATAGTCTTCACACAAGTCTCCAGTGGCTGCAGAGTATTTCTCATGCCATTCCTTAAGTGAGGTATTGGTCAAACAGCGCTCACGTGACTTGGAGTTGAGCTGCATTTTTGGTAATGTCAGAGGAAATGTTTGAATTGGACCCTTGGGAATGCTGAGAATCGCTGGAAGAAGCTTTCGTCTTCCTCTTGGCATTCCAGAGAGCAAATATTTTGCTGCATCTCAGAACTTACTCATGTGAAATACTGGGTAGTTGAAATTCTTTGCTTATCACACCAGTGCCTCTGTTGGGAGAGGGTTTTTTTCCCAGACCAGTGCACATTGTAATTTGGGAGCTCTTTTCCTGCTTGGGTATTCGGTGCCTGATGGACAGAAGATGTGAAGGATGAGGAGTTGCTGCTGGGGAAATGCCTCTTGGTAATATGACTTTACTATGTGAGTTAAGGATTTATTCCTCACTGGGAGAACAGTTAGTCACTAAAGTTACACAGGCAAGGGAATGTTCATGGAAAATCCTGGTCTAATTTGAGATTCAGGCAGTTACTCTGTGAAGATTTCATTAAAGCCATAGAGCAAGAACACTAAAATTTGTTATAACTCCACATTGGTCATAGAAACTTTTAACTGCTTTAATAAAAATGCTTTTTTCTTTTCTTTTTTTTTTTTATTTTTCATTGGGAGGTGGGAGGGAATTACCCTCTTGTTGTCTTCATTTTAGTTTTGGAAACCATGGTGGTATGATTTTTCTTCTAAGAACCTCAGAATTTAACACTTTGCCTTCATATTGAAGCTTAGTTGGTTGCTCTAAGTTTCAGAAAAACCCCAAACCAATCAACCCTAAACAAAATTCAGTCCATATTAAAACACTTTGTGGAATTTTACTGATTTATTTTGTGTTAGAATTATGATATGCAAAGGTTAATTCAGCCTTTTCTTAAGAAAACAACTTATGATGGTCAAAGATTAGGAATTCTGTTCAGCTTTTATCTGCTACAGCAAATCAATAAATTGCTGGTTTTCACCATTTCTTTTTATAGTCTTGGTAGAGTAATGCAGCAGTAAAAAAAAAAAAATTATCCTTTGAACTTTTATTGGGATCTCTTGCTGCCAGTGCTTTTGAAGGTAACATTTCCTGTGTAATGTGAGCAGATGCTCCAGAAGGGCTGAGGCAGTTCTGGGTAGTTCTTGGGCTATCTTGGGCTTTCAGGAAGAGCTTAAATAAAAGGGAAATTTTAACATGCAATCAGCATTAACTATTTTAGATGTAAAAATGCAAAAAGTATTCGATTTTTAAATTTTACTAATGTAGATGCAAATATTTGAATCGACTTATTTTTGGATTCTATATTCCAGTGTAGTGCAATCTTTACTATCACCTGAGAATCAGATGGCCTTCTGTGTCTTAATCATCAAAGCCTTAGAAAACAAAGTGGCTGTTGGAAGGTAACATAGACTTTAAAGTATCCTGGTTTGCTCATCTTTGATGTAATTGTATACTTGTTTTGAAGAAACATTAATGACTGTTTTGACTCACTTAATTCTTTGCTCTTACTGAGATTGCCTAGAAGAGTAGCATGCAAAATGAAAGGAATTAGGTTAGAATTCTAGTACTCACTTATGTCTAAATTTATTATTTTAGAACATTCCTTCTGAAAGCAACTAATTTAGCTCTCATTTTCACTGCATATGCAAGTATGAAGAAATGTTATTTAAAGATTACTCAGTGTAGTGTTCACAGGGAGCTGGATTGCTAATGGAAAGGCCTCTGTGGATCTAGGTGGGTTTGGATGAGGAATAGATTACTCTGGTACTCACTTCCTTTAGGAACTCAAGAACCCGTGTTCAAAATCCCATATCAAAATCACATGGGAGAAGAGTTCTATTTTTTTTTCCTGCTACAAGTTTGTTGTAAGTTATGTGCTTACATTTTACTAAGGGCTATAATGATCCTTAATATGAGGTGAAATGGTTATTACAGTGAAATTAAACCCTTTGGTTTCTAGTTGTAAAATATGTATA